>JAODKE010000146.1:14763575-14793097 GCA_026779605.1 Mormyrus hasselquistii
CCCCCCCAAAAAAATTTGTCCTTACATAAAATGTTCCCACCCCTCCATCTATCCACCCTTTTACTAGACCCGGTTATCCTATGCAGAGTTGCAAAAACCCCCAACCCCCAAAAGGAAGGATTGCCCCCCCCCCCCCCCTTCATAAATCTCTAGTGACGCACCTGGCGGAGCTACAAATGGGAAAATTAGATGCACAATCCTCTGTTCACCAAATACCTAAAGTGTGCAAAGCTGAACAGGAGTGTGAGTGTTGTTGGCTGTGGTGCCCCGAGCTCAGTAACAGGAGCAGGGTGGCAGTAAATCTCCGGTGATCCCGGGGCGAGCGGCCGCCACTGCCGGGGAAATGGTGCCAGCGTGTGGTAAGACGAGTCTCTGATGAGCAGCAGCATCAGGCTTCCATGTTTAGTCTGGTTTCCTATTGCTGTTGCTGTTTTTTTTTGTGTGTGTGTTCTTTTTTGTTTGCGTTCTGCACCTGTGCCCCCCCCCCAGCACCGAGGTGTCGTGGAGAAGGTGACTTCCCACTGAGGCAGCAGGGCACTTCCACGGTCCAGCGCTCGCGGATGGTACCTTCTGGGGAGGCCGGCTCAGCGGGCCGTGGAAAAATGCCATCAGGGCTAAACCCCATTAGGAGGGTCTTTGAGCCTTAACACCAGGGCCCCCCAGTGAGATCACAGACCGGGCTGAGTGATCTTAGAAGGGGAAAGGATAACGGCTGAGAGGCCGTTTTGGAAAAAAAAATCAATCCGTACAATGAAACCAGCAACAGATCCCCTTAAATCCTATTAGCTTGCTTATGTCTCCTCTCTTCCATATTGCAACTGCTTTTTCTGGTATATGTACTTTGTTTTTCTGACCTTTTTGCATAACACAGGAAGACAGGCAGCGGAAACGTGGGAGACGGGGCGTGAGAATGAGCTGAGTAGTGCAGGATTGTGCAGGTGTCCTCATGGGAGATGTAACAGCTTAGATGTCCTCTTAAGAGAACCTCAGACAGCCTTTCTTGGTGAGTCACATGTCGCGCTGCAGAATATTAAGTAGGATGCAGGGCCCTCTATACAAATCTACTGATGAAACAATAACTTGGGATCTTTTGGTGACACAAGTGCAGCATCAGTCGCAATGTCTTAGTCTTGTATTTACTGAGGGGAATAATTTCAGGGCTTTTATAAACATACACCAAGCCAATTAAACCCAAAGCTGGTCCCAGAACTGCATCGTTTCTTGTTTGCTCTCCTCCTCAGCCTGGAGTAGTCCTGGCACTGCTTACGTTTAGCAGCTATCACACAAAAAGGATTTTGGCTGAGTCTTCATTCAGAGTATTCATTACCATGCAGGGAGTAATGCGGCATCAGCAGGAAATATACTTCTTAATCTGTTATTGATATAGATCATTTAGCTGGTTTACGCTCTTTCCGTCAGTGACTCATGGGGAGAGCACAGATGTTTCAGGAGGAGGGCTTAGGTCAGGGAAGAAGCTCCCCCCCCCCAAACACACATATGACATCGGCTACTAATGATTAACATGAAGTAGAGTAGCAAGACGTATCAGCATTAAGAGTTTGATGTTGTATTTCACTTCTCTGCCTATTTATTTGCATGCTTGTTCTCAGTTTCAGCCACATTGTCTGGTTTAGTGTTGTTTCACTTTCAGTCCAAAGTGCCACCATCCCATCCACTACTCCCTGTGTCCTGGAGGAGCATAACATTTAATGCCAACATTTGAGCAAATTAACGGCGTCCTCCAAGGCAAGTACTGCATGCCTCTGTTGATCAGGGAGCGAGGAGGAACGGAACTCTTGCAACTTGAACCCATGACCCCGGTGTAGGTTTGAAAAAATGCCCAAAGCCATTTGGGATATGAAATACAAGCTGACCATCCAGAGAGCTAACCCACGCTTCCCGGGAAAGAGGGTTAGATAATATTTGAATGGAGCACAAGCCAATTGCTTCTACCCACAATCCTTTGCTTGAGCAAAGTTCCATATCGCTGATGATAATAATGATCGGGCCACTAGTTGGCATGAAGCCAGGAAGGAGGGGCCTGCACAGGTGTTCTAGCACAGCTCTCATTATAGTTATGTTTGTATATTCCAAGCTTATTTCTGAAAGAGTAAATATTCTGCCACATTTGCTCAGTCGGTCTATTTTACAATTACCAAAAAGCATCAACCGTCCCTACTGTGTGTGAGTGTGCAGTTTGCATGCTACCCCAGTGCTCATGTGGGCTTCTCACTGCTTACCTGCCACATTACAGAGACACACAGGTGGTGTTTATAAGCTCGAGTGTGTGTTTGTGTGACAGCTCTATGATGGACTGGCATCCTGTACAGAGTCTCCCCCGTGCAGCCCCTGCACTAGATAAGCATTTATGGAAAATAAATAATGGATGAAAAGGATCAATATGTAAGATGGATAGCGCGCAATGATCATCCAAGAATTTACGAACACTTTACAAGTCCTCAAAGTTGAAAACATACACGTGAACATTATCAGATTCTTTAGATTGTGAGGAGCTGCAGATGGTAAATAATGTATTTCAGTTACCTCGCAGTTTTTGCTTTATAGGTCGTCCTTCAGGATTCCGAGCTGTTTCATTATATTCAACTGATTCTATTTGAGCTTCAGCTGATTACCAGCCCACATACCATATCTGTGGCCGGTGGTATCATCCTGCTAGATGCAGACGTTTTTAGAAAATCATGAGCCTGCATTTAAAACCAACTGATAAAAGGCAACCCGCTTTAAAGAGGCAGATGGATGGATGGATGATGACAGCAAAACATCTGGAAAAAGATGACGCCATACGTAAGTATCAGTCTTTCATGAACAATAGGACACTGACAGATACTGTCCCTTTTTCTGCTGGAACAATTTGTACCTGTAAGACACTTAGACAAAAGAGCAGCATTAACTGTCGAAGCGCTGACCCGCTTTCCATCGGGATTCACGACCTCGCCGAGTTCCCGCCCCCGAGACGGCAACTAAGACGTCACCTGGTCCACATGTGACCCTGCAAACACGCACAGGCCAGACAATAGGCACCAAGCACCTATCACTCACCTGATGTTCTCATGGTCAGGCTATTTTCAAAGACGGAGCAGGGTACGGCATTTCCACAGCGCGCCAGAGCTCTGCTCGGCCGCAACGCACCAAGGGATTATTGGACGTATAGTCATAATCCCTTGACAACGGCATTATGCAAAACAAGCATAAATGACAAAATGCAGAAAATGGCCAATTTGTCTTGCACTAGTCACACGAGGGGCATCCTGGCCATTAAAATAAAAGAGTAGTGAACATGGATGCCCTTAGGTCCCGTCACTTGGGGCGATAGCTCAGAGTATTTCTGCCCCGATGCCAATTATCTTCCTTCAAAAAAACCAAGTCAAGCCCCAGGTGAACTTTACTTACCCCCTGATCTTTTCAACATCTAGGAATTCCCCTGCTCGTGAATTTAGCCAAACAACAAGGTATCATGTAAGGTGTTTGGAGAGTATGTGGCCCCGTGGGCTAGGACTCTGTGTCTGTGATCAGAAGGTTGTGGGTTCAAATGCCGTAGTTGGCGGAGCGAATTCATCTTTGTGCCCTTGACCCTGAATTGCTCCAGGGACTGTCTGGTTCTGCTCTCTTGATAGTACATCGCTTTGGGTAAAAATGTTTGCTAAAGATATAAAATGTAAATGCTTAAAACGCTATGGGTCTCGACAGCCATTTGTTCATCTTACAGAGGCACCTTAAAAATCACAAGTCTCACGACGGGTGTGATTCAGTGAGCTTAAGGAACGTTTCCTACCATACTTACCTGTCTTTGATTGCGTAGTAGCTGCCTGTGAAAATATACGATACCCCATTACACAGGCCAAGATTAACTCGACGGGATTGTTTTTCAACAGCGAATGATGACAGAGTGTCTCTGGCCTTGTGTTCTGTGTTTCCTGAGAAAGAATCCAGCCTCACCGTGACCTGCCATCGCTGTGACGGACAACGGACGGAAGAGCTGAGGGCGCATAAGCTCTTTCAGGCCCTCTGCGTATTGACGCTGCTCAGCTCTGAATCTGCCACCATCTTCCACCATCACGCTCAAGCTTAGGCATGACAGTTGGGCTTCAAATGTTTTTTTCCCAAGTTGACCTCTGGGGCAGAAGCAAAGCAGAAAGGTGTGCATGAACAGCAATGAATGTTGTGTCTGAATTATTTGGGAGGCCCCCAACCCCCCCCCCCCCCACCACAGCTCTATGAATTACAAGCATGCCCATTTGCAGGTTGTGGATCTCAAGTGTCGCTGACATGCCAAAAGAAACAGGCCGCGGACGGACGGCCCACCGGAAGACAAGTTTAAAACTGATGGATCAGCCTTTTTGTGTGATGCCGACGAGCAGGTACGCGGCAGCATAGCGCTAACAGACGGTCACTGTTTACCTCCACAGGCTGTACTGTTAATGTTCCCGGTCGCTGCATTATTTTATCTATGTCAGCCCGTCATTATCAGCACTCAGCTGTAAGGACACCGTAAAGTTATTTCAGCATGATGGATTAATAAATAACACATAAACATATCGACACAGAGCACAGAATCAGTGAACGAATTGCAAGGAATACAGTCAAGCGTTTCAAAGTGCAACTGCAACCCCTGTCAGCAGAGTAAAATGCCGGGGCTTATGTATCCACACCCATAGAAAGAAAAAAGCCCAATTTCCCTGTAAGGTCAAGCAGACTAATTTGGATTTGCTAAAAAAGACGCTGGGTTCGTACTCCTAAGCGCCCCCACCAGGCAACTGTTGCCGGTACGTTCATGCATCTGTCCTCCCCCAGCCCGAACCTCCCCTGTTACAAGACGGTACTTCTCCAGCATGGTACCAGGGTCAGATCAGGCTCTGGCACGTCTGATGGACATGTAATTAAAGCCACTTCTGGCTCACAGTGCAGTACAGCCAGTGCCGAATCCCCCTCCCCTCCAAAAAATGCATATTCCTTTGCCCCAGTAGATATTTAATTCCTATTACTACTTGAAGGGCGCCGCTGAATAATTGTTTTATGAATAAGTACTCCTGTGTAACAAAGAGTAAATCGGTAGATAAAAGCATTGCACTATGCTTTAAATTTACATTGCAAAGCTTTTTTTTTGCAATGGAAAGAATTGCTTCTATAGCATAAAATATAACACTTACCCAGTGTACATTTCAGAAAAAACACACTGTGCTAGTGTACTTATATGGTGATCTTGCATAGTAACACTCACCTATTGTACATTTGAGAAAACAAAACACACTATGCAAGGTTGGCTATGTGGCGATCTTGCATAGTACGTGTTTTTGCAGGGTATCTGTGACCTACTGCGCACTGCTCATAGACTGCTCCGAGAAGAAAAACCGCAGGAAACTGAACCCGTGTTCTTTTTGCCACTGGCTTAAGTCCAGACCCTGCTGACCTGTAACCCCTGCAGCAGCAGGACCTGAGCGGGGCCTCATTATCACTGCCACACCCAGGGCCTGACATTTAAGCGGCTCTGCAGAGGACGCACCTCTGTTGGCCGTATTTCCCCTGCAAGGTGCGTGGAGATCTTTGGAGTTTCCCTTCTGACATTTAACACATAATTAAAAACAACCCGAAGTGGCCTAATCGTTTTCAATATGACTCATTTACCCACAATTCTCCTGCACATCTGACAAAGCTGCACGTAACCTGTTTATACCGCTGTGTTTCTACATAAGCAGCCAGGTGAACCGTGTTTAAACTGTCTACCTTTAGAAACCCACACCCTAGTGATCTGCACTTTCCTTTTGGTCCGCTGATGCCCCCTCCCTCCCCTCAAGTGCCCTCGAGTACGTGCCGACTCCCATGCCAGCCTGGGGGATTCTCAGAAAGCTGAGGTGGCAGGGCTACCCATGACAGATGTCACACACCAGAATGCCATGGGAGCTGCTCCCCATGGCACCCATACAGCATTGAGCTATGTGGGGCTCTCGTTTCACACTGGTATCCCTGTTCCCAACTCCCATTGGTGTTGAACAACCCATGTGAACACAGAATAGCCAGTGGGAAAGTAGTCAGAGTCATAGCTAAGCGTCATTATCTAAAAGCAGCAAACCAACTCCCATTGCTGACTGAGATACAAACCCAATAGATTTAAAGCTTGACCTATTTTAATGGGGATTAAGGTGCCAGAAGTCTTGACAGTATGACCAAACTGCAGAAGATGAAGCAACAGGAGAGTAGCGTGGTATTCTTTAACAAGAACCTCCCACCCACCTGCCTTCAATAGCCTTATCAACACTGTCTACTGCTCCCTGGCAACTCACAACAGCAGTAACCAAATGCAGAAATCATCGTCAATTTATCACT
The DNA here is from genome assembly GCA_026779605.1 of Mormyrus hasselquistii. NCBI lineage: Eukaryota > Metazoa > Chordata > Actinopteri > Osteoglossiformes > Mormyridae > Mormyrus > Mormyrus hasselquistii. The sequence continues at coordinate 14,769,918 of JAODKE010000146.1, forward strand.
GGCTTCACCAAGCCTGTGGTGTCCTGCACGCTGATGGGAACTGGCTGCCTTGCATTAGCCACTTGCTACCACGTCCTATCCAGAGTTTTTCCTCTTTTGTGTCACATGGCTGATCTCCTGACTCTGATCACGGACTAAAGATAAAACAAACGTTCCCCCTAAAAGCAGGCCATCTTTCAGGACTGAGGGAACATGCTGCGATGAGAGGAAATAAGCTCTTAAAGGCAGCTGCTGCATCCTAATGAGACTTTTAAAGTCCCTGTTACAACAATCATACATCTTATTCATTTACTTAACCCTTATTTTTCCAGGCAAGTCACTAAGAACAAGTTCTTATTTACATTGATGGCCTTGGCAAAACAACCTTTTGAGGACAAGAGGTAAAGACATAAAGACATATAGAAACAAATAATACAAACACAATACTACAAGTACAAAATACAGAATAAGCATGCAATTTTTTTCATCAGTAATTATTAAGATAAGAAACACATATCTTGAGTCTTTAGTAAGGTTTTTAAAAGCTAAAATCTTTCTAATTTTAATGTGTTAAGCAAATTGTTCCAGTCTGAGGGCAGCGTTCTGGAATGACAGCAAATCAAACGCTGTGTCTGCTTTGGCCCCCTCGATAATTCGAGTTTTTGCAGCAGCTGACACAAATGCGGAGGAGACAAACCTAGAAGACTTTCTTAGATGAACATAAAGCAACGTGTAAAGAAGGCCAGTCTACAGAGGAATAGAGAATACAGTGATGAGTTTTGAAGGAAGCATTTATAGCAAATCAGATAGTAGAATGGTAAAGAACACCAAGCTTCTGAGGCACACTTACATTATGACATTCAGGCTTGGCACTAATTAAAAGTAATGACAGAAAGACAGATGCTCCAAACTGCATAGGCTCTGCATAAAAATACTGTTTATGTACAGTACAAACACAGTACACCGTGACAAAGACATTAAAGTCATAGAACATATACCAAACCCCACCTGCTGGTTAATGTAAAAACTACACTTCACCCTACAACCACTGACTGTAATCAATTGCTGAAGAACAGGACTACTACAAAATGTACAACTTGCACTGCAGAAATGTCTAAGATTTTGTGACTTAAAAATGTCGTGTTAAAACCAGCACCAACATCAACATCTGTGCTTTTTCTGTGCCAGGTAAACGCCGCGTCTGTTGATTCAACCTGGAAACACATCTTGTAAGAAAACACCAAAATAACACTGAGGCAGTGTTAAAAACAACATAAAAGCAGGATGTAGGAAACTGAACTGCGGACCTCTCACGCAAACTGTGCGTGCGGAGGTCGAACTTGAGGTAGGGCCGCTTTACCAACACCTACCGAAACAGAGTCGTCAACATGGAAGTTTCTGTACTTGCCGAAAAATCCACAAGGTTATTTTCTGTGGAAACATCAGCCCATTAATAATAACTGACATTGATCCCCATGGGGAAAGTCTCTTTGTGCCTCTCCCAACATCTCATGAAGGTGAGAGCAAGCTGGCCGTGAAGGGCAGCCACCCATAGCAGCACCCAGGGCTCAATCTGACAACCTTCTGATCATCGATGCAGAGGCTTAGCCCACTGATCCACACGCTGCCCCCTAACAATTCTCGCAAAGTCTTCATCTGGATACAGACTACAGGTCTCCTTGTTTCTGGAATGTTCAGCTTGTGGGTAACTAAGATATAGGTTCATTCAATTCGGTTTGTTTGTCTTCAATCCTCTGGATGCTTCTCATCACATCTCTCACGTCACATCTCTCGCGTCACATCTCTCGCGTCACATCTCTCGCGTCTCAATAAATGGCCTCGTCCATGTTGTCGTCACTGTCTCCACCGAACTCCTCTCCGTTGTCAAAGTAAGACATAATGTAGTCTGTCTCCTGATATAAAAAAAAACAGGCCGATCAATGGTTTGCTTGATGCTGGCATCACAAAATAAGTCCCGCTTGGGTCACACCAAACTACTGACCTCCTCAAATTCCTCTTCGTCATACTCCTCCTCGCCCTCCTGCTCTTCCTCTTCCTGCTTCTTCTCCCGCTCCTCCTCATCAGAGCTCAGCTCCTCCTCTTTCTTCTCAAGCGTCTGATTGACAAAATATACATTGCGAGGGGGCAAAAAACACATCACAAAAGTTGATGGACGATGCAGGGTCACTCCAACGAGACCATGGCGGGCTACGCTGAACCGTGATTGGTCTGCGATAGAGCACCGACACAATCCAATGGGATCCGCATGTGTGAAACCACTTCTGACAAATTAACAAGCTATTAAGGTGGTGATGATAAGAACATGATTCACAGCTCATCTATTACACTGCCATGAACAGTTGTTGAAATGCTGCAAACAGAGCACTGTGTGACTGAAGGGGCTGCTGTTTGTTAGGGAACACACCCTCCTTCCAGCTGAACAATGTCATGTGAACACCAGGAATCTGTCAAGAAGGTGAGCCTCGTTTTGTACCGTTTAGCCAGTCTCATAAAGTCATCACTCTATAATCTACGACCAACGGCAACAGCATCCATGTGCGCGCAAACCCAAAATGAAGATGGAATGATGATGTATTGATCCATGTTCCCTGTGAAGATGCGACGTTCCGAGATAAAGCCTGGCGCTTAGATTGGCTGGTGTTCAGCGGCCAGGAAAAATAGAACATCAGCAGGTGGATGTGGCAGCGTTCTGACAGATTGCATTGAGCGGAACGAGACAACAGTGAACAAAGACCGGGCCGGAGCAGCGCTCCCTCTGGCCGCCGGCCAGCTCGTACCTCCAGCTTCCGGATGATCTCCTCCTTATCCACGCGGGGCTTTTTGGCGCATTTCGGCGCTGGCGGAGCCCCTGAAGCGAGAGGAAATAAGTCATGGCTCACGGGGGACTCATCAAACCCACCCCTGAACCCACCCCTGAACCCACCCCTGAACCCAACCCGGATCGATGTATCTGAAATGTCAGCACCCTGAGCACCTGGCCCTTTGCCGCGGAAAAGAAAAGGGCAAAACAAGTCGGAAAATTATCCCCGCTGGCGATCGGATGCTACATGCCAGTTCTTATTTCTCAGCAGGCACCCCGCGGACCTCCCTGGGGTCGTGAGTGAGCGAGAAGGGCACCTGAAGCCACGCCTGCCTGGTGGCTCCCATCTGCTCACCTGCATCTGGGCGGCATTGAGAATCTTCATGCAGACCTCTTAGCAGACTGCCTGGCCACCACAGACCATGTACAAATGACTAACCACATCTTATTCTGGACATTTTCTGCTATAAATGGAAATGCACATTTTACACTTTGCCTTTATTACAGCAGGCTCAGTTTCCCTGTTTTCAATGATGTGGGGGGGGGTTGGGCAGCCAGTCGACCTTTGGACCCAAAGAGGGTTTTTTGGTCCCTCCCCTCCATTGTCTTCTGCCATTATTTCTTTCCCTCTTCCATTTTCCACTGTTTCATGCACCATTTTGTACAGTAGGTGTAATAATGGATTGCCAAACAGCTTTGAAACTATATAAAAATAAACCGCAGGAGGTTAATATTAATCTCATATAGTTTTTCTTTGCCTCCCACCCTTTGTCCATTCAGACCGCATTCCTACACATCATCAGGCACAGGCCTCAGCCCTTTGCCATCAAGGCCGAGAGCGTGCGGTCCGGAAAAAACGCAGAAAGATCTGCAGAACTGCTTGGACGTGACAGATGGGGATTTGTTCTGTGGGCTGAGGACGCTGATGGGCTCTCTGACTGCATCACTGACTACATCAACTTCTGCGTGGACACAGTTATTCATCGGAAAACAGTTTACAAATAACCAGCAACCGGATGGCAAAAGATACCAAGACATTCCTGAAGGAGAAGAGGGATTTCCTAATGAGATGAGGCCAGGCCCATACTGAGGGATCTAAAAAGGAAGATCTGGCAGAAGAAGAGGGAATATAGGGAGAGGATTGAATATAAATTGAGAATAACGGCATGATGAAGGTATGGAAAGGGATGAGACAGATCACTGGCTATGGCATGACGGAGAGCCAGAGTGAAGGTAGGAACCAGGAGAGGGTGGATCTAATTATTTATGGTGGAGTGCTTTGTCACAAGCAGTTTATCTTAAGAAGACTTAAGAGTCCGGACCTAGATCCATATATGGAGATATGCCACAGGACTGAGCCCGAACCTAGATCCATATATGAAGATATGACACAGGACTGAGTCCGGATCTAGATCTATATATGGAGATATGACACAGGACTGAGTCCGGACCTAGATCCATATATGGAGATATGACACAGGACTGAGTCCGGACCTAGATCTATATATGGAGATATGCCACAGGACTGAGCCCGAACCTAGATCCATATATGGAGATATGACACAGATCGACCAAGTGTACTAAAATAATCAAACTAAAGACCAGAACTTTTGTTACATATACTTCATTAAATATGTCCTATTCAGAAAACAACTTTCATCTTCAAATTTTCCAAGATCTCTGCTTGGCACAAGTGCCCCAATGATCCCACCCCCCCCTAAGAGTGAGGCGGCAGCCGGTGGGGGCTCACTGTCTTTTAGAGGCTTCCTCACTCTGACCCGCAGCTCCCGAGGCAGCCTCTTCCAGTCTGGGAAAATGGGGACCAATCAAGAGTCACACACTTTGCACTGACACTAATGCTGAAAAAATGTGTGGCGCCACCCACAGGCCATTTCAATCAAACACCATCTCTATTATTATTTAGTTAGTTACAGACACTCCCCATATTACGATGGTCTGTGTTACGATATTTCAAATTTATGAAATGATGGGTATAATTTTTCAATAAATTACATGGGATTCAACACTATTATAAAATAGGTTTTGTGCTAATGATTTTGCCCAACTGTAGGTCAATGCTTTAAGCATGTTTAAGGTAGGCTATAGGCTAGGCTATGACGTGTGTTAGGTTAGGTGTACTGTATTAAGTCATTAAACTATACTATACTATACTCCCCAATCATAAGCACAAAGCTCACCTGGATCCCATTCAATGGTGTTGTCTGTTGGTTCTGCACTCTGATATTTGTCCGAGTAGCGCTCCACATCTGGAGGAGGTGACAACACATGAAGCCCTTTTCTACCCCAAATTATTCCATTCAATCTCCGCGTCCCCAGTGCACCCCCCCCCCCCCGCACCCTAAATGGCCCTAAGGCCTGTTCTCATTCTGCACATTTCCTAACATCACTTGGAGGCTCCTTCACCACGGGAGAAGTGTCACTCCAGTTGGTTCTTTTCTGTGGTTCTGTGGGTCGTCAGACTCCTTTCTCCACCTTCAAGACTCATCTGTTCCAGGAACCCCTCTACTAGCTTGATGTCTCTGTGTTCCTTGAATGTTTGTAATGTTGCATTTCTGGTCAATTAATAGTCTTACTATGTTCTTGCCTTTTTGGACGATGTTATGTTGGTCTTGCTCCAATACTGCTTACCCTTGTAGCTGGACATTCACCGGAAGCTCAGCTCAACTGCACTTATACCTATTCGACTCTTCAACAGCACATATATTTGCAATGTTCTATTTGCACCAATTGTTTTCGGGCAATTAAACCCTGAGCATTATTAAGAAAACATTCAGGCCACAAGAACTCCAAAGCTCCCTAGTCACTTGGCTGACCTTTCTTGGGTGCTGCTGGCCTGATGTAGAAAGGCAGGTTCTTCATGGCTCCCCTCAGCTCCTGCTTCAGGGCCAACATGTACTCTGCCTCCTCGCCTGTCTGTAGGGGCACTGGCTTCTGTTCCATGGGCTTTGGGCAAAAAATGGCCAAGCGTCAAAACCTCACATACACAATGCAACCTCCTCGGCATGCAGGAGAGGCAGATTTGTCATGCAGTGAAACACACAAACAGCTATAATATTCTCACCGGGAAGAGTGGCGTTGGCTGGAGAGTGGAAGGGGGCAGGTTCTCCCCTTTCCCAATGCCTACGGCTTCTATGTTGAAAGTCAGCTGACCGCGACCTCTGCCACGCCCTCTTCCTGCCATTCTGACAGCAGATGACAGAAGCAAGACTGTGTTCCTGCAAACAGCAGATGTTACTGTGTGGCTCAGCAGGTTAAGACTCTCTACCTGTAAACAGAAGGTTGCTGGTTCAAATCCCATCCTCGGCAAAATGGTTATAGATCTCTTGGCCCTTAAGCATGGTCCTCAAATATGCCAGACAAAGAGTTAACTGTGCACTTGGACTCCAAGCTTCACTCTCAGCTGCATGTATGTATCCCAGGAGAGATAGGAGATTGGACATGTGTAAAGAACCAGTCCAATGTAGGTGGGCAGACAGCGTAAAGCATAACTAACTGGTTTATTCATTTTCATCTTGTATAATAAGAGCATGGTAAACCTCTGAAATTATGTATAGGCTATGCAACCATGGTATGGTGGCTCAGTGGCTAGTTGTTCAAATTCCACCTACACTGCATGACCCAGTGTTGTGTGGCTTAAACGAACAAAATGAAATCAACATCTTAAAAATTAATTATGGAATGAACTACATGATTAAAAAAAACATCACTCAGTGTGATACCCCAACAGCGACTTCACAAACCAAAACACTGGACCTTAGAAAGTTTTCTCACTTGATATTAACTGATCTGTATAAATGACTAATCGACGTACAGGAATTTGTTAGCAGCACAGACAGAATCAGCAGATTACGTGAACCTTCTAAAATCCACGTGAAAGCAGAATTTCCAGAAGAGTGAGCGGTCTACGACTTTAGTCTATATATCGATTCCTATTGACATTTCAGCCGAATTAAAATAATTAAAGGTGGTCTAAGCTCAAAACACGCGTTATCGTGCGTTTCACAGTTTCGCTAAATGTAACCACTGGTTCCAATGTTAATATGCTAATATCCAAATTTTCGGATAACTAGAAATGTAGATTAATGCTATATACTTTGCTATATGAAGGTTAACTTACTGAACAGATGTACTGTACTTTTACACGCTGAGCGAAAGTGTTGCAGCTAACCGATAACGACACATGTATTTTTTCCAAGTTTACGTATTGGGTAGCTAGTAAAACATTAGCATTCCACATAGAAAATATTAGTCCGTTTCCAATATTTTGATAATTATGTAATTAAACTGTTTAGTTTGCGATATAGCTGACCGGATACATTCACCCAGAGAAACGTAAACTTTTTTTCTTCCCCCATTAAAATATGTCCCCCTAGAAACTAAGTGCGTGCGTGATAGTTCCCACGGTTCTTTTGCGTTGTTATTTGAACGATCTGCTCCTTTACGTAATTAACTTTTAACAATTATAAAAAATATCTGAAAAGCGGCGGTGGGGAGGTGTCATTTTTTTTTATCTTGTGGAATACTGGTAAACTGAGGTTGGGCACTGTTTAAAGAAGCGGTAACTCGCTTAAATTGTAGCTTAGCGAAATGCCTATAGACAAAAAGGACTAAACAATAATGTGTGAAATTACAAAGAAAAATGCTGCAATACTATCGTTTTGTTTTGATTGATTGATTACAGTATGCTCAACGACAGTGTAAATTTGGGTATGGACGGTATGGGCATGTCCATGCAAATACTGTGGGAGTACCCAACTGTCCTAACCAATATTTTTTGCGATTTCCAAATATTTTCATGTTACGATCTAAAGGCAACAGAACTACAGAACTAAAGGCAAAACGTTTCCTCCTGCTGACAACTGTTGTGGGAAATCAAGGGTGCGTTCCAATGGTGTTCCGTTTCCTTGCTTGTCTGTCTCACTAGCTCATTCTTGTCTTCTTAAATGTTCACGTAGGAGATGAAGGAAGGAAACAAAAAATATTGAGATATACTCTAATGTGCAGGTTCGCGCAAGGCTTGTGGCTCCCAAGAGGGAACACGCAGCCACTGGAGAGGACAGTGAGTGATTACCCATATCTTTCGATTTGTTGATTTAGCGCTGATGATTGCTAGGTGCAATTTTTGTCCCCGTGTCAGTGGTTAACTTTTTGTGATTTGCGATACACTACGCACATTCAACATTCACTTCGTTGTCACCAGTCTATATAACTCATGCGTAGTGATTTTGATACGTAAAAGCCCCTACGTGTTTTCTTTTAACAAATAGTCTGTTGTTGCCTTTTTGCCCATTTTCTTTAATTCTTGCAATTTTATTTTGATCATTTTGTTACAGCCCATTTTTATAATACATTTATTTTGAAAGTCTTTTCTGTCTAGTTATTTTGATTGGTTGCAATTCTGATGTACTGCTCAATTAATATTTTTGGGTATTCAGTATACCCTTTTTGAAGTCGGTGTTTATGTGGTTAGGGGAGTGGGGGTTAGGGAGTGATTTGGTCCCTACCAATGTTGAAACCAAACCTATACACCCTGGATGCTCAAGGACAATCTGCGATCGATATTGCCAAGTTTCTCAGTGATGTTTACTCTGGAAAAAGTAAAACGACAAAGAACTACGTGAAAAGTAACACGTGTTAAAGAAGCGGAATGGAAATGTAACAGCCTTATCTATTTTACAACAATAATATTTTTGGAATGTGGAACGCCAGACTGTGCAATATGTAAGGTCCATAAAGCCTTACACGAGAAGTTCCGGCGAAGTATATCGATTGTAGTCTTAGTGCATCAGGAGAGGTGAATAGTTTCGCTTTGATCGGAAAATCTTTTTTGAAAAAAGTACTTATAAAGTAGCATAATAAATGTCGAAAAAATTGGAGATAGTTTTGGTTGTGTCGTTTTTTTCCCTAGAAAACATAATTTATGAGGCGTTTCAAATGTTTATGAAAATAAAACAGCATGTGACGCATTATAACAATGTACCATTTTTGTGCCATTTTTTCAACGACATTCTCAATTTTGTGTTATTTTACACGACAATAAACAAACAAACAAATAAATATTCCATGACTACTGAATGATGGAGTGCATCTTAGTAGCCTATGACACCTAGGTCTGAACAATCTATTCACTGCTTACTAAAAGTAAATCCGTTTTGAACTGGAAAACCAAGCACACGCGAGCGCTGGCACTCTGGAGGAGCTTTCTTTCACCGGCATTCGCGTGTCACCGTGGGAACGCTTCTGTTGGAATCTAGCAAATCGGTTGCCATAGAAACTGTGTTCCATAATAGCTACAGTCACTAAATTGGTATTTATGCAGTCTGAGAATACAATCAATTCTCTTCATTCTTTCTCTGTCCCAGCTCCCACTCTCTAGCACATGGTGTAAGATATGGTATCATAAGTAGGGTACATGTCACTATTGTGTAACAACATTTCAAGTGTCTAGATAAATGTTAATATGACGACAGAGGGCAATATGTCTAATTTCAATGTCCCGGAGGGATATCGGCAATGCTAAAACGACCAAATCAGGCCATACCCTATTTTAGTGATTTGATGCTGCCGCTGCAGATTAATTATACTGTTTTCGATGTACCTCCAATTGCCCACAGCAATGCACATTACTAATGAGGGAAAAACGGATGGCAGCTGCATCAAGTGAGTCAGCATGATCCACCAAGATCATCAAAGCAGGAGGGACTCTGAGACTGGGGAATACTTAGACTGACACACAAAGGACATGGACAAAAATAGATGGGGGGAATCCATAAGTGAGAAATAAATCTGCTTTTAAAGTGAATGCGTGGAGGAGAGTCACTCCAATCATGACACACCCACACAAATATAATCCAAGTGTATGACATGCACGTACCATAAGCATACCTTAACCAATACACGCCAGTTACTGTGCTAAGAAATCATTTAATCTCTTTAAGATGAAATGCATTCATCGAGATGCTAAGTCCTCTATGCAACATGCAACCGTCGTTTTGTTCACTGGTTTACGCAGAGCAGGCAGAGGAGAAACCCTTCAATTTTACTCAGAATTAATAAAAAAAATTAACAAGACTTGATTCCCAGCATTGGTGAAAATGACCCAGGAAACCCATTACTGATCAAATTTATCTTTGTAACTGCCAGGTAGAATGTCATTTGTACATTTTCCAAATATAAAATATTTCGAGAATAATTTGATATGACGTGACTGATTAGCGACCTGTGCCTAACGCACCGGCATTCTCTGGGGAGATCTGCAAACGTTCCACTTGGAGAGGAACCGTCTTTCTTCAGCGCACCAACAGCCATTCCACACGGAATCTCGAAGGACGATGCTTTCTATCCGATGGTGCATACCCTTCCCCGTATCTTAATATAAAACCTATGCTCCCTTAGACTCCTCGCATTAAACACGACTGTCGTCTGCATTCAGTCAGCCACGTGCCTTCATATCGTCGGAACAGAGCGGGATGGCGTTAGTTCTCTCTGGCACCTAACTACCCACTCCCCACCCCCGCAGCGACGTTACCCGTCTTGCCCGAAACTCGCGGTCGCTAGAGAGATATGGGGGAGGGGGTAAGCAAGCTAAATGCAGAACACTGTCAAATAGGAATAGCTGCGGAATACTTGACTGACTACAGCTGTACTTGAGGGGGGATGAGCAGTCGATCGGTGGAACCTTTATAATAAACAAACCATACGCAAGGTAAGGAGTTAACCATTAGCCATTACATTTTGTTTGTAAATGTTTAAATCACCAGCCTGATACTGATTATATAAGTTGCTTTAAGTTTATCTAATAGTCGACTTACAGTATTCGTTGTACATTACCAAACAATTGCTATGCAACATAGTTAATTTTGATGTTATTTCAAATTCTGTAAATATGCAGCGGAAGAATGCTGCATGCACTAGTCACAAAGCGATGATACTATTTCCTGCAACTTATCACATTCCGGTCAGAATCATTATCATTAGTCTTTAGAATTAACTTTGAGGAAAACGCTCCGACAGCAATTTATGGAAATTATGAAGGTGCAGTCAACACGGTTTGACTTGGATAATACTTAAAAGCGCACTGTGCATAGCAACGCTTTTCTCACCAGCTCAGAAACAGGATAATCCAGCCATCTATAATGCGCATTTTTGGTGTTCATTTCATTATAATCCAAGGGCTACCGCAATCAAGTAGTCTGCTATAAACATAGTTTCGCCTGTTCCCTGATTAATTATTAACATGAGATACAATCCACTTTAAAGCTCACATTTCTACGTTATATTTTCTTAAGAACGATTTAAGTCAGTTCTTAATTTTGATGTTCCAATTGCACTGTGTCTGACTTGACATTTCGACAGAAGGTGCGCAGAAACTAATTTAAAATAAGCTTGTTTCTTAAAGGCTGTGCGGCTTCATTGCGGTCCTTGCCGTTTGACATACATAGCGAGCTCAGCGAGGATTTGCTTTATACAGAGCGACAGTCTTATCGTGGAATATTTCGAAATGTTGTTAGACATACGGACGAATGCAGGCGACGGCCGCGGCTATTTCTGGAACGGGAAATAAATGTACCGTACAACTTATTTGTTAGTAAGGTAGAAAAAATGGGCCAGTTGATGCTCACCATAAATATATTAAAGCGAGACGTCAATGCGCAGTTCAGCTTGTTTTGGCGAAATCTTCCAGGTCTCCAGCGCGTTTTATGTACCTTTTTTTGAGGAACTTTTATCTGGCTTGAGATGGAAACAATCATTTGAATATCTGATTTTTCTCCTGAAATGTCAGCGAACCGGCACTATTCATAAAATGAACGCATAAATTATTTATGTAACAATTCCTCTATTCACTTTACCCGGATTTCTGAAATCCAACATCGTTAAAAGCTGCATTATATCACACCTTTGCGTGCAGTGCTTGGATACGGAACGGCATTAGTACCATGGACAGCGCCACATATGACTCATGCAAGTCAGTTATTGGCTTTCTACTGTTTAAAATTCACAATTACATTTTATTACATTGAATGTCCATATCTTTATTTATTATAACAGAATCTACCCTGTAATTTAGGCAAGAGGTTTAGCCTTAAATACTAGAAAGGTCCATAATTTAGCTGGTTTGATCATAATTTCCAATATTTGTAAAAACCACTGTCACCGTTATCTCAAAATTGCCTTGGCCAGGAAACAGATCTAGCAATGTTTTTTTTACAAAAAAAAAACACTTCAATTGAATTGTATTTCTAATCAAACTGCCAGTCAACATCCCTTATGGGCTGAAGTTGAACACTTACTCGTTGGACACTGTCTCGCAAGAAGATTGGTAGTGGCTTTGCTGTATTAGATTGTGTTCTGCCTTGTTTATAGGAATGTAGCAAATGAACACACCTCTGTCTCTAAGAGTCTCTGTCTTTATCTGTAATGTCCTGACTTTGTTTAGCCTGTTTAGGTGTTGAGATCTTGTGATCTACCAGTGCTGAGAATAATAATTATAGTCAGCATGCAGAATCAAGATGGGTAGTAATATAGGGAAATAATAGACTGAAGCTGTACCATATTATTTGGTGACCCATCATTTGCTTAAATTGTCTGTGTTCACAGAAGCCATATTAGTCCTTCACAGAAATTTAGCTTAATAACTGAACTCCTAGGCGGCCTTGAGGCTGGGCAGTGCAGTTGTGAGCCCTTAACCGTGTCTCATGGAAGGGAACCAGTCACGACTAGTAGAATATAAAATATCCTTGTAGCTGCCCACTATGTTTATTTTAGAGAAGCCGCTTTCAATGGGGGACGAAGACCTTGGCCCATCAGAAGGAGAAGAGCATCTGCCGCGTGTGCAAAGGCTTGGAGGCATGAAAGGATTAGGGCTTTCGGTAAGGATATGATCAGAAGATCTGTGACATCGCATGACAGGAGAAGACAAAGAGACAGACAAAACAGCCCACCAGTGCTGGCCAGCCCCTCGCACACAGACTTCCAGAAAAACTCCAGTGACTTCCATAAACTAGCCAATTATTACCAGCTGTGATATATTACCCCAATAAAATTGGCAATCTCTGCAAGCTGCCGCGAAGTCCGGGATGACGGCTGTTGCCACTGGTTCAGGACACAGTGAGGTGTTGCTCGCTCTCGACAGTTGGGCGGGATTGGCAATCAGGGGGAACAATCGTAGCGACGGGGGTCACACTTGACTTGGGCGCAGTGGTGAGTAGCATCCGGGGGACACAGAGGCCCATGCATATGCATGATGGCGTGTAATCTAATGAGACTAGTGGCAGGCCCCGAGATTCTGGCGGGTGATTGGTCGTTTCTGACAGTGTCTCTGCCCACTCCTGCCTCCTCGAGAAACTGCAGTCTGAAGTCACTGGATTCACCTGAAAGCTATTAGACATGAAGTGCATGGGGTGGGAGCGTGGGAAAGACAAAAATTAAAATAGAAGGATATGTATTACTGATTGATCATCTATCTGCTCTCCTCCAGTTTATTTCTTGCATATCCAAGGTGACGCACTGCACTCCAGAATGCATTCATGAATTCCAGTCCAAATCAGAAAATGGAACTAGAGTTGGGATTGGAAAAATAAATATTGGGAACAGAATTGGAATTGAATTCAAATTTCAATCTGTTCCACTTCCTGATTTGGACTGGAATTCATGAATGCATTCCGGAATGGCCCCAACTCTGCATTGCACAGAAACAAATTACCTTTGTTGGCTATGCATTCGCTGTAATTTGGACAATAATTACAATGCAGTCAGAGATTTAAAGAGAGATGTATATTTAATGAGAATGATAGCCACAAATGCGATGCAAAATATATGAAGGACTAAAGAGGAATCTTGTTCAATGCCTTGATTTATTATTCATATGCATTTGTGAGTAAAGCAGTTAAAAAAAGTGTATTCTTACTGGCAAAAATTACCCAGTAACCAACTGGCAGATTAAGTTGATGTGGTTATGTTTTGTAATGATCTACTTTTGCCCATTCTCGTCATCAAAGGTGACACTCCGAATACGTATTTATCTTTATAAGCAGTTTAGCTGAAACATTAAACTGAAGCTGCTTGCATGTTTCTTAGCTGACACTTAGGGCCAGTGGACACCTGCAGTGAGAATCTCGAGGTCACTGCACGGTACCATCGCATCCTTACAGTACAGCTGTGATGTCCTGTTACTCCATACTGTGCTGTTCAAACCAATTTCAAGTGGGGAACTTATAGGGAAACAGCAGTAGTGAAAAATCTATGGCACCTTGTAATATAAGGGAGAAGGAGAGTAGCTTAGAGAGCAGCTGAATCACTCCAATACACAATATCTCTGGATTATTTGGACATGCAGTGACCCCCATGATACCATGTATAATGTCTTCTCTCCTCATCCTTTTTCTAGCCCTGTCTTAATCTGCCTCTGGCTCCCCATGGACCAGTTTCTCAGTCCTCAAAGAGGTCAGGTGGCCCACCCCCCCCATTTCCGTCGCGGTGGGGAGGGCTGTGCGGACACCATGGGCACATCTCCGCAGCCGGACATGCGTCGGCACACACGGGGCCGCACGCTGGGCCGGCTGGCGCTGCGCAGAATCGCAGAGAATCGCCAATAAGGAGCCGTAGGCTGCATCGTTGCCGTTGGCGGCTGGTGTTAGACGCGGGGGGCCCACATAGCACCGGGGGCTATGGTCTCATGGCCACATGCTTGTGCCTCATTCCTTTGCCAGCCCCGATTGCAGTTCCCCCCTGGAATCGGGGCGGCTATAAGTAACAATGAGGAAGAAATGCCCGTAATTTCATTGTCACTGAGCAGGAAAAAAAAACAGGTTAATTAACACAATCAGATACTTTTCTGTGTCCAATGCCCGATAAATACTCATTAGGCAAAATCTGTATTCACGAATCCTACCATCTTCCAGTATACTTATCCAATACAGGGTAGAAATGAGCCTGGGGTTTATCCCAGGAAGGCACTGGATGTGAGGCAGGGTTAGGATGGGATGCTGATCTGTCACAGGGCAAAATCTGTAGTAGTTGTTCATATGTGCTGTGACTGAAGATAATAGGAATGTCTTTAAGGGGCTTTCAGTGCCGCCCTCAATCACCGTCACTCCTTATCACCGTTAATTGAGATCCGACCCAATGCTTCCTCTGATCCTCCAGCTACAAGGTCTGTGGCGCCTTCATCTCTATAAATCAGAGTAACCACACCTTGCTGCTAAGCTCTAATATTTACCAGTGTCTGAAAAACCGCCAGCCGTGGCACGTGTAAGACTCCCCTCATGTCCGCGCAAGTATGTAGTCTGTAAGTCGTCAAGAGTGAGATTTTCTCAGTAGCTACCCGCTAGTATTTCCCTTCCCGCCTGCCTGTCCGGTTTGTTTAAATGGACTGCAGTATTTCATTTTTTAGTTTCTCAAAATATAGAATGCATTTCTGAAAAAAAAAACTTCAAATTTAGGTTTGTTTATTTTTCCCTTTCCAGCCTAAGATGTATTTCAGCCATTTCAATAAAATTTAGAAGTAAGCAAAAATACAGAACAGAGTGTTAATGTAGAGGAGGTGCTGGTAGCCATGCATTTGTTGATTTTCCCGTCTCTCTGGACTGCTCCGAAAATATGGATTACAGATTTATTGCTAGTTGCCTTGACGATAGCATGTTAATGGTGGATAAAGAGAATCACAGTTAACCTTGATTGCTCCATAGTGCAACAGACTGTACTATTTCAAACACATGAGGAAACGATAATTATCTTGTTCATTAAGACCAGATATGTTGTTTTTTGTGTGTTTCGATGTTTCATCACTTTCATAATATTTATTCAATTATACAAGGATCAGTTATAAATCCATAGTGAATAGAGGCTGTATTTTGACGGTGTTTAACTGCAGAGTAATCTTTATCCCGATATAAAAAAAGCCACATGATTGCTTGTTCCGTAAAATGTTTGACATTTTCGGAACTCGCAGTTCAACAAGGACATTTTGTTGTGTGTTTAAACAACTCAAGTTGAATTTGCACTGACTGATTACTCAAGCAGGTATCAATCAAACTTTAACTGGCACACTGTGAGAAAGAGAGAAGATGAATCAGTGGACCCTGAGCCCAGAAGATGCATTTCAGATTTACAACATGTGAATCTCCGAATCACTCACGTTATTATGTTTCCATCTTATGTTTAACCAGCATTTTTACACAACGTGTTGGGTCAGCTTCTTTGGCCTGCAAAAATGCTGAGGTCTTTTACTTTGTTACGCTAAATGAATTCAAGAACCTCAACTGTAGAATATCACAACTAGAATACCATACTCAGCTACTATAACCCTAGAATAAAACAATAAAGAATCTTAAAACCTTCAAGGAGGTCCCACAAGACATATCTGCAACAGAACCATTATCCATATCCCAGTAAAAAGAAAATGTTAGTAGACATTAAAATTGTGGACTGATGAAGATGTCTCATGGTTAAGTGTATGAATGCTAAAAGATCTTAATGAGATGCAAATTTGTCATTGGCGCTAAATGATGTGTCTTCGTCGAGTATTTTAAATTCATGGAGTAACCATTCAGAGTTGATAGCTAAAATGATTTTGCTGAGACCCCTCAGAGGACCAAACTAGTCAAACTATAACATTTAGATACTGTTCAGACATACAGCTAGGTTTACTGAAGATATTTATCTGTTCTTAACATTTTAACTAACATTCTTTGTCTCTAAGAAAATTAGAAATGCTTTTTAAAACGAATGGCAATGACATTTTGAGATTTAATAACGCAATCTAAACAACAAGTTTCATATTGACAAACAACTAAGGAGTAAATTTAAAAATCATTTGTTCCTAATTCAGGGGGTAGATTTTACAATGAATGGATTATCACAATAATGGATTTCTTAATCAATGAAGTAAATGTGCACCTTGCTCATCATAAATCACGACTGGTGCTCCAGTCCACACTCGTTACCTTCTCCTAACTCCTGTCAGTTTACACTTCCAGTCCACAAGCCTGTCCCATAAGCTCTAGTTAAAGAAAACATCTATATCTGACTTTTCATATGCCAATATATTCATTGCTGGGTGTAATGTAACCACAATGTATATTTCTTCAGGTTTATAGTGTGTTTTCGTCTTCAGCTTGACGTGTGACTAACTTGCCAGTCGTTCTTTTGCCTAGATTTGGCACATATTAATTTTAGCTCTGTGCTTCATCTTGTGGAAGTGCTTTCATTCTAGAGCGTTGAGGTGACAATGGTGACTGGGAGGGTTGGGGGGGGGGCGGGGGGTTGGGGGTCATGGTAAAACTGGGTCGCTGGGGATTCATTACTCAGTTTCCAGGGTTGCGACCCTAATTGCCGGCTCTCCCTTGCACAGAAAGTGCCAATGAGCCCAACTGCTGGTGGTTCCTGTTCGTATCCCGTAAGAATTACGGCCCATCGTCTTGAGCATTAGTGGTGAGGCTGATGTGCTGCTCATATGCTTACCAGCCTGCGCTTTCTTCTTCTTCCTCCCCATCTGTCCGGTACAGTCCTGACACCCAAAGTGGCTTTTTGCCACATTATATCCTTCCTCACTTCCAGTTTCCCTTCACTTTAAAGACTGTAGATTCATGTCTGGGAGTGATGACATCTAATGCATCCCTCAGGAAGTACGTAGATCCCTTTCGCATGACATCGTGTTCCAGATGATGTACGAAATCGATGTGGGCTAATGGTGTTACAGTTTTGCTGTTTACAGTCAATGAATCAGGTGAAAAGTGATTCATGTATCTATTCATTGGATGTAAGATACAACAGGTCCAGGAAAAGACTGAAACATAGTTGGAGTGGCCATTTTTCTCCTGTATCTTATTCCAGGTTGACCACTGTTCCATGCAATGCTAATGGTGCATTGAAACAAAGTGCAGGAGGAGGAGGTGAGGGCACCATGGGCGACGGAGGGCCCTCGCATGCAGAGGGCAACGCCCTCCTCAAGGCCGTCTTCCAGGGCAAGCTGCGTCTGACCCGACTCCTGGTTGAAGGGGGTGCCTACATCAATGAGGGCAACGAGCGTGGCGAGACCCCCGTTGTCGCAGCCTGCCTAGCCAGCTACGAGGACCCCCAGAGCCGCCACAAGATGGTACGCTACCTCCTGGAGAAAGGAGCCGATCCCAACATCCCCGACAAGACCGGGCGGACAGCCTTGATGCACGCGTGTGCCGAGCAAGCCGGTAAGGAGGTGGTGGCTTTGCTCCTGGAGTACGGGGCAGACCCTAGCCTCAAAGACTATTCCGGATCCTCAGCTTTGGTTCACGCCATAAACAAAGGCGACCGAGAAACCCTGCAGATTCTTCTGGATGCCTGCAAGGCTAAAGGCAAGGAGGTCATTATAATCACCACCGACACATCTCCATCAGGCACCAAAAAGACCAGGCAATACCTCAACTCACCCCCCTCCCCAGGAGTGGTTGACAAGCTCACCCCAGTTTCTTGTATGTCCCCCTCTGAGGTGGAGATCCGTACATCCACCTCTCCAGGAACCGAGAAGGAGGAGGTAGAAGGAATTTTCAACTTTGCCGTTACACCTGCTTTACCTCTGCCTTCTACTCGACCCCCTGGAGAGAAGAGGGCCCCCCCACGCAAGCTGCTTAAACGGTTAAACTCAGAACCATGGGGGCTAGTGGCCCCATCGGTGCTAAGCGGGGCCGCTAGGGACAGGGGAGATGGGGAGCTGCAGGAAGAAGAGCGAGTGACGACAGAGATTAACGGCCTGTCTATCTCTGGCCCCGGAAGGCCCCCCTTATCCCGTAGGCACAGCATCGAGACCCATGACCCCTGCTCCCCGAAACTCATTGACCGCTCTTGTTCTGAGGATTGTGCTACCCTCTGTGGCTCATCCTGGGCCGACAAGGTGCAACAGCACCAGACGCTCTACCGCAGGAACACCGCGCCTGAATCCCAAGAGACGACTGGACAGGTTCCAGTCACTATCCGGGCCTTAGCCCATCCGAAATTAACCCGAATGGAACATTACGAATCAGACACACACCTGTGCCCTGAGTCCATCCCGGGTTCTCCAGATTCTGGCCGCGTGTCAGTGGAGCGCCGCAAGTACAACGCCTCACCGCTCTCCCTGCTCACCAGCTCTTCCCGGGAGTCTTTGGAGAGCATCCCTAACTCCGTGTCTCCAATCACCATGCGCCGCCGGCCAACAGGGCTTTTGGAGCGCCGAGGGTCTGGTACCCTCCTCCTAGACCACATCTCTCACACTCGGCCTGGCTTCCTTCCTCCACTCAACGTCAACCCCCAGCGGCCCATTCCTGACATCCGGGCCAACGGGAAGCCCACTTCCCCGATCAATTCAGGGCACAAGATCTTGGTGCCGGTGGCCCCCACATCTCCAAAGCGTGGGCCCGACTTCAAGATGAAGAAGAAACTGATGAGAAGACACTCCATGCAGACAGAGCAGATGAAGCAGCTGTCCACCTTTCAGGAGATCCTGGCCGAGAAGGTGATAGAGTTTACTGGGGACTGAAGCGGTTTGGGAGAAAGGACTGAACAGGGAAGTGTTTTTGGGGGTGGGGGTGGGGAGGGGTAGGGACATCAAAATCAAGTGGCTGAGATTGAGGTCCCTTCAATTGAAAGTAGAGATTATCTATTCATTCTAAATATTATTCAGTGCTCCTCAAACCCAGAGTCGCTTTTCCAGCCCTGTTTTTGTGCTAATGCAGATGCTCTATTTGTTTCCTTCAGCCAGGGTGACCCAGTTTGCTTGGGAGCGCGGCTCTTCTGTGCAGTGTGGGTCTGAACCTTCGTTATCACGGCGTTGTTGCAGGCAGATATTGCGTTCCAGCCCCTTCTCTAAAACAGAAGGATCTTGCACTTGTTCTTTGTGTGAATTCATGCACACTGCATGTAGGTCAGAGCGAGAGGAAAAACCGACTCTCATATAAATTGAACAAAACAAAGACATGTGTTAATGAATTGTTGGGAGAGATGCGTGCTCTCTTCTGTCTAAAAAAGGGGTAAAACACCCTTTTTGCTGGCTGATGATTAGTTACTTTATTTATTCACTTTAAGTGAGTGAAACATGGCTGTGGTTAATAGTTATGTTTAATTTGACATGATCACGCCACATGAATATCTATTTGTTCATATGCACTACATTCTTTATTTATAGTAGGCCATTACCAATACTAGTAAACATTTCTTCATTAATACTCCACGATTACTGTAATATTTTACTTGAATTCAATCTGTTTCAACTTTATAGTTTACCCGTGCCCAAACTTTTTAGAGGAAGACCGAATGACTAAATATATTTTCTAACGGACATATTTATTAATTTGACTGAAGTGCAATTTACCTATCTCAAAATTCCAAAGAAATATAGTATGCCGTATGTCAGACCCATACAGGGCTGATATATGAACTGATAGAAAAAAATGGATCAAAAGAAAAATAGAATATAAACCACCTTCCTAAGTCAACGCACATTTACGATGATTGTGATGATATGATCAATTTTAGTACAGCTATGATGTAAATATTGTATCTCCCTATGAAATTATTCGTGATTTATATATAAGATGTACATGTGCAATATTCTGTGCTGCATTATCAAGTATTTAATTTCACGTAACTCTGGATGTAAAGTGCTCCTTTCCAATTTGACAGAAACAATGTCATGCAAACCAAAAACAAGCTGGTAAAGAAATCATAAATCCAAATATCTAAAAGCTATTGAAGTAATATGTTGTAGGACAGGTGTTAAACACATTTCAGATGTTCTGAAAACTGAACATTCAGAAGACCAAAACAAGTTCATTTTTCGGTGGTCTTCTTAAAAAGCAAACAAGCTAAAGAAACCTTCACTGAAATATACCCGACGGTGTCTGTTTCAGGAATATTAATTTCTTGAAATATTTCCGTCTCAAGGAAATATTCCATGTAAGTGCTATAAGATATGTTGTTGAATTGCTGTGGTTGTGCCGTATTAGAATATTACAACTGACCTATACAGAGATATTTTTGTATGCCAGTTATAAAATGGCCGACCAGATCATGTGACGAAAGGTAAAAGATTTACAATATACAGCGTTAGTCATACATTTTTTGTTTACTACGCCAAATGAGGAGGCTAGTGAACAGAAAATCACTGGAGCCTTACAGCTTTTGCTCGATTTGTTATAAATGTCTGAATATTATCCAACATTCTTGTGTGAAACTTAAATAATGTACATTTTGATGCACTACAGTATCTTAGATTATGTTTCAGTCATCAGATCAGTTGAAATATGGCTGTATGGTTTGGGCTGTGTTTGTAGGTCTTAATATACAGATTAAGATTTAGGATTGTAATAACAACTAAAGTGTTTTCAAATGTACAGTTGCTTAATTGGTCACTGAAAATATTTTTAAAAGCTTAAAATCTGAGTGACATAAAAGGTTCAGTTATGTAAATTTTGTTGTCAGTTTGATATCAATTGGATGATGATCTAGGGTTTCCGTAACTGAGCAGAGATCAGTGCCTAATATGTGGACAGTGAAGGGTTGCTGAATGAATGTTTGCTGATTATGAATAAAGCAGGTAAAGTGTACTCCCAAAGGAATACTGTGCGGAATGTGATCTGACGTGATCCAAGACTGAATTACACATCATTCAGCTGTTACACTCAAATGTGTGATTCAGTCCTTGGACCGTGTTAAACAAGCATTAAATAATTATGAATATCAATTTTCACATATATAGGCATATATATGTGTGTATATATAGATCATATATGAGAACACCATTTATTAAGAGATCAATTTGTGTTCTTCCAAGTGTCATACAATGTTACTGTTTGATTGAACATGAGGAATTGTTAATTTAGTGCTGCATTCTGTTCTACAAATCAGCATCATAAACACAGTACAGCAAAGCAATATATTGTAACCATCTGATCATTTACCATTTTGTTTCCTACACCATTGCCTGGATGTTCTCTATATTTCTATAGTAATTCAAAATAATTAAAAAAATATATATGTCTTAACTGATGTAATAATGATCTCGCAAAGATGTTCCAACTCCAAAAAAAAAAAAACAAGCAGAACAGACGTAGGTATAGAACATAAAATATCTATATGAAGTTAAGACTAAGAGTCAAGTAGTTATAATTGTGCATTCCAATCAACTGTAATTACTCTGAATTTGCCAGCTGTAAGTCAAGGGTCACCACTAGTAATAAACCCTAAATCTGATCTTAGAAATGTGTTTTGTGGAATAGTGCCTAAATGTTTGATTTGGTCATAGTGAAAATTTAAAAAGAATGTGTTTTATTATATTCTACTGTCTTGCCAAGTTAAAGAATAGTAGATATTTCGGTCTTACAATATTGTGATTTTCTCTGTCTGGAATGTAACACAGTGGAGATAGTGAAAATTAAAATGATAATTCGTCAGCTATTTTTCAAAAACTCATGACATCTCCTTTTCCATCAAGATATTAAAGCTATACCCACTCTTTCACTGCTGTGTATCGACGCACCACTATGTCATACAGCTGCTTTCAACTAAAAAGTATGATAAACACGCTGAATTCATTACAATTCAGCATAACTCCGACCCTTAACATTAACGCTGAGAGCAAGCTGCTCTGCATGTCGACAGCTCACCTCAGACTTCATACCACCATTTCAATATCTGACCGCAAGGAAGGGGGCTGAATGTCAGTAGCTCCCGCGGAACAGCATTTTGATGAGTTTGACATCACATCCTGTTCTCTCCAGCCTGGCTTCACACCTCAGAATGACACTCACAAGCAAGCTTGTCATGATGCTTTTTTTTTTTTTTGGGTTCCCTCAGTTTTCTGCATCTGAAAGACGAAAAAATGTACTGGAAATAGAAATATTCCTCAGAGGTAAATATTGATTCGGGGCCAGGAACAGCTGTTTAAAATAAATCGAACAAATCAGTGGTGGGATTTCTCTTTTTTGCACGAATTACCACTCACTTCTGCTCAGATACCTTCTTTGTTTTGATCTGCTATGCAAAAGCCCTGATATGCTTCAACAGATTGATCAAACACTAAGAAAACTGTAAAACCTTTACACCAGTTCACTATGACATAAGGCTACTGCCGCTTGTACAGGTTCCCCTGGTGCTGAGCGGTATCACTTACACACAGACTTGCACGTAGCCGGAGCACCGTTAGCTACATTTACATTAATGCGCCGGACAGAACAACAGGAAAGTCTGAGTTCAGTAGGGCAGAACAGCAGTGAGCCGGCACGAGAGTTTCGGGGGGGGGGGGGGGGCAAGGCCCTAGGGGCGCCTCCCCGGGGAAGGTGTCCGGCCTTTCCCGGCCCGGGTGTAGGGGGAAATGCTCACCCTTCGGGTGAAAACCATATCCGGGGGAAAA
>JAODKE010000146.1:14800445-14819938 GCA_026779605.1 Mormyrus hasselquistii
GCTGAGCATCTGCGCAGAAGAATAGAATCACATTTTGACCATCCAACCCACCACCCCCCTCCCCGGCACACACACACCCACACACACACACACACACACACACACACACACACACACACACACACACTCTCTCTCTCTCACACACACACACACACATACACTCTCTCTCTCTCACACACACACACACACACTCTCTCTCTCTCTCTCTCTCTCACACACACACACACACGAAGTAAGCTTTCACAGAACGCATATAGATATAGTGGGACAGAGTCACATAATTCAGCACAAACATACATTCACACATAAAATTAGAGGTGCAACATACCCACCCCCTTTTAACTTGATGACCCTCATACCAAAACAGGAGAGGGACAATGAGTAAAGTGCACTGAGAACATTAACAGTGTGTAAGTGACATTAAGAAAAGGATGTTTAAACAGAACTCACCCCACAGAATTTTTCCTGTGAAAGGGCACCAGTTTCATTTGGATCACACAAAACACACAATATATATCTTTCATCTCCATGGATGGGGGGAGGGTGTACATTCCTGTTCTTAGGTCTGGGTTGTGCAAGATTGCGATCTGTACAGATAGTCAGACACCTTTTTTTAAAAACCAAAACAGAATGAATAAAATGCACATGAATAAAACTGCCAGATAAACAAAGTGACTTAAAAGGTGGTTTGTTCTGGCTGATCTGACTCAAAAAGGTGACAAATCACAGCAGCAAAACTGCAGCCCCATTCCAACTGTGACTCTCCCAGCAGGACAGGACTCCTCAGACTCATCTAACAGACAGAACATAAATAATGATAATAATAATAATAATTTTTAAAAATGGCAAACGTTTACCATTGAACACCCACCCCCTATAACTCCAAACAGCTATCACATCCTCACACACAGGGGCTGGGAAAATGGCTCTTCAAGCAACATAAATGTTCTTAAAATATGGGACCTACATCCCACAGAAAACACACAATGCACTATGGCCACTGACATACCATCTACCTCACGGTTTACTGCACACTCAGGCCGATGTAGATATTCTAATACAGCAGCAAATATATGGCTGCCTTAATACACCCTTAACGAAATATTTACCCACAGCTGAATGTTCTTTGATAAACAGAATGTACACAAGCCCAGAATAACTGCACTGCAGAACATTTTGTACCCATCTATTCCCAGAATGCAGTGCGTCACACACACTATGTATATGGCAGAAAGGTACAAAAAGAAACAAAGAAATGCATACGCACAAACACACTAGACGAGAAAAAAAAAACAAAAAGTAATGTATCCATCCTTTATTAAACAGATATCTATTACAAAGTTATTTCCTCCAAAATTAGCTTCTTTCAGTCAATGCATAATCATTAATTGTCTCTAATTGTTATAAATCAGTTGGCAGTATTCAAACAGCAATTCTTTTTTCTTAGAACATAAATATAAATTATGTGCAAAAGGTCTGATTTCATTGTGAAAAGACAACTGAAAGCTAACATTTTACTTTTATCATTAAGATCTAATTCAGTACCGTTCCTTCTGGTCCCATTTAAATCATCCCATGTCTGTAGATACTGGGAGCTCCAGCAGCACCTTGGCACTGCATGCATATATTTTCGGGCTCATCTTCTGGTGTAAAAACACAAACCCTGTATGCTTTGCATCTTAAAAGCAGGCTTGAACATAGCAACCTTTACCCCTGCATGAAGACACAGCCTGATTCCATTCATATCTTAGCAACAAGTATTAAGTGAGGAAACTCATCAGAAGTAAACCAATCAGAGTGACCGTATGCAAACACAAGGCAGTATATGGTCACCGCTTCCTACACAACACTCTGCAGCACTGGACCCAAACCTTCATGTTAATGTTACCCAGAGACCTCGTAACAGGAGGGCTGGTGCCCGGTTCCGTGTTACGAGCTGCGTTCATGCTGGAGTTGCGTGGTGCACCGAGGCTGTTCCCCAGCGTACACCAAGACCAGGAATACAATGCAAATTGGTCATATCCAATTGTATTTAACATATTTTATTTCAACTACTTTCAAGCAAATTTGAAAGACAAATAATGATAATATGTACGTGTCAAATTTTTGGTGACCTTTCGATAAGATACCATGTCTTACAGAACCTGCTAAATGGAACAAAGTCATTTAGGGCCAGGCAGTGTGTGTGTGCGCATGTGTGTGTGTGTGTGTGTGTGTGTGTGGGGTGGGGGGGTCCATTGCTTCTTCAACCAATGTGGAAATAGAGGACTCCACCACGGAAGTCAAAAACTTCATGTAGAAGCGTTAAAAGTCTTTCAACGCATGTGTAAAGGAAAAAAGAAAACGGCAATAATTTTTGTCCTTTCAGGTTCTCTCGACCCACTTCAGGTTGTAAGGCAAAAGTATTTCCTTAAGTTGGAGGGAGGCAAGGAACACAAGAAAAAAAAAATTAAATTTTGTTTTTTAAAAAAAAATCAGTCGGCTGAGCTGCATTTGGGTCCTGTAATGGGGACGTGAAAATAAAGTACGCAGACGACTGGAACACTCAGTACTGCTCCTGCAGGCGACACGTGAAACAAAGCAAAGGGATTCTCCAGCAGGACACCAGGAAACGAAAGGTCACACCGCTGGGCCCAAATGCTTCCGAGTAGCTAGTAAAAATAATCATTATTATTGTCATAAAAAGAACCCAGAGTTGTCAGAACCCTATACATTTTGCACATTTGTAGCACAAATACAGTGATCACAAAACAAAATGACAAGCTTCACAATATTCATGGCTTTCTGTTTACCTCTCTACACAATATACAACCATCTTCATTTCAATGATTTATTTTTTTTTTCTTAGTCCAAGGAGGAAAAAAAGCTTATGTACAATAAGTCATTATTATTACTTCTGGCCTAGTAAATATTGTCATTTCATTTCATAGCTCAAACAAATCTTTTGTTTGTTTAAATTTTAATATTTCTTTATTACAAAAATGAAAACCCATCAGAAACACAGAACGGATTCAAGAAGCCAGAGGAAGTCAAGTTCTAAAAATATTTAAACCTTTAAAAAGAAGACATTCAAAAATTGTTTATTTTTCTGGTTAATAAAAGAAAGATACACTAATGAATTACGCATAGTACGTGTGTGCACATGTGCGTGCGAGTGTGTGTTTGAACATGTATGCTTACACGTGTTTGTGAGGTCTTAATATGAAAATGAGATTTTTATATGAAAAGATGAGACTTAGCAGTGAGACAGGAAACGTTACAAACAAAAGCAAGAACGAACCCTCAACGCCAGACTTAAAAGCAAGAACCGCACCGACTCGTGAGCTAACCAGCTGGGCGTGCATTTATTAATATTTAAATAAATTACGAGAAGCCGCCGCTCGTAATCGTGTCGCCGCGTGACTTCTCCCATATTGCACCTGCTGTTCAAGTTTGTCCATGAGGATACCGTAGCCAGGGGCCGCTAACGCTCCAGGCCGAAAGCCCCGTCCCGCGAAAGGACGCCCCTGTGAAGTCCCCCTCGATACACCCTGCAAACTGAACCAGCTACGAAAGGCCAGCGGGGAGGAAAGCGTCAGGACGAGAAGCTCCCTCGCGGTGGAGGAAGTGGGAAACTCGCGCGTACGAGGGAACACTTGGGGGTGTGCTGGGAATTCCCCAACCAACCCCTCCCACCCCCTCCCCATGAGATAAGAGATATGCAGGCCCCACAGATTTCTGAGCACACGCGCTCGGACCGTGGAATGAAGCTTCCCAGCATTGCTGTCCACATGCAGACCCGCCATGCTGGGCACCATATTCCCTCAGCGGGGGGCAGCCGACCATTCAATTAGACGGCTGTGGTCCACAGCAAGTGCAAAGACCTTAATTCCCGCCCCCCTCCCCCCACACAAACTTGGGGCCACTACTACACTATTCAGACTGCACATAACCGCCCTCCCCAGCCTCCCACCTCCCTCTTCATGCTTCTCATTGATTGGGGGAGGAAGCGGGAGGTCAATCGTAAGAACACAAAAAAATGCTGAGCTGAAAAACTAGACAGTACAAAAAACTTAAGACGTCCATGCCGCTGGACACCATAGCTGTTTTACTGGCATGAGACAGAGCAAATCCAACTCCGCCCACTTCCTGCTCTCTCTTGAGGTCTGATTGGTGTTCCTATTCTACTGCTGTTTCGGTTCGCGGAAAGCGTGCGGGGGCACGATGAAGAAGACCCCCGCACCCCCCCAATGCATTGCCGGTATGGACTTTAACCCTAGCCCTGCAATATAATCACGTTTAGTCTTAACCTATGCTTCCGTCTTACCCATTTACATAGAATACATCTGACACACATTATAGTCTGCTAGCTTTCTCATTATCGTCTCCCAGGTGAAGCACCTCTCAGGCATACAACCTCCCCTAGAGAAGACGCCGTAGATTTAAAAGTTGGCAAGAAGTGCTCTAAGCTTTTCACAGAAACACTGCATCCCCTCCGGCCTGAGGGCGCCCCCACCCTGCCAAACGCCCCCACTACAAGGGAGAGGACCGTAAGGGATTGAAAATACTACATGTAGTAATAATAATAATAATAATAATAATAATAGTAAAAATGATAATGACCATGATGCTAATCTACATTGCAGGAGATGCAGAAAGAGAGCAAAAACAAAAGTCTGTCCCAACTTGTCAAAGTCACAAGGAGGGCGGTATGCAGTGAGCACCTCCGTAACACTGAAAGCGGTGACCTCTAAGCCTTCTCACCTACTTCCCAGGATCGCTGGGAAGCTGGCGGGACGGACCCGGGAATGTGCCACTCAAAAGCACCATCCTCCCACCCCAGGCGACAACAAGGCCGACCACCAGCACCGGTCACATCCCAGCATGCACTTCCTGGCATCCCCCGTACCCCAACACGCAGGACTCATTTCCCATCATGCCTCACCCCTGGCTTGGGGGAAGAAAAAAAAAAAAAACAATAATAACTTGTATGACATGGCTGCTGGATGGTGCCGTGCTTTAATGGTTATGTCCAGATGGATCCAGAGAAGCTGATCTCATCAAACGCTGGGGAACCGCCCGACCCGTAACTGAAGTGGCCCGTCTCGCTCGGCACGGACCCGGTACGAGCATGAGCGGAACCGCGAGCAAAGCTGATGAGATCAGGCCGAGGAGAGACCTGGGCCAGAATTTCACAAACGGACACTGAGAACAATAACTAACAGTTGCAGTAATATAGCAGTAGCCATAATAATAATAATAATAATAATAATAATAATAATAATAAACTTGAAAATGCATGTGAAAGTAAATCCCGTTATTTTTGTTTGTTTTTTCTCATTTCCCTTCGTTGACCGTGTTGCTGTTGGCTGGTAGGCACACTAACAGGCACTGCATGCGACAGGAGGGGGCAGCTACGGTGCAGTGTGTGCGTGGGGGAGGGGAGGGGCAAGGGGGCGGGGCTCATTTCTGTCCAGTGATGGACTGCGATATGGATCGAGGAGGGATCATGTCCAGCAGGTACTCCCGCTGTCGATCGGCCAGGCTGGACGCCTTGTGGGCTGCGACGCCCCCGGGGTTCAGATAGGCGATGTTCACCCCTGTGAAGGAGGGAGAGAGAGGCGATCAGCCCCCGCCCGGCTTCCCGGATGCCCGTCACGCGACCCCCGGCACCCATGCCGACGCCGACCGTACCGGGAATGCTGTAGAGCTGGCGGCGGCTCTCGTGCTGCGCCCGGCTGCTGGAGCTGCTGCAGCGCTTGCCCGTCATGCCCATCAGGCTGCTGGCCACGGACAGCTGGGACGCCTGGGCAAAGTTGGAGAGCACTCCCTGGGCGGAACCAGACAGGCCCCTCTGCAGGGAGGCCGGTGGCTGGGAAGCCTGGGGCTGAGACACCTGGAGGACAGAAGAGGAAATCCCCCCTGGACCGGTGAGAGGCGAGCTACTAGACGACATCAGCGCAGATAAATGAGGGAATGACGAGACGGAGGGGCTGGTTGGGCCGCGACCCACAGCCGTCTGGCTGACCTGTCTGAGCGCGTGGTGTCGGATCATGGAGTCCGCCTTGCTGACGCTGGGCACGGTCTGGGCGGAGCTGGGGGACAGAGCGGCTTGCTGCTGGAGCCGCTGCTCGATCTCCTGTCATACGCACACACGCCACAGGGGGGCAGTCGTGATCGGACTGGACAGCATCGCAGCCTCGAGTACATTTACAGGAACAATCCATTTCACCCCTCCCCCACATGCATCTGTTAAATATTTACTCATTTCACCGATTTCTTACAAACAGGGGCGCAGATAAAAAAAATGCAAGTCTTCCTGACAAAATTTCTCCTTGCTTCCTTCCAACCAAGTTTACACATTAATCTGACATATTCAAGAGCACCTGTAAAGTGTTGGGCCCTCGGAATCTGCCAGGGTATATACGCCCCTGCTGTGCCTCTGTCTCCCAGCGACATGCTCACCTGCTCCTGCTGCAGGGCTTTGACAAATGCGTTCTTCAGTCGGTTAGTGTGCTCTGCCTTGAGCGCTTTCTTCTGATTGGTTGTCATGCAGAGCTCGCACAGGATGCGCCCGCCCTTCTCCTGCTTCCAGTGTGGGGTGAAGTCAGTCTTGCACTGGGCACACATGAATGGCTCTGTGCGTGAGGGTGGTGCTCGCATTTTGCCTGCAGTGGCACAACAAAAAAATAACAATCACAGTCCAGAAGAGGGCGCCAGAGAGGACTTGGAGAAAATGGTCTAAATCGGGCATTATTGTTTTCTTTTGTTATTTTTTGGAGGTCACAAGCTTTTTTTTCTTAGTCTAAATAGTTACTCACTGCATTAAACGATGACAATACCCCACCGAGAAAGCCGATGCAAATCCTAAACAAACGCAGCAAGCTGAAGTCCCATCTGGAGCTCCCAGCTGCCACGGCCCCCTCCCTGCCGCTCACCCTGGCTGTCAATGACGCTCTGCACCACCTCTTCCAGGCCCACCATATAGATGAACTCGCTGTTGGCGGCAGAAGGCAGGAAGTGCAGCAGAGGGGCCGGCGGCTTGGGGGGCGGGATCTCCAGCAGGGTCTTCTCCAGCTGCTTGCGTAGGGCCAGCTTGGCGGCCGCCTGGCTGCTAGCGGAGTCCGACAGAGAGCCCACTCCCGGGCTGGGCAGGGCGGAGGGGCTGACCGCGCCCACCCCCGCTCCGGCGGCCTGCATGTGAGCCAGGTTCATGTAGATGGCGGAGGAACCCGAACGCTGGGAGGCCGACACCTGCTGGCTGGTGGCCTGCAAATACAAAAACGGGCCGGGAGTCTGTTAAAGGGGTCAAGGACACTCATGCGAGAGGTAGCTAGACTGTCAGAACCAATGCAAAGAAATACCACCAGAGGGAGAAATGGTTAAGGAGCCAGCAGGAATTTTTAAGGAGAAGTTCACACTAAGCTTAGGCATCTAATTGTTCATACCATCTAGACATTATACAGGGATATGCAGCATTTGGATCCTCATATAATAATAATTATAAATAATTTCACCAAAACAGAAATATTACAATATACCTGAAAATACAGAGGTATAGTGGATTATCGTGATACCCCAATAACCTTCACATTGCATCAACATAAAGCATCCACAATGTAATATTATGCCATCTTATACCGTTCACAGGGGTAACCGAAGCCGGCCGAGCCCCGACACTCAAAACCAACTGAATTCCTGCTGGTATCAGCTAATTAACCACAGTGCAGGAGGTGCTGTACCTGCTGGTAGCCGACGGCCCCAGCGATGCCACCTGTGGAGGAGCGCATCACACCGGGCTTGGAGGGCACCCTCTGACCCTGCAGCTGCGCGGGGTTGGGTGCGATGACGCGGGGCGACATCATCACCTGGGGCATGGAGGTGCTGCCGGCTGACCGGATCACAGTGTGACCCTGTGAAGGTAAAGGGGGACGCAGACAATTAAAATTAAACAACCTCATACAAATTAAACTGACACTGTGAAAAAGCACAGAAACAATGGAATGAAGCAGAGTAATGAGATCAAAAGAAGAAAAAAAAAATGGATTGAAAAATGGAATGAAAAAATGCATTATTACAAAAAAAACTGTATCTGGAACAAGCACTAGGTGGCAGCACTGACACCAGTAACACAAAAGTCAACAAGCTGCCAAAAGGCACCCTGTGGGGGTGGGTTTGGGGAAAAAGAAAAAAAAAAAAACACTGATTCATCTTGGATGAATAGCAGCCAAAAAAAAAGGACAGACACTGCGAGCCCTTCTGTGCACAGGGAGGTCACACCGCAGAGCACATTTCCCGCTTTGTCATTCTAAAGATGACCCCACCCCCACCAGTAACTAAACTGCCCCCCTACCCCATGAAGGACTATGTACAAGTAATAATGAAATGACACTTTAATTTCCATTTGCACACATATACACAGTTGCCATTGTACACAGTTTGGGATGAAGCTTTGGCTCCAGTTGCAGGATCAGCCATTTGTCTGGTAAAGCTATTCCTCCAAGGATGGGACTTGAACCAGCAACCTTCCAATCACAGGCACTGAGGCCTAGCCCACTGAGCTACACACCACCTCGCCGAAACTGTCAGACTCACAGACACAATGGCCAAGGGCAGGAGTCTAGATCCTGATCTCACCTGAGCTGTTCGCAGGTTCTGAGTCTCTGGGCCGTGGTGGCCGGGACGAGATGGCAATTTGGTGGCCGCCTGGGAGCCGTGGATGGCAGATGTCTGCACGGAGGAGGGGGCATTCTGGACCACAGGCACCTGGTACGGACACAGAGACGTGACCACCAAATGAGGGGGGGTTCTGGGGACACCCTTCATCCTGAGTTTAAGGTTTATTCCATCTCACTTATAAAAACCACTGTGCATCAGTGTTTCAACATCCAGGAGAGAGCGACTTGCCTGTGTATTAGCACTCATACTGAAGAGCGATGCCAGTGTGTGCACGCACACACACACGCACACACACACACACACACACACACACACACACACAGTCGTGCAACCATATCTTTCTGGGGAACGCTCATTCATTTCTATGGGAAAACCGCTAATGCTAACTATGACAACCCTAACCCCTACCCAGCTCTAACCCGACATTCACCACATTTGACATTTGGTCCCCACAATGTAAGATATACCTGGACCATGCACACACACACACAGTCATATTAATGGCATCCTAATAAAGGATGATAAAAGTCATGAGGAACTAAAGTTCTAGCCCTACTTGAAGAAAAACAGAGATATGCCTAATATACAAACTACACCCATTGTTTCAGTATATCTGCACGTCCCCCCTAGACACACAAGAACAGCAGCTGCAGAGCCTTGGGAAGCCTCACAACCTCTGACCTTTTGCACCAGGTTCTCCTTCTGCATCTGGCTCTGCCGCAGCTTCTTCAGTAGGACCAGCCGGGCCTCCTCCAGACGCAGCTCCTCCTTCAGGGCCTTGATCATCTGCTGACGTTCCTCGCCGCTCTTGCCCTGGGGTGCGGGGAAAGGGGAGCGAGATTACTCACTGAGGATAAAATGCAGAGTGAGCTTCGCATACCTCCGGGGGTCGCGTCGGGGCCCTGGGGCGGGCGAGGCGTGCAGTCGCCTCTCCGCCTGCCGGCTACCTTGAACATCTCCACGTTGGCGGCCCGGAGCCTGTCTTCAGAGCGGGAGGAGGCCCGGGGGCTGGAGGCTTCATTGTCAGACAGGACGATGACATCTGGAGACGGCGTGTGACGCTCCCGGTCCGGCTCGCTGAGGGGAGAGACACGCATACAAAAAAGGGACATCGTATGAAGATAAAATTCCACCTGCATACAAATTTATCCGTCAGTGACACAATCTCCAGCAAACCCCACCCTCCAGCTCTGGTGCCCCACCTCCCTCACCTGCGCCTGGCGCTCATGTCCACCGGCTCGTCCCCCATGTTCTCCTTGCCACTGCGGCCCAGGCTCCCGTGGGCCGACACGCCTCCTCGTAGGGTCCCGTTCACCTTTTCCTCATAGGCCGCCGAGCCTGGGCCTGGTCCGCACCGCGGGTCCCCCTCCAGGCCGGCCAGGTCCTTCCTCTTCAGCAGAGCCAACATCTTGAGCCTCTCCATGGCCTCGTGGCCCTCCATCTTGAGACGCTTGGCCAGGGCCTCCTCACTGCCCTCTGGTGTGTCCAGGCCTCGCTTCAGAAGGTTCAGCCTCAGCGCCTCCTCGCTCAGCCTGTCCATCCTGGGCCCAAAGAGAAGGGGGTGAGGTTTGTGAGAGCAACAAACCTGACACCGGGGGTCTTGCATGGCCCCGTGACCAACGGCTACGTTTCATCTAAGTTACTTCTTGCCAATAAACCCGCGCTTCTTTTAAATATGCAGGAGTTATATTCCGTATAAACAGTGACAAAAATAGGACATCAACACCCAGCCATGGAAGGATACAACAAATAAGAAGTCTTGATGCGTATCTGGCGAGTGAACAAGCGCTCTGTACAACATCCCTACAACCAGAAACATTTCCAGTCAGGACAGGAGGTCACTACTAGCAAAGGGAACGTGTTTATATTGTCCAAGTCAGCTGTCTGCCCCAAAGAGATTAATCGCAAACCTATAAAGCAGATGTTTACACAACCCACATCTGCAACAGCGGCCCCAAAATCCTGTCCCAAGCAACAGGCGCTTCATGTAACCATCAAAAACCCTTTGGTGCGTAGAGAGTCTAGCTACGGTATAGCTTCCAAACCAGATTCAAAAGGCCATAGTGAACTGAATGGAAATAAGAGAGCCCAAGATTGGTAGGGAACACATGGTACAGTAGGCAATGCTGGAACAGACACCAACTACACCTGTATCTGAAAGCAGTTCAATCTCCTGGGTCCAAAGAGGGTTTATCAGCCTCCTTGCCACTGAGCTTGTCTTCTGCATCTTCAGGTCAGTAAGAGGTGGTGAGGGGAGGGTGACATTACATCATAACTGGGGGAGGGGGCAGGTATAAGGGCACCATCTACAAGCCAGCGCCCTGCACCTCCACTACCAGCTTGCTGAAAAACCGCACAAAGGAGTCAGCTGCGATTTGAAAGAGAAAAGCAGAGAGAGAGAGAGAGGGAAAAAAAAAGAAGAAGAGGGGGACAGGAGCGGAGAGGTGGCCCAGCAGAGCCATCGGCCTCTCGATGCGCTCAGGTCCTTTCACGTCCGGCTGCATTCCTGCACTCTGCAGGGCTCGAGCCGCACTGTGTCTGTGTTTCCTGTCAGGCGGCTTTTCCCCCCCAGCATATGTGACTCATTGGTTTCCGTCTTGCCCATGGTCACACCCAACACTATGCTTCAATTAGATGGCATTTTCTTCCCAACGCTAATAAGCACTTGAGAAGTAACCCTGAACAGCAAAAGGGGGAAAAAAAAATAAAAAATGACAGACAGTGCGAGTAAAGGGTCAATACACACATGCAGGATGCAGTTTGCATATTATCAGATTAGACAATATAATTCGAAGGACCACTCTTGCAAAAATAGTAATGTAAAAAACCTAACAAAATTTAACCAGCATCCTAGGTGGTTTCCAGACAAAAATCAAACGGGAAAAATTAAATTCTAGGTTTTTCCCTTTCCTGAAGAGTCAAAAGCCTCCGGAACATTAGGGTCTACCCAATTCCAAAAACGCGGAACCAAAAAAGTACAACCAAGTTCACACTAAATCATCAAAGCACTTTCGTCAAGCATACCTTTTGAAAGACGTTACATTAAACCTCAATAAATTCAGGATCACCCTGCTCGGTAACACAAAGCATACCGGCGATCAGCCTTGCGGCACATTTTTTGCCCAACCGGGTCAGGAGTGCTTCACGGGATCCCGGAAAGCCGACAGAAACAGACGGACCTGCTGACGAAACTGTAAGTGACCCTCAGATTTGGCTCATTTGCCCCGATGAGGAGCTGAAAACACGCCGCGGCATGGCGGACTGGAACGTGAGCGGATGCCACGCGTTTCTGGGTTCCACTCCAATCCCACAATCGATGCAATCCATGTTTGGAGTTGATCAGAGGGGACCAGGACTTTATCCCGTGTCATTTCTTCATAATTCTGACTGCTTGATATCAGAGCTCCTCTCCTGAAACTTCTCCTTTCAAGGTAATTCCTCTACTCTCTCAGCCTAGCTGTGCTCTATGTGGCTCAGCGGATTTGAACACTGACACCGACAAGAAAGTTACCGATTCATATCTCAGGGTCAGTAGAGTGATTTCACCACTGGGGGCCTGAACAAGGCACGTAACCCTCAATCGCTCCAGGGAGTTTGCCAAATGAACAAAACGTAACACAGAGAAATAGCAGAAGTGTGCTGAACCTTCAGCAATCCGAGCATCATAATAACAGCATTCTACACACTCATGTATATGGATTTGCTAGAATGCACTACTGTCACAATAACTTAGAAGCTAGATAATGCATAAGCAGACACATGCAGAGAGGACGGGACCCGCTCCCAGCCCAGAGTCAGCGTGGACCTTCACGGGTCCATGCCCACCGCACCAGCATGATTGACCTCTGCGCCATCGCAGCCTCACACCTTCCAAGGCATGCTGAGTTCAGCCATCCATGGGCATCTGGGTGTCACCAGACCTATGTTACTCTCTGGGCTGGAAACCACCACCCACGCTTCAGCAATACTTGTTTGCCTGCAGTTTGGATCTGGCCCCCGTGTTTTTCACGAAATGATGCACTATTAGCCATTTGCACAAGCATGAGTACAAGTACACTGAAATGCTTCTTTCTGCATAGACCGTCTTGCTCTCCTTTGAGCCATACAGACAACATGTGCCTCATGCGCCAAAACATTATGATCACTGCGAAGTGATCAATGTGAAGTGGATAAGGTTGAGCATCTCGTAAAAACTGCTGCGTGTCAAGGTCTGGCATATATTACATGGTAAGCTGATATTTGGTACTTCTAGTCGACATGTGGAATACAGAAGATGTAGGCAGGGATAAAGATCCGAGTGACTTTGACATGGGCCAAATCATTTTGGCCGGACAACTATGTCAGAGCATCTTCAAAACGGCAAGGCCTGTGGGGTGCTCATGGTGAGTGAGTCATTGTGACTCCTCAGTAGTCCAATGGCAAAAAAACCACAACCCGCCAACAGGGTTTTGGGCAGCAAAGACTTGTTAATACAGAATATGAATGAGGGCTATCCTGTACGGTATGAACCAACAGAAGGGCACAAATGGCAGATCATTTTGATGACGGTCATGGGAGTAATGCGTCATGACACACCGTGCATTGAGTGCTGCGTTGTGCAGGACTGCATAGTCGCAGGCCAGTCAGAGTGCCCAGGCTAACCCCTGTCCCTCATGAAAAGTGCCTACAATGGGCACACAAAGCATGGGCACGGACCGGACCATGGCGCAACTAAAAGTCGTCACCAAGTCTGATGAATCCTAGTTTCTGCTGCATCATGTAGACGGTCAGGTATGTGTCAAGCATCCGTGGGATGCATTGGGCCGACAAGTCCGATTAACGGCTACATAGCACTATGGATGGCGGTGCTTGTGCACTGGATGACTGCAGTGATCATAACCAAAATTATCCGCCATTCTTGCCGCGATAGCCCTTCTGTTGGTCTGTACCAGACGGGATAGCATTTGTCCATATCTCACATCAACAAGTCTTGGACACCCAACACCATCTCGGCAGATCATTGTTTTTCCCCTCCTTGAACCACTCTCAGTAGGTGATCACTACAATTGACCACGGGATACCCACAAGCCTTGCTGTGTCAGAGATGCTCTGTCCTAGTCGTATGGCCATGACAATCAGGGCCTTTTCAAGGTCATTCGGGGCCTTTATTTCCTCCACATTCAGCACGTTGACAATTAGTACCATTTCCTTACCATCTGATGCATTCCAGATCCACATGGGGGTGTCCTTGATGCTCGGGCTCACTGGTATATCTACACTTGAGAGTGAAGCTCGGGGTCTGAGCTCAAAGTCAGCCATTTACCCAGTGACCTTGGAACCCCATGCCTTTGCTCAAGGGCCCAATGGACATGTAAGTGTTCTACTGATTAAAGGATTCGAACTGGCAACCTTCTGATCACAAGCACAGAGGCTTAACCCACGGAGCCACCCCCACTTCTTTTACTAGCATACAAGTCAAGAAAAAGACGCCTGAAGCACCAAGCTCTTACACATGCTGGATCTTTCCTCCTCCTCCACAAAATATGAGCATCTTAAGATTACACACAGGTCTGGCTTTCAGCCACCACCAGCTAACTCCAAGAAGGACATTTTAATAGTCATGTTGGAAATTGGGAGGGGGCAGCAGGGTGGCTTAGAGAGCAGCCTCCCACGTCCAGGGACCGAGTTCCATTCTTGCCCTCGGCTCATGTGCGAGTCTGCGTGTCCTCCCCATGTTCACATGGATCTCCCCCAGGTATTCCATTCCATTTCCTTCCTGTTGCCTATAAGCATGTCTCTAAAATGCCCACTGGGCACGCACGTCCCGTTTTAGACCGTCATCCCACCCAGGGTGCTCCTCTGCCTTACGTCCAGAATGTTTAGGAGTTCCAAACGCACTACACAATTTAAACTTCACATTTTCCAAAGATAACTGTGCGTTGAAAGACTAAATCAATGAAGACGTGGCCACAGAAACACATCACTGAATGCCAAAGAACCATCATATACTATCTGTAGATGCATCCACAGATACATCTTCTAAACACTTATCTAGCCTGGTGGCAAAGGGGGGGGGGGGGGGGGGGCAGGAGCATCTTCCAAGAGGCATAGTGCACAACACTGGGGTGCATCCTGGACAGGATGCCAGTCCATTATAGGGCAAAAACTCACACACACAATGCCCACTGATGATTGCAGGCAGAAACTATAAACTGCAGGATACACATGGAGCTGGGGTGAGATTTGCACTCTCAACCATACAGGTGTGAGGTGAAAGTGGTGCACCAATGTAGACAGGTTAGCCAACAACCAAACTAATATATTTTTCTCTAATTTTAGGCACACCATCAAAGATCTAAACTCTTAACTCCACAAATCTGTAGTGAATCTGATGTCAATGAAAATTATGTAATAATTGTAATGATTGTAGAAACCACATAATTTACTGCAGACTGTGAAATATCAGTAAAGTAGCACCAACTTGGGATACAGTAGTAAGAGTAGTAAGACTGTGAGTAAGCTAGAAAGTCCCCAGTAAGTATAAACTCTCCAGCATAGAAAATGGCTGATTGTCGGATGTGATTAGATCCGTTATTTTGGTAGTTATGTCTTTAGCATTGGTGCTGCTAACTTGAATATGGACCATGTAAAGATTTAATATCAAAAATCGACCAAAATTGACACATCAGACCAATGCGGATGTATTGATTTAACAAACATCAATCAACATCAATACGTTAACAGAAATATTACACATCTCCAGCTACCAACCATATATAGTGAGTACAGACCATCAAATGATGCCTCGATACAAAAACAGCATTTACTTTAAACACATACGGAAGACCCATTTCATAAAGCGGCTCAGGAAAGCCTTCAGCACATTGGTCCAAAAAGGAACAAGTCAACTATATATAAACAGATCTCAGGCAAAACGAGAACTCCTCACATGACAGGTGCTACCAAGTATAAATGCAAGACAAATGAACTCCCAAAACTTAGCATCAGGTTCCCTGTCTTCTGATGTTTCCATTCCCAATGTGGAAACTCATAAGCAGCCAGAGATCCCTTCAAATTTATGTCATGGCCAACCGTCTGACCAGAGATGCAATATTCATGATTGCCAGCAACCTTCCTAAAGTACACAGAACGGAAACAATGAGTTTTCATAAGGGTATGGAAACCAGTAAACAAAATAGTTTTAGACAAAAACAAAAAATAATGGTTGAATGGTTAGAAGTATTGGAACACTTCAAAATGGATGATAACTGAAGTCATGTAATTTTTTTTCCAGAGGCGACTGGATAGGGCCAGAATGTACCGGAAAGGTACCAGAAAGGTGCGGGAAAGGATTTCAGTTTTAGCTGCTGCTTTCATTGTCAAACATGGGCATCCAGGAATTTCAGCTATAACTTATAGCTATGCAAGTAGTGCAGCTGTGCTTACAAGCACCAACCTCTAGAAAACGAACAAGAAATGGATAAAACAAAAACTGTTTGGCTGAAAGGGGACAGCAACTGGTATCCTTGAACAGACAGAGGTAGCTGATGTGCTCGTTTGAGAAGATAGTGAGAAAGCAATTAAGGGGAAATTAAATAACCTTGTTGACACCTGGGAGGGCACACAAACACGCCATGGCACCAGCAAGCTGGGCGGTCAGCCTCCTTACGTCCATCTGTCCGTCCCTCCGTCCATCCATCCACCTCATTTTGCTTACATAAAACACGTGGACAGTATCCCTCAGTCGCTACACAGTGTGAGCTCGCCCTTCCCCCTCAACACCCCCCCCCCACCACCACCCCCGGGTTAAACCCGCACACGCGCACAAGAGCCACACACACACACACACACACGGCACCCGGGCACCCTGCCAGCCAACACAACAACCAGACGCCTCTGTGCACTCCGTGAAGAAAGAGAGAGAGAGAGAGAGAGAGAGAGAGGTGCTAAAATGGAACGACAGCAAAGGGAAGACC
Source organism: Mormyrus hasselquistii (assembly GCA_026779605.1). Lineage (NCBI taxonomy): Eukaryota > Metazoa > Chordata > Actinopteri > Osteoglossiformes > Mormyridae > Mormyrus > Mormyrus hasselquistii. The sequence goes on from JAODKE010000146.1 coordinate 14,817,059, forward strand.
GCATGTGGAGGAAGAGGGAGAAAATGAAAAAGAAAATAAAAAACCTTGACATGCCACCATCAAAATATTTCCACTTTCACCACCTTCACCGACTCCGGCATGTAGGCTGGGACCAATCGGATTCCGCCAGTGAGACGCTGGGTCTCCGTCCGCCTCAGAGACATGAAACGCGCTGATATGGTAAAGTGGAGGCATCTAGAACCCCAAGCGCTAAGAAAGGGGGAAGAGGAAGAGGGAGAGGTAGAGCGAGGGAGCGCGGGGGGGGAGAGAGAGTGCTTTGTACTGTGCCCTGAAGCTACACAGAGCCCCACACAAAAGCAGACACACTGAGATTTCACAGGCCGGTGCCAGCATAAGGCACTCTTTGTTCCCCTTCTCCACCAGCCCCCCCCCCCCACATTTTACTACAGTTATGCCATACCAACAAAGCACCATATAAACATAACCCTATGTCCCATTCTTACAGAGCCGCCCACCCCTCCCCAAAAAGTACCATATGCCCCTTTTCCTTGTAAAAATAAACATAGTACTTACTTTCAGGGGCCCCTTGGAGGTAGCGACAGCAAGGTTTTTTTTATTAATGTATTTTTAATATCCAAGCCCCCCCCCCCCCAAGCACTTTTTTTGGTAGTGCTGCTAGGTGGTGGGGGGGGGGGTTGGGGGGGGAGCAGGGCCTGTTTCAGACAGACGGAGCAAACGCACAAAAAAAAAAAAAAAAATGCAGTCAAGTGGGCGGTGTTCCTCGACACGCCATGCTCATACCACGATAACTCATAATTCGCCCCCCCATCCCCTCCCCCCAACATATCACATTTCTTTATGTCCACATTAGAACTGCCTGTCGGTCGGGTGGCTCGCTCTGTTCCTCCCCCTCGCCCTGGCACACCTCCGTACCATCACCCTCCCTACTCCCATGGGACCGAAGATGCTAAATATGGCGCAAACCTGGTCTGGGTACAAGGATTGACGCGGAAAGCTAAAAAACGACGCGGCGATCCGAGACTCTGGGCCATGCGGCTACATGACAATAGATAGTGTGCAGAGATGTGGGTAGCCGTCTTGAAAAAGAGGAGCGATTCCAGGTGGCAAGACGGTTGGTGGTTTAGACCCTGGCTTTTCCTAGCCCCGTTTGGCAGTAGCTAGTATATGTACGTTCTGCTTTTAACGTAGATCTAGCCCAAGCCAGGAAGCAGAACTCACAGAGCTTAGCCCACCTACTCCTACATGTTCTGAAAGCAGGACGCTAATAAGGCGAAGTGAAACACGGTCTTTGTTTTATGGGGACAGGCCCGGAGACGTCAGCACGCATAAAGCAGGCCAGAGTAACGGGAGTGGCCTGGCGTTACCTTTAGGGGGTGAGAGACAACGTGCGCCGATTTTCCGCTCATAAAGAGACAGCGTTAAAAATCAGATGAATTCCTGCCTGAAACATCTGAATGGGAAATCAACGATTCAGCCAACAAATTAAACTTGTAAGCATATATGACTTATTTAAAAATAAGTCATATAACGTTTGTTGCAGTGTAATGCAGTAACAAATACAGTGAATACAGTGTATACGGCAGAAATTCACGATCATTCTACCCAACGGATTTTTTCGTTCTGGTTCCCACGTTCAAATAAATCTACCTGGATCATCATGGGAGCAAAAAGGTTGCATTAATGTCAATATTTCACATCGTAATCACGACAGCTGAACGACAGCAAGGCACGCCTTAAACAGGCCTAATTCAACCCAAGAACAAAAACTCTCACACACACACACACACACACACACACACACGTGCCACTTGAGTTTCACATGCATCTAGAGGAGGATAAGAAAGTAGAGAAATCTGACATGGAGAGGAAAAGATGCCCACTTAAGACCAGATGCTATAGAAGCTTATCACTGTTTAAAACAGCATTTCATTTAGAAGCACTACATGCTATACAGCTGAGCACACAGCCAATCAGAGACTGATGTGCAAAGTCCCAGTCTTAACTCAGCCAGTTACCTCAACCATGGACTAGGGCAGGGGTGGGCAATCTTATCCTGAGTGTGCATGAAGGTTTTTTGGATAACCTTTAACCCTGCTGTTCAAACCCAGGTGTGAGGACTCTTCAGCTAGTCAGTCATCTAATTAGTAATCTAATTAAGGAGTTGCAGGTAAACCTGCACAAACAATGGCCCTTTCTGGATAAAATTGCCCACCCCTGGACTAGGGTAAAAGTAAAAGCACTGACGCTATCCTCCAAAACCTAAAGAGTGAGCAATTATCTGTGATTCCTTGCCCTATCAAGGAACCCCCCCACCCCACCCCAACAAAACATTCGAAGTGACAAAAGCTCAGAGGCATCTCACCCTTAGAATGACAAGGCATTTAATAATATCAGTTAATATTAAAAAATAAAGACTGGTGATGCCAAGCGAAACAGTACTAATATAATCAGTTAAGAGGCTCGGACCAAGAATCAGCTGCAATCATCCAGTGCAACTCAGAGCGTCTCTCATTAACGAGCCTTTTCTCTCTGTCACAAGACAATTCTGACTTGTGGAAAACGAAGAGGAGCTTAACAGCCTTCAGTCTGCACCAAGAGCTGCCTTAAGGAGGCCAGACAACTACATCGCAATTAGATAAAACGGCAAGAAAAAACACACATGCCCCAGAATGGCCCTCTCATTAAAAACTGGCTGGGAGCCAATTGCAGGACAGGTAAGAAATACCAAATCCCAAAAAACAGGGGCAATGGGGTTGAAGGAGTGATGGTCTGTGGGGGAATGACTTAAAGGAAAAGGGTGAATTTCCCCAACAGCAACTCAATGTAACTATCAACCCACTGTCTGCTACCACACTCATATTTTATGGGGGGGTCAGAGGGGTGCATACAAGGCGGACA
>JAODKE010000146.1:14825115-14836814 GCA_026779605.1 Mormyrus hasselquistii
CGAACGGGAGGGAATCAACTTACAAGAATTGAGCTAAATCTGAACCTGGCACTTTTACAAAAAAGGCACATTGCAGAACTTCAGACCAAAGGGTGGGGCGTACGCTGTTTGGAAAGGGGGGGAGGGGTGAAGCTGGAACTTGAACCATCTGGTGAAGCTGAGGTAGCAAAGATTTTTGTGTGTTAGAAGGAGGGGGGGGTGTGGAATCAGCATCTCAAATATGAAAATAGAACAGAAAGGATCTGACGCTGAACGAGAGTCACGTTACGGCATCGTCGTCCTGCACTGCGGCGGCCCAGGCTGCCAGGCTCCCGAGAGAAGCCCACAAAGCACACAGAACTCTCCGGGCTCAGTGGAGAACCAAGCCTCACCATGGATGTTCTCAAAATGATCAGATTTTCAATATTCAGTAAGGTGAGAAACGGTACAGATTCAGGGTAACAAGGCAGGGAGGAGGACTGTCAAACACACTGCGTCCCTTGGGAAAGTGGTGAAGGTGGAGGCAATGAGAGTGGTCAGGCAAGGTTCGAAGAGATTATATGGTATGTGTGACACATACAGGGTACGCAGCACAGGGAAGCGACACAGATGGCATACGGGTGAGAACTTTCTCATCCAGCGCAAGTGTTAAGGAACACCATGCGGCAAATACACTCCATCAAGAACGAATCTCAGTGTATCCCAATAACATGATTACAGCAAGGGGGCACAAAGAGGTCAGTGGTATTTCGTGCACTGTGACCCTTTCAGTACATTGACTTTCCCAGCTGAAGCTTGAGATTACAGCCCATCTTAGAGGGCACAGTATCACTTGGGCGTATGGATGGATGGTCCAGATGTTGTTTACGAGCACTAAAGAGCTCAGCCGGCCTCAGGTAAACAGACCACAGAGCTATACGCTGCTATCGATAGATGGATTAGATGGATGTACCCATGGGGATATTCAATAGAGTAAGGGAAGGCTCCACGTTCCCTGACCAGGGATCGAACCCGGGCTGCAGCAGTGAGAAGCACCAAATTCCAACCACTAGACCACCAAGAAACCATAAGACTAAAGGAAGATGTTTCATTAAGACCCATGACAAGCACGGCAACCTTCATCGACACACTTCCCAATACAAATGATCCTGGTATACGTCGCTAGAAGCCATCAAAACCAGCCAGCGGGAAAGGTGCCTCTGTACCAAGCTAGCATACACCATACATGGAAGCCAGATGTCAACTCAAGAGCAAAACGTGACATTCTATTCTTTAACGTGTCAAAGTTTCCTGCCTGTCTTGCGTGTCATGGACTGAAAGGAAGATTCACAGTGACTGACAGTTACATCGCATCAGACCATGCAGATCGTCAGGTATCCACAAACCTCTTATCAAAACATCCAGGAGCGGCTCGGGGGAGGGGGAATCTAATGCTTTCTGGATCTAATGGTGAGATTTTTACCATTGAGTGTAAGAGATAACAGTGTATCATACATCAAGTGCTTTTTGGCACGCCAACAGTATGGTGATACATAAACAGTTGTTTAAATAATGAATATGACTAACTGATATGCTATTATTATACATTTAGTTTGTATTAAATACATTCATTCTTTATGGATGAAGTGAAAGTATGAGTTAAGCATGAATTTGGTGCAATGTTGCGTTATATCAAAATAATAGTCCTAAATCATTTAAATGGTTACCTTTAAATATAAATTCTGCACCTGCCGTAGTAAATGTATCAAAACCCACCAGCCCAGACTCACACTGAATACCAAACAGTATCTTCAAGCGAGCTTTGGAATGCATGCCTTTAATTGGCCATCTGACCAGATACAAAGTGTCCCAGTCTGTATCCGTCACAAATAAAGTGACTTTACATATCATCATAAGGATGACTTTCCAGAAGGGGATGGAAGGATTGTTCATACTGAAATTGATAAAAGACCAAATGATTTAGTTCATCGCCACAAAAAAAAAAGCCTGGGGATGGAGGGAGAAAAGGAAGAGAAAAAAAAAATGGAGATGAAACTGCAAACTGAACGAAGCAGGAAAACCCATAAACATACACTGGTCTGGGAATAAATATACATCAAAACTTATCTGAAAAAGATGTTATAGTAAAATCTAACTGGATTTCTTTTTCCAAATAACTTGCACACGAACTCAATACATTGAGACTGGACCAAATCTAATTAAATTTAGAACATAATATTTCAGAATGTGATTTTTTTTTTTCTTCTGTCATCAGGATTTAAATGTAAAAACAGATCTCATCTTCCAGATTACATGTGAGCCAGCTGATAAACAGGAAAGTGCCAAGTGCATGAATTACATCTGGAAAAAAATAGGGATGTTTTTCCAAAGAAAAAAAAAAAACAACCATTGTATACTCATTAAAAATCTCCCTTAATTTTTACGGTATATCTCAACAATAACTATCTGAGAACATAACAAAGACAAGAATTGAATGGTTTGATTTGTTTCCATTTTATAAGATCTCATCTTATAAAATGAAAGAATCTTATCACCAAATAAAAGCATCCACCAACACTGTACAGCAGAGCTTTCCTCAAAATGCGAAATTTCATTTTCAAAAATCCAGGCAATTCCAATTACAATGGTTTTCCATCCAAAAAAGGCGATGATTTCTTTTGTGAACGTAAAGGCCCCACGAGGGAAAAGGCCCCACAGGTGATGGAAGTCAGGCGTCACTATTAACACTAAAACAGCACCAAGGGTAGGGCAGTGTAGTTTGCTGGCAACTCATTACTGCTACTAGGCTTTGTACTACCACAGCTGTGCATTAACAAAAACATAACTATCCACAGAGCCTCAGTCTCCTACTCTGCTCACATTTATCCTTTGTTCTACTGCAGATCTGCTCCAATCTTAGGTACATATCTTCATTATTTAATGATAAAAGTCAACCTTCTCTACTTACACACACACACACACACACACACACACACACTTTAGGCATCATTTTTTTTTCTTCAGTAAGAGATTTTTATAAAATTGAGTTTCCCCTTGTGGGGACTGAAAAAATGTCCCTACAAAGTAAGAAGTTACAGGGTTTTAATCACACTGTGGGGAAATCCCATCCGCACAATGTAATAATCACAAACACACACATCCATCCATACACACACACAGGTATGTAATTATATCTTCGTGGGGACCCCCCCCCCATTCATTTTTATGGGGAAAACTCAAATCACAATATGACCTTAAACCCAACCCAGCTCCAACCTTAACCATAAGTAACCAAACAAAATACAAGACTTTTGTCATTTTTAGTTTTTTTGATTTCATTCACAGATCTTTGTGGGGACCCGAAAAACAGTCCCAACAACGTCAAAACAACAGGTTTTTAAATCACATTGCGAGGAACATTTGGTCCCCACAATGTAATATAAACATAATCCACGCACACTCGTGGCATTTACCATATGGCCCAACCATATAGCAAATGAGGGAATACAACCAGTGAAGGAAAAGGAGGTGAAGAAGGAAAGTTAAGCAAAGCAGGCACGTAGGAGAGCAGAGCATACTGTAAGGTCTGACCTCCTGCCTCAACTTATGCTACTTAATCACTAACAAAGGATGCGATATATTCATACTTTTAATGCCTATAATTCAGCTTAAAGACTGTCACATAGATGCCAACTGTAAGACTTTCCAACAAATTACTGATAAGGGAATATAAAGGAAAAGCAAAGTCAAGAACTTTGAGGGAGTCTCTTGCAGAACCGTAGAAAATTGTATTCTATAACAGCTTCACATCTGTCCCAAAGTTAGTTAAACCTCAGGTCTAAAAAGACCCTGGTCCTCCCAGTTCATGTAGGAACCATTTAGCCACAAATGGAAGTACAGTTCTAAAAATGTTTGTCCTTGGGTATAATTTCTGTATACCTGCTGTGTGCGCATAGCTGAATTTAATAAAAATAGCTGCTGTGTTCCAGGTCCAAAAATAAAATTTCAAACTGCAACTTTTATCATATATCATACAGCTCTACTTTAGGTTATCTTCAGAGTGCATCAAATATTTATTTCTATTTACTGAAAACAGAGTCGCAGTTAATGTAGGTCTATTTCATAAAATTTTCACCCCTCAAAACAAAACAACAGTACACAATAAGCCAACACGGTGAACCATATACATTTTAAAATTAAAATACAACTACTACAGCTTTCGGTGCCCACTATTTCTGCATTGTTCTGAAACGTCTGTATTGATGAGTTGCATATCTAATAACAGCTGGACGTTACATTATTTACTATTGTCTTGCCGAACAGGGTGGGAAGGGGAAAAATAGAATGCAAAAATGTCGATCAAGTGAATCCAGTCCTTCTGAACTATTCAGCCTTATTTGAGGTTACACGTTAGTTGCAAACTACTGGATTCTGCATATGAATAATACAAAAGCCTGTGCTTTAGGCATTGCATGTCAATGGTCGCCATTTGCGTGCACACGAAACAAGTTCAGAGAGAGAGAGAGAGAGAGAGAGAACACGTCTCCACTTACGTAAATGGCTGAAGCATTTTTTTTAATTGTACAACCATCAGTTCCTTCGAAGGTATACACTTGGCGCTCTCGGTTACATTTTTTTACCTACAAATTCATTCCCCGCTACGATCGTTATCAGCCAGATTCGCTCCTTTGAGTTGAAGTGTCAGTATTAGGATCGATTAAAGGCATAATATTCGTGCACGTTTCGGGTTCACATTGTGCCCTCTATGCCGCTACTGTACTCACGCAGCCGGGAAGACGCAGGGCTTTCTCGGCCAATGTGAGTTAACCCCTAGAGACTCGAGATGAAACAATGAAACCGATTCTGCTCCGAAAATGTAACTATTTTCAGTCTATTCGCAGATCTTCTTACCCCGTGGTGAAACATGTGTCTCGACATTGGACACATTAGTGCATTTCTGCGTTTAACTAACGGACTTCATGTGCAGGGATTTTATCCCCATTTTTTTCCTTACTTTAAAACGGGGTAGTTGATGCAGCGTCGCAGGCTATCGGTACAACTGACTGACTCTGCACCATAATTTTCTCCTCGTATCTAATCGGCCAGTCTCATCCACGCACATGCGGCCGTAGCCGGGAGCTGCCGATCACATCGAATCAGGCTGTTAAAGTTAGCGAGCGAACGGTCCCAAATTTTGTCGGCGAACAGGCCCCGGCGAAAACCTCGGACTCACCTGACTCTGGTTAACCCCGCAGGTTCCACCGACTCCGGGCTCGCTCTCTGATCGTGAACCGCTGCAGCAGATCCTCACGACCAGTCCCCGGCACCGGCAGGCAACACAAAGGCGCTGATTGGGCCTCGACGAGCGCTCATCCCACTCGGTGGCTGCACAGACAGGCGGGTTATTGGTCGGCGGCTGTGTCGGAGACGCGCCCCTATTAAGGTGTGTGTTGTTGTCTGTGTCTGGAGGGGAGGGGACAAGAAGCGGTAAAATGATGGGAATTAAATGGGTTGTTATGCCCGTCGTGTCGGCAGCATAAGCTTACCATGACAGATAAATTGCGGACAGCCATGTTTACTCTCCCCCTCCTTTTGCCTGGCCTATTGATCGGATTCCATTACAATGCCTCGGTCCACTGCTGCCCAAAACGAACTTTTTTGGACCCCTAAGCTGTAAAATTTCGAAAGTATTGTTTGACTTTCGACTACGCTAGACTGCTTGGTACTTTTATGTCTCAGAAAGCTTTAAATTCGTAACTTGTTTCGAAATAATGACAGCGATGGTTACGACGCGCAGGAATGGTATATAACATATACATAATAAGGATTAAGCAAGATAAACTTTGCCGGTATTTATGTAGCTTAATGTCTTTATATCTTAGGAAAGTATACAAAACGATGGACATTCAGCGTCAAAAAGTAAAGGCTCGGTCAAAATCAACCGTTATTGACCGTGGTCCACTTTAGTCATAACAATTCATTTGAAAATTATTATAATTCATAAAGTGACAATTAGCTGTCATTTTTCTTGAACACACCATGTTTCGCAAATATATTTGTTGATTATATATAAAAAGGCCTATTTACGGTAATTGTGTGTGTGTATACATGTTACACTAAGCTAATCAGTGGATTATTATTTTGACTACGGTTGGCCGCGCATTATATTGGTAACTCAAGGGCATTATTGTAATGCGATAAGCGAGTATTTCCATCGGCATGTAGTTCCTGCCCCCACTGACAGGCGACTGGCCTATGCCTCATCGTAGCCTATAACCCGTTTTTAAACATGGCCAACTTTCCGTAGGATTTTCGCTGCACTCTTAACCTTGTATTTTACCTCAGAAAAGGTTTCACGGCTGTTGCAGCACTCACACATATAATTCCGATTCACTTGCTTATTTTCTTACTACGTATTGGACGTACACCATTGCAGGATTTCTGTTTGAAAACATACCATGAAAAAAGAAAGGAGGAAAGCAACATATACGTTTAATTTATACATTTACACAGGAGTACAAGAGCGGACACGCGTAAAATATTAACGATAAAAAAGCTTTTGTCTTCGTATTGTGTATCGTGCCCTCTAATGGTCATCTGGAGGCGTTGCGCTCTTTGATCGGCCGGTTAGGGGCCGGTTCGCGCTCATTAGTGTAACATAGGGTTAATCTTGGTGGAATAGTGCGTATTGAATTCCGTTGCGGGATTTCCGACCGACCAGCTTTGAAAATGACTGCATGCTGCCACGGTGTTACTGTGCATCTAAGATGTCCGATAGTCACCACCAAGGATCGGCTGAAGGAGGGACGGCAATGGGAATGAACTCTGAAGGGCTCACCACATGATGTAGCGACATGTCGCGCAATAAAATCAAAATGCTGACTTAACACTAATTTGTATGACTACTTCAAACTGTTCACCTAGTAAGGGCATAAGGCTTTGATCTAAGAAAGGTTCACCACAATGTCAACAAATGGGCGGGATGTGTTTTTTGTTATAACAAAACAGTTTCAATCATTTTGACAGTGGATATGAGTAACCAGTTTATATAACCAACTATAAATGGTACCACATAAAAAATGAAAAGACTTGCTACTCTGTGTTTTCAGAAGTTTATTTAAGTTACAGCGATAATCTTATGCAAGAGTTAGATTAAAAAAAGCAAGACAGAAAATATTTACATTATACCATTTTAAGATTTTATGGCCAAACAAACTCAGGTTAAATAGGTCCATGTACGTAGTTCCCCCCCCGGTCAGCTCCGCTTCAAGGTCCAGGCCAAGGTTTCCCATTTTTGCAGATTTCAGCCCAACAGTTTTAGACCCAACAGAAGCCACAATCAAAGGAAGTTGCCATTCACAGCTATCATTTCCTTTAACACAGCGAAACAGAAAAATCTGACGACCAACCAAACATGTCAAAAACAAATCAGGAGTATAGGGACTAAGGTTAAAACAGCAAACAGGTTTGCCCATTGAAGCCATGGACAAACTACTCTTACTGGACTGTGCATAATACATGCCATTTGGAGTGCTTCAATTCAAACCATATCGTAAGATAACGCATGCAAAGTCTGGGGATTAAAATGCACTGCCAAATTAAATTAAAAGAACTGAAAACTCACTATTTAGCAAAACCCAAGTATTAAGTACTATAACACAAACATCACTTAGGCAAACAATAGCGATTTAATGTATCAAAATTTGAATTCTGGGGTGGTGAAGTCGTATTTATATAGCTTCTTATAGAAAAAATTCTGCTTTTGCCCAAAATATTGAATTTTCTACTACTAAAAATATTTTAAATACCTTAAAAAAAAAAAAAAAAAAAAAAAACCCAGACCTCACCTCTAAATATGGCTTGCATTCCTGTGAAATGACAGTGAAACATGATCGGAAAAAATTAGACACCTCATTTCAAACAGGGTGTGGCACAGTAAGCAGTGTTTTTTTCTTTTTTCAAAGCAATATAAAACTAACAAAAAAAAAAAAAAAAAAAAGACTTAGCATCGCCATCCCTGTCGTGCGATCGCCTCGCCTTACTGGTTAGTACCCGCCTGTACTTCCCTTCCCCTGAATTGTTCATCTAAGTGCACTTTTCTGCAGACCGGGCTTGTTCTGCCTAGGGATTGTTTGTATACTGTTTCCGGCCATTTTCATTTCTCTGCCTCATACAACAATGAATGACCTTTATTTACACCCCTCTCCCCACCAAAAAATAGCAATAGGGAGGGATTAACTATGGACAACTTGGCACATGAAGGTGTGGCATAAACCAGAGTATGATGAGCCTGGTAGCCCCACCCCACGGTAAATGTACTGTAAATCTCCGCATAAAGTCCATGTTTCTCAACTTCCAGTTTCAAACATCAGCTGCAATAAGTGGCTGATTATTGCATTAGATTATAGTGTTGTGCTTATACATACATTTAGGAGTACATTTATATATTTGTAAATTAAATATGAAAGATATCAACACCAATAACCGTTCTGTGCTCACAGATATTGGCAAAGTTTGTCTGTGGATATACACTGCTCATTTCTTGAAGAACTTCTTGTTGAGGAGGAAGATGAGCAGATTCACGTTGACTTTGGCTTTGTCAAACATCTTCATCACGGCAACTCCCTCGTACTGCAGCTGCAGCAGGTCCTAGACAGACAGGGACAAATCGCAGGTGCCGCGTACGACCATATGAACAGGATGGGGTGGAGGAAATGATGAAAATGGGCTGATCTTCACCGGCTGATTGTGTCTCTGTGAAATGGCTTTTCTTTTTGTTTTGAGATTGAATTCACTTTCATTATCCCTTCAGCAGCCTAAAGAAAAGTCCCATCCACTGAAGCAGAGGAAGCTGCAATTGAGCTTGTGCTACTTCAGGGAGCCAAAGAGGAAGTGCTGTGTGTACCACAGCGTTTTCATACACTGCCTTGCTTACCCCCTTATTTATGCATGTGAGAGAACACACACACTAAAGCAGGAGGTGGGAAAAGTTCAAAGTAAAGGAACTCCACCTAGTCACCATTTCACCGAGACACATGGGGCCAGATTCTCTCTCCCAGGTGCGTTAAGCATTTTTCTGATAAAATATGACGACGCTGGCATGACTTCAAATAATTAGCATTTTGGCAAAAGGGACTGTGCTTGAATTCTGCCATCTGGTGCTTGCTCACCTGGTACTTGAGAGGGAATTTCTCCATGTCTACTCCCATGAAGCGGGCCTTCACCAGGAACGTGCCGCCCTCTTCGCCGGGCACGATGTCGAAGATCACGTTCTTGAATCTGAAAACGATTGGATCAGAAATTTCGGGTATATTAAATCTGCCAAGCATGCATGGAGGGGATATTTTATCATGACCTAGGGAAATGGCACATCAGCCTCGCTCTGCCTTGAGGGGCCTGGGGGCATCAGTAGTGAGTTAAACCATATGTGCAGCCTGAAATGTACGATGGCGGGGTCTGCACTGACTGCGTGGCTGGGAGGTCCTCGATCTCCAGAAGCACGCCCTTCTCGTGGAGTCTGGAGGCGGTGTAGGTAAGGGCTGGGAGCTTGTTCTTTTTTCCGCCGGCCTTACTATAGGATGACAGATATGGGGACGGCAGTTAGCGCGAGGCTGGAACCCCGGCGTGAGCCCGAGGACGATGAGTCCAGCACCCCCAGCTGCACCTGCTCTTGGAGGTGAGGTTGTCCAGGCAGGTGGCGATGTACTGGCTGTAGTAATCCACCTGCTCGCTGTGGAAGGAACTCTTACAGTGCAGGCTGTGCAGCGTCTGCCTCAGCTTCACCAGCTCGGCCTGCCGCCGCTGGCGGTACAGTCGCTGGTGCCGTATGTCCTGGAAGAGAGCGATGAGGAGACTCAGCGCTGGGCTCGCGGGCGGCTCCCGTCGCGCAGATAACCGGCTGGCTCCCACGGGGCAAGCGGCCGTGACTGAGTTTCATATGGAAAAACCGTTGACCAGAAAAACCGAAGTGTTCATCCTTTCCATTCGATACACTCGGTGGTTTTTCCTAGGAATACTAATCGATTAGTCTTTTTAGGGCTCTGGAATAAATCTTATTCTAAACTGAGCTTACATATTTACATACATCTCAGAAAATAAAATAGCACTGTCTTGGTTGTAGAGGTGTGCCAACTTAAACGCATTGTAACTGATTGATACACATTGTTAAAGAGCTGTGGAGATTCCTGTACTGCGAACTGCCTCATACTGAGGTCAAAATGTGGGCCACCTTGCTCTTCAGCTGTGTGTGTGTGTGTGTGTGTGTGTGTGTCACCTTGGCGATGAGCTGCAGGATCTGGGCCTCTGCATCTGGGGGGGTCAGCACACCCAGCGCCTCGAGTCTCCTGAGACTGCGAAGGATTTTCCTCTTTTTCTCCTCCAGGGACAGGTTGCCGTCGGCGATGAGGGACTGGTTCCTCTTCATCTTCTCCGGGGTGCGGGCATCGCGCTGCGCTCGTCGCTGCATCATCCAGCAATGCTGCGCCTCCTGAGAGCAGGGGAAGGGGCGGTGCGTGCGGTGAGGGGAGAACCATGGGAGCACGACTCAGGGTGACAGGAGCAAACGTACCTGGTCCTCCGATATGGAGGCTCTGAGCACTTCGCTCAGCGTCTCTCCAGGCTGAGAGCGGATCACGTCAATGATCAGCTGCTTGGTGCTGCAACAGGACACAGGACCATCATTCCTCAGGCCGTCCTCTAGAGTTTCCCGATCTGATCCATGTTTTTGCTCCCTCCCAGCTCCCCAAGCAAACATGTGGACCGTCTAGCAGGGAGTTCAGAGGGAGTAAAAACATGGGCCGACTTCTGAACCGGATTGGGAAATACTACTTTAGACAGATCTCTGTACTAACCTGACTCATAAGCTAGTTTAACAGAGGTTACCATAACTGCCAAAAAAAATCACCTCACCTAAGCAGGATTCCCCTCGCGTCAGGTCGCTCATCAGAGTTACGAAAGATGTCGAACTTGCTGGTGAGGGTGAGGGAAACTTCCATCTTGCTGTACTGAGCCAAGATTTGTTCTCCATTTGGATCCCCAGAGCTGACCACACCCTCCCCTGTCACAACACGCACAGATCAGAATGGCACACTTTACTGCAGGTCATTAGCTTGCATAACTACTGCTTGTGTAACATCTTTCAGTCGAGGGCTCTTTAATTGGCTTAACCCTTTTAAAAATTATGAAAAACCTTTTGAAAAACCAGACAATGGTACACATGTCTTGTAGAAACCTTTTACCGAATGGAAATCTATCAAGGAACGAGGCCAACCATATTATAAGCTTGTGTGTTCATGTTCATGTCTATTCAATAAACATCCCCCTATTTAGTCATGGACCATTAAAAACCACAAATAAGAGAATCCGCAGAGAATAAGAACATAAGAAATTTGCAAGCGAGAGGAGGCCATTTGGCCCATCAAGCTTGTTTGGAGAAAACTTAACTAATAGTTGTTAAAATCTTATCTAGCTCTGATTTAAAGGAACCCAGGGTTTTAGCTTGTGCTGCACTAGTAGGACGACTATTCCATACTCCAACTACACGCTGTGTAAAGTGTTTCCTCAAATTCATTTTAAAATGTTCTCCTGCTGATTTCCACTTATGAGTTCATGAGTTCTAGTATTTAAACTAATATTGAAATAGCCATTTGGCTGAACAGCATCCAAACCTGTTAGAATCTTATATCTGGATCATGTCCCCCCTTAGTCTCCTTTGCTCAAGGCTAAACAGATTCAGCTCAGCT
>JAODKE010000146.1:14836914-14860821 GCA_026779605.1 Mormyrus hasselquistii
TAAGGCAGCAATGTCCTTCTTAAGGTATGGTGACCAAACCTGCACACAATATTCTAGGTGGGGTCTTACCAAGGAATCACATAATCCTAGCATCACTTGACTTAAACTCCACACACCTAGAGATGTAACCCAACATCCTATTGGCCTTTTTTATAAGAAAGACAAGCCTTAATGGTGCGTTAGACTAGGCTTACCCACGAGAGCCTGGACAGAAGGTACTGCCCCAAGGTCCTTCAGCAGCTCCAAGAGCGGGTCAGAGGGGTCCGAACACAAGGAGTCCTGGTGCTCCAGCAACAGCTACACACAGAAACACTACCGTGTAACAAATGGCTGTGCAGACCTTCAGGAGATCCACAGATACAGGAGGATGCAGATACAGACCTTGTGGGTGTTTATGAGCTCACTGATGGAGATGTAGACGACGGGCTTGTTAAGTATAACCATCTCCGAGTACTCGTCCATGTTGAACCGCTCCTCTGGCTCTGGGACGTCACAAGCAGCACGCAGGAACTTGCTGTGACAAACACGCACACACAGGCTTGTATTTATACCTTTTGTGGGGACCATCCATTCACTCATTTTTATAGGCAAAACCCAAACACCAATTATAAGAACCTTAACCCCTAACCTTAACCACAAATAACCAAACAAAATGCCATCTTTATTTTTTCGTTTGCGGCTCCAGATTTTTTCCCCTCATGGGAAAACCTGTTTTACATCACAATTTATCACCACATTGGGAATATCTGGTCTCCACAATGTAATAATTACAAACAAATCTCTCTCTCTCTCACACACACACACACGCCCCCTCTTATAGCTGCGACTCTGCATGCTCCTCATTAATAAAATGGTCCATTCTGTACAGTGCACTGTGCAGTTAGGGTCTCCAAATCAAACTGCCAGCTGCCACAATCCATACAGTCACCTTAATGGTCACCCGTTACTGGATTCTGTGGATTTGAGATTTCCAGGAAGCGTACATCACTCGTACAACACGTTAACGAGCGTTGTGGGGTATTACCAATATGCCATTTAGACTGCTATATTTCCCCACAGAGATTTCCGAAAGCATAAGACAAACCCATTGAGCATAGCAAGTGTATTAAACCTGATGCAAATGTGGATTGGTGGTCACAAATCACTGCAGTCTGTAGTAACAGGGTGATTTTCTTTCCTCATCCTGTTTTTGTTTAAGTCTGAGACAGAGCAGCAGGGAGGCTCAGTGGGTAGAATCGTTGCCTCACACCTGCAGGCTGGGGGTGGGGGGGGGGCTAAATCTTGCCTTTGCCGTTTGTGTGTGTCTCTACGCAGGTTACATGGTCCTCCTGCAATCCAAAGATATCTCTAAATTGTAACGCGTGTGCCGTGCGATAGACTGGCATTCCATCTGGGGTGTAACCCTGCTTGTTCCCTATGCTGTCTGGGATAGGCTCCAGGTTCCAATCCCCTCCCCTGCCATCAGAACATACGGCAGCCTGAAGCAGAGGCTCCCCTCACCTGAACCTGGCGTGTGTGACGCTGATGTAGTCGTTGAGGGCCCGCAGATGAGCGCTGTCGCCCTGGAAGTGCTTGTTGGCAGCGGCGTGCTGCAGGACGCGGGCGACGGAGCCCAAGGTGCGGCGCTGGTCGGGCAGCAGGCAGGAGCCGGCAGAGAACTCGAGCACGTCAAAGCCGTCGGGGGCCACCACGGCCGGGTTCATGTAGCGATAATACAGCAGGTTCCCCACAATCTGCGGGGCCAGGTGGCAGAGGCGGCACTCTGAACATTACAGCTCTCCAGCTTCGCCCGGAGGATTACACAGGCTTCACAGACTTAGATTTCAACCAAATTAAATGAGGGGGAAAAAAAAAAAAAACTAAAAATTGCACATCTCTGCTGAACCTACTTCAACTGATGAACACACTCCACTTGGTATGTTTGTTACACCACAGTCATTTTTGTAATAACCTCCTGATTCCTCCCTTCTGGGGTCCCACATTATCAATTAACTTACTCTTCATTAATAAAAATTAAATTCTATGACTGCAACAAAGAGCTAGATTAGATATCGCTAAATTTTTCTGTTCAAAAACACACCAATATTTATTGTGGGTGTATAAAGATTTCATGTAATCGATTCTCAGTTCTGTAAGACGAAAATTATTTTAAGTATAGTCCAGTATTTAAGTGGTACAAGAGTACTCAGTGTTTAACAAAACAAAACAGAAGATCTCATTTCACAGTGCCAGCACATTGTTTAAGCAGTGGCACAGAAAATACCATTGTTGCTTCTGAAATGCAAGGGAAATTAAGTGATTTTTATTTTATTTTGAGGCAATCAGTTTTTCTTCATTCAAATTTTGGTCAAAATATCATGTGTCGAAAATAATCATGGAGGTGAGTATCATTATACGCCTAGTTGCCATCATGGAGTATTTTGATGTTTCTCCTATCAGAATTTAATTATTCTACAGAATATTCTAAGTAGTCTATAAGGAAAATGCAAGTGTCTTTAACAAGGTAAAATAGAAAGATGCCTAATGGTTGTTTTACAAAAAATCTTGTCAGAAAGAAGCAAGACAAAAACACTGAAAATAAGCAAATCTTCTTATGCTCATTTCCATCACATTCCTTCCAAGCCTAATGTACGTTATACAGAGGACCTGGATTTTTGTGCTTCAAATGCTCCTTCGTGCACATTATGCCACTACACCAAGTCAACTCATTTTTAATTATTATCTCGCTGCACGTAACATCACCCACTTGGCTTTTGGTGGTCAAGAAAAAGCAAAAATGTATGCAACACTGACATGGAATGTGTTGGTGCAAGGTGCACAAGTGAACGGTCTGGGATCACTGGAATGTAGCAGAGAAATTGTTGACAAAAGGGGGAAAAAAAAAGAAAGAAAAAAGAAAGAAAGATAGTCGGTACCTTGTACAGGTCGTCCTCGGTAGCCCGAGGGAACTTCTCCCGCAAAGCCTCCCTGAGGACCTTGGCAGTGTAGCGTATTCCATATCTAAGCAGCAGCGGCACAGAGGAGAGGGGAGCAAATGGCAATTACACTCCAGTGGCACTCGCATCCTTAAAGCCAGAAACAAAGCAGCGGTGGAAAATATACTTGTTTACAAATATACAAAATACAGCCTACATTGCCCTTTCCTTTGCCCGATATAAATGAAACCAGTGCAATTCAATAATAGGTCCAAACTCGAGTGACGTTAACATCAGGTGTAGCATTTTGAAATGGGGTCACTGTGCAGACAGGTGACAGCCGGTGGCAGGGAGGAATCTCTCCTTACGGCAGCTTGTGCAGGTTGGACGTGATGGCGCCGAGCACACGGTCTGTCAGGGTCTTCAGATTGCCGATGGCGATGTCCAGACGTCGCTGCACCTCGGGGTGGCCGAGAGCCTGCTCAGCACTCACCTCATAGGGCAGGGAGCTGCAGGGCATGAAATCCCCCACCCCCCCCAGTTAAATCGGTCACCTTGAGCACTCAAGTAAGATCGTTAGGATTAGGTGAGTCACAGATGCAGTTGTCCACATTTAAGCTCTCTGCTGACCTCTTGTGGCCGGTCTGGGACTCCGTCTGGTTGATCCAGGTCTTGTAGATCTCCATCGGGTCAGTGCGGATGCTGAGGGTCCGATCCTGCAGCACCTCTCGGATTGCGGGCCCCAAGATATCCTGGAGGGCGTTCTGGCCTCGGGCATGGCGGTAAAAACTTACAAGCATTTTGATAACTGTGGGATTCCCCATGACCAGCTCCTGGGGCTGATCCACCTTCATCCTATGGATAGAAGAACAGGAAGGCAGAAGAGGCATATTCTGCCGTCAGGCTGCCCTACACTGGACTGGACACATGTATGCACATTACAGCCTTTGTAAGATCAGTAAACTGACTTGATCTCGTGGCGTAGGGCGGCAGTGAAGAGCTGTAAAAGAAGGTAGGCCTCCCTGCAGTCAGAACCGTAGTTGAAGAGGGTGAAGATGACCGTCTCCATGAAGCGGGTCGATTTATTCTGAGGCATGAGGAAGATCAGCTGGGCCAGGTACAGGGGCTGCGTCTGAGCAAAGGAGGGCAGACAAAGGTCAGATCTCCAAGGCAACAGCAGGGAAGAGAAAAAAAAAAAAAAAAAAAAAAAAAAACACCACACTCCACTGTTTGCAGTAAAAACTGCTTAAGTCACCTAAAAGTTTAAACAAGCAGGTTTAAGTGTTACATTAAATCCAGAGAATCTGGCAAGCAACAGGACAGTATGTTTACCTGCAGCAGGTAGAAGAGATGCTGATAGGCCTCCAGTTTCTTGCGCTTGTCCTTGCTCAGCGATTTCAGGCCCTTCTGTTTATCCAGAGCCATCATGTCTGACAGCTGCTCCTTGTTCTTCTTTGTCAGCTTCTTACAGTGGGAAACGACTTCCTGTGTCAGACAAACAGCCACATTTAATCACCTAGTTCAGGGCCTTTGGGAAGGGTAGGGTTTCAAAATTTCAAATTTTTTTTTTTTTGAACGTGTACAGCCTGGAGTGTTTTTTCTTTTTTTAATGCTGCAGCTACAAAAGATGTGAATGAATTACTTGAATGAATGAACCGAATGAATACATAATGAATTGTCTATAGTGCTCTGTCAGCAGGAACCAAAAGGTCAACACCAGAACTCTCGTAGTATTTTCTGCACTATATTTTGTCTAAATAATTTAAGCATTCGTTTAATAGTAAATGGGGATGACCGTTGGTGTCAAGGGTACGTCTCGTACGTCTCGTGTACGTGTGCAAAGACACCAGCGCTTTGCTTCCCAGGCTCCCCCATGATCATGACCTGCAAAGTGACCCGGTTCCGGACCAGCAGGCCGATCTTCAGGTCCATCAGGTCCAGGTCGGCCTCCAGCTGCCGGTTGGCTCGGATCGTACGCACTACCTCCTCCCGCAAACGCAGCAGCTCCCCCTCCTGGCGGATGTCAGAGTCGCCCAGCTCCAGCAGGTGGGCGAACTTCCTCACCACGGAGAGGGTGGGGCTTTGAGAATGCACTGTGCAGAGATGCACATCAGGGAACTCGTTCCAATGCTCACGCCGGACAGTGAAATCTCACTATTCACCAAATCACTCACCCAGCATCCTGTAGTCTTCACGAGCCTTATTTGCCCGGACGAATGCCTGAATCTTCACAATGGCATCCACCTATGGTACAGGAATTTTAAAAACACCAGCATCAGCAATACGCCACACGCACACGCTAAGTAAGATTCGGCATACATAACCCCACACTCACATGCTTCCGGAAGTATCTCAGCCGTGCCCTGTACCTCCTACGGGCGAGCCACATTTTCACCCAGGCCTGAATCTGCAAGGAAAAGAACCTCAAATCCCTCACATGCCCCCTTCACCCCCTACATGCACCTAGAAAGCCAGGAGATGCGTGGGGCTCCGTTCCTACCTTGACGGCAGCCCTCCAGTTCCTGCACAGGTACCGTAGCCTCTGCCTGTAGGCGCGCTGCTGCCTGAACCTCCTCCAATGGGTCTGAAACGCAGCCAGACACGTCACAGGAAACAAAACACAAGCCAAGCGCCCAGCAATTCACTCTCATGCTCATCCATCTCATGTGAACATCAGGGCTATGGGAAGGGATTAGACAACTAGGCAGCGAGTCAGTCCACGTTGTGGCTCATTAGAGCCGGCTTTGGGTTCAGGTGGACCAGCAAGTCCAGCGGTCACGCGAAGAGGGGGAACAATCAGCCCTCCATGTCATAGAGCTCACCTGGATGGTGGTGATGGCGGGCAGCTGGGTGCGCAGGAAGTGCAGACGGGCCCCCAGCTTCTGCCGCACCAGGAAGCCCCGCATGCGGGCCTGCAGCTGTACTAGCAGGGGCTCGCTGGCTTTCCACTGCAGCTCGCGGCTGTGGGTCCCCGTCACGCTGGACAGCACTGCCTGCAGGGGGGAGAGACAGCGGAGATGATGGGAAGAAAACCTGAATCAAGCAGCAGCAAAACGGTTATAACACGTTTATAGATATTAACACTCCTGCAGTGGGATCATAAAATGTGACCTGGATCAAAGAAACAGATCCAATGTTTAGTTGTATATGATCCTTGTATATGATCTTGTCAGTCTATGTAGGCCCGAGTCGTTCATCCATTTTACTGACTGGCTCCAAAAGTTAACAGGTTCAGATCTACTATTGTACACAGGCAGCACCTCCAAGAAGTGACAGCACTACAGTTTATAGGCAAATTCAAGAACGAGGCTCTGAAAACCCAAAGCCACTCCTCTCCAATGTAGAATTCCTGCAAACAGAGGGGCTCAAAATCATATTACCACTAAGAAATGCCACCCCTCTATATTTCAGCTGCTGTAAAATTTCTAGATCACCATCGCTGTATTTAATGCCACGTTCACAACAGACCCCCATGTTTCCCCTGTATCACGACAGCAGACGCCCGATGTTCCTCTCAGCATCACGCAGCATCTGTACGAGACAAATTAAGCCAGCTGCTTGCTGGCAGCCCTGAAGAGCTGGGCAGGGAGTACTGCGCCCCCCTGCCTGCAACACAGGCCCACGGCATGGAGCCCTGTACTACGGTTACCTGTATCTCAGCATGCACCAGGTACAGGCTGTTGTGCACAAAGCCCTGAGGTCTTTCCCATGTGCCTTCTAGCTTCTGCAGGTGAAAGTAGTATGAGCTGCCATCCTGTAGCTTGTGTCTGACCCAGGGGCTCCTATTGTCACCTAGACAAAGGAGAGCCTCTTTACACAAGTGCTTCCCAATACAGTCCTCAGGGGACTGCAGGCAGTCCATGTTTTTGTGAGAGCTGGGAGAGAGCAAAAATGTGGACTGTCTGCGGTTCCATCTCCAGCAGGGAGCAAAAACATGGACCATCTGTGGGTTCCAGAGGGCCAGGTTGGGAAATACGTTACCTCATTATGCAAAGGGTAGTGGATGTATAGGACAGAGTAACATAGTAGAGGGGACTGGCTTCCTCTTGTAAACGATGTCATGTTTGCAAAGCAGATGCTTATGCATCAACTATGGAGCAGAAAAATCCATCAGCTGAAGATGTGAATTACTTGGATGGACGTCTTGTGGCTTTAAAGAGCAGTACTGAACCCATCTGGCAGGCGATGAAGTCTCACCCTCCGTTGCTTTGGCCCTCAAAAGGCCAGAGAGTTCATCCTGATATGCTGCGGCACATTCAGGGACCACACTCCGCAGCGCCACCTCTGGTAGACGAACCACTCGCAGCGTTTGGGACGCTTTGCCCTCTTTGACTGCCTGGTTGACTGCCGCCAGACCCAACGACACTGAGAAGCACACAAATTCACAGCCAATGAACTCAGCTGATCTCTGTCACGCCATACAAAAGGTCAATTGTTTCGGGAAGCAAGGCTATCAAAACTGGACCAGCGAGATTCTGGGTTGCCTTACTTTTCAGAGCTGTCTGCGTGTCCTGGTTGGCTCGCCTCACTCCCTCTTGGATGTCAGCCAACCACAGCTCTGCTCCGGGGTCCCCGCTCTCCTGTGGACACAAACAGCCATCAGGAAAAGATGCAAACACTCATTATCCTGACAAATGACAATATCCAGAAGTCACAGGCCGATGGTCATTAATTAATACGCTGCACTTCAAAAAGGATGACGTCTTACATAATTTTATGGGTGCTTCTTCTGCCTTCTGCTACCTCCACCCATTTTCACAGATTTTTAAAATTACAAGAGAACCTTACAAAACAGGTCAATTCAGCCGCACCTCTGCTTTGCGTTGCTTGGCACGACTCAGCACCTCATGGTACCGCCAGGCATTCTGTGGCTGTACACCCTCCAGGCCACTTGAGGGCAACAGCAACGCAGCCAGGGTGTCCTGGGGGCGGCTGTGACATAGGGCCTTGTTGATCAGCCCGATGGACAGTATCTCTGCAGAAACAGGGCAGAAAACACACCCCGCATATCACCTTCTAAAACAAGAAACACAATTTGTATTTTAAGATTGTGAGATAGTGTTTATAATTGATTTTTAACCAGACAGACAGCAATGAAAGCATCCACCTAGCAGGTTTGTTTCAAAGGCTCCGGCAGCCCTGTCTGTGCAAATTGCCTGCTTACGGTCGTGTTCCTCCTGTGCTTCAGCGTTGACGGCGTTCAGCCCCCCCTGCAGTTCGTTCCACGTCAACAAGGCCCTCCCGGCCCGTTTCTTCATCACACACAGCTGCTCAAAGTACCTAAACGGACACCATCACCACTAAGTTCAGGTTAAAAAACATGTGATCACACGCCATAAAGAGTGAGTTTACTGCTGTTTAATTTATTTGTGCATGTCAAAGTCAAATTGACGGAACTTCTCACACCTCCTCTTACAGGGCACTAATTGAGGAGGCACTTGACCCCGCTTTATAGCTGGTGTGAAATGACAGACAGAATTAATTATTCACGGCAGTGTCATTAATATTATATTGGGGGGTGGGCAGGGAACCCCAGGGATGACGGCTCACCTCTGGATCAGCCCGTCCTCGATGTCGGCCAGTCCTACTGCTGGGCTGATGAGCCTGGCACAGAAAGCACCGGAATCCTGCACCTCTATGGCCTGGTTTATCAAAGCCACCGCAGACAGCATCTCCACAGCTACGAAGAGCTCCTCCTGCTGCAGCTCCCCCTTCAGGACAAAAATGGACATGTCCAAAAATACACCATAAATGCTCAAATCTCCCCACACCCTCAACATAAAAATGGATAACACCCAATACATGAGAGGCCCTAAAACTGAAACCTAAACAGGTAAGCAAACACTATTTATTCTTTCAGCTGCCTGGAACGCAGCATGTAAAGTATCCTGCGGTGTAGATCTTCCCAGTCTCGCTGAGCTGCTAAAAAGCTTTGTAAGTGGATGCCCGCCCATCATGGGGCCCTGTACCTCAGGGCTCTGTTCCTGCAGGGGAGCCAGTTCTCTCTGGTAGAGCTCAGAAGCGAAGGGGAACACATCCGGGAGCTGGGCATCCGGGTTCATCAAGGCGCGGGTGGTCTGTCTGGGGTCACCTTGCCGCAGGGCCTTGTTAATGGCACTCACTGCGCGCTCCACTGTATACACACACACACACACACACACAGAGTTTTATAACCAGTACACCAACAAGCCCATATGCAACACACAAAATCAGCGTTAGTCTTGTGAAATGCATGTATCACATGTCCCACTTAATCATGTTTTTGGGAAATAATTTGGTGACACATATCAATTGAAAACAGCAGACTAGATGTTGGCTCACCACTACATGGCCAATGGACCTGCTTATGGAGATGGTGGCAGTGCATTTAGAAGCTCATCTAAAGATCAACAAGGTGCTCACCAGTGTGGGAGCGCTGCGCTTCTTCATTGGCCATAGACACCCCCTCCTGCAGCTCATCCTGGTCCAGAGGGTCCACAGAGCCCAGGTCCTGTGACAAATTTCATATCTGAATGGAGCTTCTGTTATAGCATCCCAGATATAACAGACAACATTAAGAAGAGGCCAGTGTTCAAGTCACAGGGTCAATCCAAGCATTAAACTGGGAGAATATCACGGGAGAAAATTCTAATCTTTTTATCCCTTAATTCTGTGTACATCCACATATGGACTGTAGGGGCAGTATTGCTGAGCTGCCCAAGCAATAAGATTTAAGTTAAACAAAGTCTGGACTCCTGGCTTATGAATGTCAAGCACTGCTGAGTAGTGCCAGGGGTCATTACAAAATTTACTCTCACTCCACTGGGCCAAAAGTACAGTTGATGCCGAGCCTGGCATGGCTTACCAAGGCCTTCTGCTCGCGGTCAGCGGCCAGCTGCTCTAGGTACCAGGCGGTGTTCTCCCTGCGGAGGTTACGCAAGGCCAGGCAGGAGGCCTGCAGGGCCGAGAGGAGGGCCAGAGCATCACTGCAGTCCAGAGCTTCATCCACACACTCCAATGCCGCGCGCACTGCAGGCCGCCAAACATAGACATGCACAGTGTTACAGAGGGTAAAGGCCGGCAAGGACACGGTACCGCAGTAGCAAAATAGATTAATTAAATACTCAAAGCTAAAAGGTTAGCGGCCTTTATTCCAGTGACGTGAGCCCTTCTGGCCACAGAGAGCTGGCAGGGACATTGGCGTGAGCCATCCGGACATACAAAACGAGGTCCGTTTGCCATGAGGTCTCAAGTGTCGCGTCAGAGACAAACCCTCAGCCAGAGACGCGACTTGTGTTACGATCACATGGTTAGCAAGTTATTGAGAGAATAGATTGTAAAAGGTGACACAAACAAACTAAGGCAACTGCTCATCTAGTCCCTACTGTGTTCATATACCATCTTATCGTACGAAGAACCACAAACAGCCTTCTGCTTAATGCCGAGGTGAAGACATGACCAAATATGCACTGTGACACCCCAAGACATCGCTCAGCAATTCTATTCATGTTGAAGGTCTGTCTTACTGAGAGCAGAATGACGAATTACCAATGCCGATGAAATACCCTTTTCCTTCAGAAGTCGATAAAAAGGCAGCCTCATTTCAGTGCTAAGATTTGTGGCTCTGGAGATCGCCCCTACTGGAGAACAGAGAGTACACTTCTTTGTAGCAGAAAAGAAAGTTACCATTGACTTTGTTAATGTTTTCCTGAATCTCCTTCTGGGTGAGGTACTCCTCATAGATGTCCTTTTCAGAGCCATTCACCTGAAGCAAAGTGACAAAGCCAAATGAGTCCCAGACCCCTCCCTTCGCAGTTCGCAAACAAGCAAAATATTTGAACTTTTTTAAAAAATAAAAAAAACACTGGAGACAGCACATTCCTATCACATCGTACCATTTTGATTAATAGGATTTATTTTTGCCGTAATACGCACAAAAACCGACATTCCAAACAGCAAGCAGATTTCACAGTTTGTTAGCGTGTGAGGAAAAGATAGCGATAAAAAAAAAAGTTCTTGTTTGAAATAACCATGCCCTGTCCAAGACATGCACTGTTCCGGATTTGTGAAGATTTCATTGGCATTTTGGCCCAGTACTGACACCCTTTTAGGTTCACGACAGACGCAAGCAAACCAAACGGCTGAATTCTGCTGCAGATGGTAGGACCTCCTCCAAGCCAACCTTGTTTGAGGCGCGGGCGGCCTTCTGAGCCCTGGCCTGGCGCAGCATCTCCTGGTACACGGGCATGAGGTGCTCCTGCAGGTCAGCCAGCATGGCGTTGGGGTTGCGCAAGGCCTGAGCGGTGCCCTCTACGCAGCCGCGCTCCACGGCCTCATTGATGGCTATCACTGCTGCGTGCACTGGGGGAGGAAGAGAGCCTCACTAACAGCACATACAGCTCAACCGCTATTAATGCTCGTTGGCATATTATTCGGTCACAAACATACAGGATGCCGTCGAAACAAAGTATTCTCCCACTCCCCTAAACTTCCACCATTTTCCGCCCCCTACATTCACCACCCATCCCCCATTTATCAAATCAAAGTCCAATTCTGTGCGACTTGTGTCAATGTTCAACAGATCAGCATTTGTGGCTGTCCTATGATGTGCAACCATTAAGTGACACCGTTTCAATTTTGGCGTGTTCTCTCAAAAGGTGATCAGTTCCTCAGCTTCACTGATACAACGTGTGTGCAACTTTAAAAATATCTGTCAGATACTTCAGTTAATCACACTAACGAGGAGCGTCTGCGGTAGCGGACCGATCCCAAAACCACACAGATTCCTCATCTGGGAAATAGAATAACTGTATTACTTTGCATACTTTTAAAGACAAACTCATAACACCGTCAAGCAAGAAAAACTATCATATGTAAATTCTTGCAATTCAAATTTGGGTAGTATGCCAAAAAAAGTGAGTGAACAACATAAAAGAAAGAATTCACAAAAAAAATACATCAAAATTAGAAATCTGCAGTGTCCGTCTCAACATCCTTGCTATGTTAATGTACAGGCAGCAGAGCTGAAAGCAGCAGGAAACATCATGCAAAGGCTGATTTCGCTTCGAGCTGGTTGCCTTCAAGTCAGTTAGCCCAGCAATCAGCCTGTGTCACCCCAGACTAGCAGCTCACAGTGCCACCCCCCAGCCAAGACTGACAGTGTGGAAGTGAAGCGATCCCCCCCCGAGTAGGCTGCACAATGGCTTGTTTCTTCATTAAAAATGGGGTGGGCGATTTATTTTCACATTTATTTGTAGAAAAAAAAAACGGACAAAATTTATTCTGAATTTTGGTCCCATAATATATACAGATGCTATTTTACACACAATTGGAAATAGCACCCTCTTCACCCCCATTTAGTTCATTTATGATATGCTGTAATAATTCGGGTTAAGACTTATATTCTACTCCCTATAGCTGCTGAAATTCCATCAGCAAGAAAGTAGCACATCTTAAAACCAATTCGTAGACAGGCTCCCTCAAACCCCTGACGAGACCCACGGGTGCACCTTCGTACCTGCAGCTTCGTCCACCGACAGCTCATTGGCCAGGATCCCCCCGATCTTGCTGAAAGCTGGCATCTGAATGCCATACTTATCCAGCTCCCGCTTCATGTTATTGATTTCCTCCTCTGTGAGGCCCACAGAAGAGAGATATCATCACTCATATTCTGTGACAGCATCTGGCCAAGAACTCTGAACGGCAACTGACCAAATGTACACAACAGCTTTACCTGTAAACTTGACCTTGCCACAAAGGTCATGGATCTGTGGAGCCAAGCCCAGTCTGAACAAGTAAAGACTGTAAGACAGACACAAGCATATCACAGTGAAGCGTGTTCAGAGGTGCCATAGAATGAAAATCAGACTTTACCTATCCATAGCTTGGTACATGGAACTAACATACCGTGAATATCAAACACTTATCGCCTCTTCCAAATTGAAATCCCACATAAGTAAAAGGAGGCAAATTAGGGTGATTCAAAACTTATGCAAGTCTTAACTACACCCCCAAACGTAACATACACCAGCCCACTTTCAAAGCCCATGTTGCACAACCTGCAACATACATTTCCTCTCAAGAAGCATGTGTGCAGTTTCCATAAGTGCACTAGGGAAGGAAAAAATAACATATATACTGGCAGTAATAAAGGTTATTGATTACTTGTAGGCTAAGAAGGCTTCATCAGGGGGACATTTCCTAAAAGCTCACATTAGCAACTTGTATATTTGGAACCGTTGCATTGTGCTAGCTATGCACATTGTTAATGATGCCAACACAAAAGCAACTATGCTTCTGGGAAACATACTCCAGGTTAGCAAGGGAGTAGAAAACAACAAGTCTGTGATACTGACAAGAGGCTTCAATACTACCTGTAGCTTACTTTTGGTTACCTAAAATATCAATACTGAAATGAAAAAAATTTAAAGCACAAGTCCAAATTCATTAAATGAGGTTTACGAGCTGCTCCACTGTTTGGAGTTCTTGATAAAACTCACATAATGAAGCTGGCATCCTAAAATCATTGGTTGACTAAGATGCAAAATATTACAATAATGTTGTTATAATGCTAAAAACAAAAGTTATGACTATGCTAATGTTGTGCCTACACTGAAGTGGGAGTATTTCAGTGACGTGTGGCAAAGCAGAAAGACTGCACAATACAGTATAGTAAATACATAAATCAGTAAGTTATCAGAATCAAGTATTATGTACCGTGTTATTGCATCTGTGTACATTAGCATCACTACAAATACACGAGTATGGGTTGGGTCTATGACATCACTGGGCAATAGGAATTTTTTCAGCTGTTATCTTGAGTTCCCCATTGTAAATGCAATCAGTCACTCAGCACATGACTGAGGTTTTGGAGTAGAGCTCATTTAAAACTACCATGTTAAACGCTTTGTTTCAAATTGAGTTTGGCTGTATATTAATATGCAGTGACAATAAACCATCTCGTGAATGAAACCACCGAAAATGGGAAAACGGCCCATTTAATTCAAGGACCAAATAATAAGGTTGTAAACTGGCCTATAAAACCATTTCTGGGTATTTTTCCAAACAAACCAAGTTCACCTGACTCATATGCAGACACCAGGGAACAATTAAAAATACTGAGAGAGAAAAACATTTCAACTTTAACACATATAACCTTAAATAAATAATAATTAAAAAAAAAAAAAAAACTCAGGACTGCAATCAAACGGCACAATGATCATGCATTGCCATATAAACTTCTTGTTACGCAAACTGACCTGAGAGCATGGATGCAGTACACGGTCCTTGGCATATTCTTCTTGTCATAGATGTCTGTGGTCTCCGGGTGGAAGATCTGACGGAAAACCAAAGGCTGCTATATTAAAAGGGTTCCTTGTAAACTTGATCCAAAATCATTATGACAGAGTCAATTGGTTTGGTCCACAGAAGAGCCAAGTCAGATTTCAGCGCTTTCTCTAGGTTGTCCATCCCAATACATATCTAGGGATTATTAAAATAAAAAGAGTGCCAAGCAGCAAGCATGTTACCAGTAAACCTTTCATTCTCAAGCTGTAACCAATTCTGAACAAGTCGTCATCTCTAATGCAAACCGCATACTTCATGCTGCCGCCTTGTTTGTTCTATGTCACGCCATAAACCCAGGGGGCGTACAATGTTTTCCATGCAGCAGATAACAAATAACAGAGCGCAAATAAACATATTGCGAGTGCATGAGTCATTTTAATAAAGGAGACTTAATAAAGAGAGCGACGTTCCATTTTAACAGCCACTATTGATTAATACTAGAAGTTGCACAGACAGGGAAGACAACAATTTACATGACACTCACGGTTACATGCCAATGAAACACATATTCCAAACATTAGAAAAGGTTCTATATTCACTATTAACATAAAAAAAAACAAACAATTATGCACTAATTTAAAATATGTTACGTGTGGCACGGTGCAAAGCATATTGTTATCTAGATAATTAGTCCTGCTAACCAAATCAGTGACATCATATTATGTCAGGCAATCATGGACAGCGGGTGGGATCAAAACAAAAAAAAAATTCAGCCAAGGGACCCTGCCAGGCCGTGGGCCAAGACGGCGATCACTGCAGAGATTATGGCTTCTACAACATTGTATTGCCAAAAAGACTTAAAATCCCTCCATTTCGTCTGCAGTATACAGTCAGCTTAACTCCCAGACTGACTCAATGTAGAGCAGTTATTTATACGTACCTTAAATCCTAACCGCCAGTCACAAGAAACCCACACAACCCAACAATATACAACTGCTCACCTTCTCCTTGATAAACTCACTACTAGCACATTTCCATAAGCTGGGTTATGCTGAGATATATTATTGTACAATTCATGAGGAGCTGTGCATATTCCCTCATGACATTCTATGCATTTACACATCCTAAAGGCTGGTCCATACTTCTCTCTACAAGCGCGTATCCAACTCTGCGTATGCGTACATGGAATCGTTCAGAGTCCTCAAGTCGAGTACTTTGCACATGCACGCAACATGGTGTGTTTATATCTTTATTACTAATAATACTATAAATTATAACTCTTTTCCCTGCACACATACCACAGTAGTTAGGTTTGTGTATGTTTCCCTACATTTTACAAATTCAGAAAGGCAGCTCACAGGGTTGTAATCTTTGGTCAGCTGACTGGGGGTGAGATTTTCAATCCAAGACAAGTCTGCACTCGCATTCACATGCATTTACATGTATGTAACAGTTTTATTACCTTGTACATAGTGTGTAGGATTTGCAAACTACCCCAATACTCGTCAAAAGCATCCGTGCTGGTATTTAAAGTGGACTCCAGCGAATCGATCATGCGCAGTGTATCCAGAGCTGCGAGTACAACACACTGCGGACACAGATTTCTCGTGCGGCATGTGTCCGTCTATGGAGGTGCTCAATGTCCACTAATACACTTGTGGAGAAGTATGAACCAGCCTTAACTCATCCCTATTTGTAATGTTTGTATGTGCCTTACATACGCATCAAGTTTGTATGTGCAACACCGTCACCACAAAAAAAATCCTCACAATGAAGAAAAGTGATTCAGATTCCACATTAGCCAATCATTAGTAAGTTACCGTTGGCAGGCCGACTTCCGCCATGGCGCTACGCCAGTAGTTGATATTATCCGTGTGCCGGAACTGCAATCCAGTTGCCTGCATAGTTGTTAGTATTAGAATAAGAAAATATTATATAAAGAACTGGCATTAAACACAACAGGCACACATACAAATAAACTACAGGCCTTTGTGCAACTCTGAGGGCTTAATTCTGACAAACTGTTAGAATATAATACATATTAGACTTTAGCTGATGGCAATATGATGGGGTAACATTAAACAGAGGAACACTAAAGGTAGCCACGCGCTTGCATGCTGCTAACCTTGTATCTTTCCTGATCCAGGTCATAGATCTTCTTCAGTGGAACTACATTGGGGGTGAAACAATGCCCGAGTTTGGCCAACCACACGCCATTCCGAAGGCCTTCTTCTAGCTCAGTGGGGGCCGGCAGGTCCTCATGGAGGCAGGCCTCCATCCACCTGCCAGGCAGAGAATAAGCAGGCGGTCAAAGGAAACTTAAGGCTGAACAACAATGTGGACTTCGATGGCAAAACAATGAGGTAAAGAACCTACAGGTAGTGTTTGCTAGGCCCATAAATAGGGCTGCAAAGTTTCATCATATATCATTTAAGCATCCTTGTTGGTATCGTGCCTGTGAACATCACATCTCATCTGTCGGCTCTGATCTATGTCTGTGGACAACTCAGAGCAACGCCACCAACTCATCCCAGTCACTGTTGTTAGATAAGCTCTATTCGGCTACAGTTTATTTCGGGTCGTTCCAACTGTTTTATAAATACAATACTACCTCGCAGAAATCTCACGATGTGACGATTGTGCAGCCGTACCCGTAACATATTTTGAAAGAATCAGAGATACCAACAACATCGTTATCTAGAGCGTACCTCTTAGCTTCTTCTAGGCGGCACAGGTACTGATAGGCCACGTTCTGGATCCGCTGCTCGTCCATCTCATCCGCAGTCAGCCGCTCGTCTGTATGTGACCGTCACAAGCGTAAGGGCACAGGTACAAACAGGAAAGCACAGGTGTAGCCCGAGGCATTTTTCTCCCTGCGATCAGCGATACCTACCAGAGCACAGATTACGACGTTTCATAGCCATAGCACTGCTAACTACACTTCCGTGAGTCAAGTTTGACCCCACGCCCATTTGATTACATTATTCGCTCAGTGAAATCAATCTAGTTCATGGCACAGTAAGCATAGGACTATTTCTTGTAGTAAAAA
The DNA here is from genome assembly GCA_026779605.1 of Mormyrus hasselquistii. NCBI lineage: Eukaryota > Metazoa > Chordata > Actinopteri > Osteoglossiformes > Mormyridae > Mormyrus > Mormyrus hasselquistii. Next base: position 14,854,144 of record JAODKE010000146.1, read on the forward strand.
CATTGCCAATAGTGAGTCTTTGCAAAGCTTCCATAACAAAATAACACTGTAAGGATTCTACGAGCTTTGGCCATTATGAGTGGTGTGTTTTTAGGTTATTAACGGTTGTTTATGTGTGCTGTTTAAGGTCTTTGTGTTTTGCATGGAGGTCTTGTTTTGATGCGTTTGGGGTGGGCCACAATCTTGGGGCATTATGTTCAGTTTTCAGTTAAGTAACGTGATTTTGTTGGTTCTGCAGGAAAAAAAAAAAGATTCTGAGGATTAGCAGTTAAAATTGAGCAAAAAAAAAAAAAAAAAAAAAACAGCTAATTGTGATACCACCTCTAACCTTCTCAATCTGTTAGTAAATTTCTCCGGTAGAACTGATAATTGCCAAATCTCACACACAAGCTTTCTGAGACTCACGCTCACGCAAGAAATCTTACGGCAAATCGATGTTATTCCATTATAAACCTAATAAGCTACATCAAAATCATTGGGGTAGTCTGCAAACCCTACAAACTATTCACAATTAATAAACCTGTTACAAACATGTAAATGGCCATGCTGACTTGTCTGGAACTATAAATATCACGCCAGCTCGCTGACTAAAGTTGGCAGCCCTGGGATTGTGCTTTACAAATCAACCCTACCACACACACCCTTCGCCACAACAGATTTTTGTAAGTCATTTTTAGTATATATCTCTTGCCGCAAAATAGACGCAGCTTGACAAATCCTTAAATCATGAAAACGGGTAAAAAAAAAATGCAATAACCTGCGCTTGATGAGTGTTTTTATTTCTTGTGCCTTACCACAACTCGAATAAGAAGAGAAATCACATAATCGTCTATAGTGTTTACGGTTAGTGTAGTAATGCAGAAAAATGGACAAGAACTGCGTTTATTAATAAAAACAAAGTATACATGGAAACACAAAGGGGGTATACGTCAAGCAAGGTAGCGTGTTCTGATGCTGAACTAAAGCGAAGACGAAACAGCTGAACAAAACGAATATCAGCAAAAAGGCAGAAAACAGCAGTTACGGCAACTAATAACTCAATAAATAAATAACTAACTAAACCAATACACAAATCCTTCAACCCTTTTAAAATACGTTAAAAGGCAATAGAATGCATAGACAAAATAACGGTATTAATACAAACAGAAGTAAAATATCACCATGGCAATTTACGAGTGACCTCTCAAAGCGTTCTCTCGAACATTTTACTCAATTCCTAAATACTTACAGGCTGAACGCGTTTGTCCTCCCGAATCTCCCATTTTATTTTCACCAACGTCAAGCAAAACCGGCACTGGTGCTTCCCGTTTTTCAAAATTTCAAAAATGACAGACTCCTGTTTACGTTAATAGTTCCCTCTTGTGGTGAATGCCAACGCGTACTGTGACAGATAGAACCTCAACTTGACTCTTCTATAGCGGTTTGCCAATATTAAACCCACGCAAACCGCACTGTCAACCGCCGCGTAGCTAGCCGTGCTGCAGGGTGAAGCTGTTTACTTTCCCTGAAGTTTGAATATCCCGCCGATTTCCAGTTGGCTGCCTGGCGGCCCCTGGTAGGACCACGTGGGGAAGATGTGCGCGTTGCATTGTGGTATTGGTATTGTTGTGTGACAGTTAGGTTGCTGAAAATGTCACGAATCGTAATTATTACTATTATTATTATTATTGCTTATTATTATTAATATTATATATTTTAGAAATACACTGCGATTTATTTATGATAAACAGCCTTTTTTAATTTATTTTTCTTAAAATGTGTATTACGAATGAATTTGAGAACTATTCCAATATAAGCGAAGAGACTCAGTGAAATATATACAATCAATAATAATGATCATTGTAATTTGAATGGAAGGATGGATGGATGTGCCTCTGTGTGTTAGTCTGGGGGGGTATTTAGCACATTGTGGGGACCATATAGTAAAACCTGTTACTTTTTACCTTGTGGGCAAATTTTCACGTCCCCACAATAAAAATCTCAATTTCATGAAAATCTGTGAATGCAATCAAAAATAACATAGCCATAATAGTGCGGCTACTTATGGTTAATGTTACGACGGTCTTAGGGTTGTGGTTATCGTACTTACGTGGTAATTCTCCACATTAAAGGGGCGTGTATTTAGGTAGTAGTAGGTAGTAGTAGGTAGGTGGATTAAGGAGAGGGGGCATGTTAACTAGCGTCCCAGCTGCCTAGCAACGGAGCTGAGGTGAATTCCGTGTACATATTGAACATGATTCAATAGGCAGACGACTGAGCAGTAAACTGAAGTTACTACATTAACATTAAGATTATTAGTAACGCGACTTAGGCAAACAAGCCGTTATCGTGGTGAAGTGTTTATACTGGGTGTTGTACGCCTGATATTAGCTATAGCTGTGTCGAGCAGAGTGGAGAAACTGAGATGGCAGCATCTGAACTGCAAGTACAATAGACAATTCGGTAAGTAAATATTTCCCCATCTAAAACAACTTAGTATCCTGCTTTTAAATATTTGGATACCGAATTACAAGAGATAACAGCAAGTTAGCTACATACCTGATCAAACTGCTAATAAAAACGTATAGCTGGATATAACTTTCATGTTATATTGTTCTGAGACCGATAAAATGTTATTGTCGATGTTAGTGTAGATGTTAATGCATTATAAAAATAACAATGAAGCTCATAAGGTGGGCCCACTGGAAGGAACTGCGTGACAACTGGACAGCATGCTTCAGCGGAGGTGATTAAAGATTGATCAAGGCAGACGGTACCAATACAGGGCAACAGATACCGTTTTGGTTTAGATGACAAAACATCTGAAGGTCCCCGGAGGTTGCAGTGTTGTTCCGTCACTGGGAAAAACAAAATTTGTTTTGTTTTTTTTTTTGTCTCAGTAGAGTCTTACTTGGTTCCCTTGAGCAAAGCAACTGAAATATGCAGATTTCACGTTAAATATATTAAAAGCATTTAAATAAATCTAAGTGTCAATTGAAGGACAATTTCCAAAACTCATTCAGACCAATTTTTGTTTGTTTTTTTTTTTCAACAATGATTTTTTGTTAAATTTCCAAGACTGTCCAGAAGTCCAAACTAATTTTCTGAAGAAATGTATCCCATGTACTGAGTGAGTTTTGGTAGTCTTCTCTTCATTTTACAAGTATAATTATGGGCTTCATCAGGACTGGAGTGGGACTGTCTTTAAGCTGGGGGGTGATGTGACACATTGCAGAATCGGGGGGGGGGGACCTGTTCTCCATGGTGCCAACACAAAAAAGACACTCCTAAATAAGCTGATAATTTATTCTAGTTCCAGAAAATGGCAAACAAAACACTACATCGACCTACTGTGACGGCAACGGTGGACCTGGGCGGTCATGGACCCACATAGATAGAACTCATGTCGCCTCCTTCACCAATTACTGCGAGCGATACAGTACGAGAAAACGATTGTGCCTGACAGTACAGTATGTGTGTGCCTGGTTAGATCATTCAGAGGAAAAGTTACTGTTCAGAGGCAAATAGATTTTTCTTTCCCTTTGTTCGTTTAGTCTTAGTAATGCCACAGGTCATTTAAAAACTGACAGAAACATGTAGTTGAGTCTGTAATGTGATTTTGTTACCAAGTGATTTGATATTGGGCTGAACCACCAGATTTTCTGCTTGCCTGCCCATGCTAGGATTTCAGGCTTCTCTTAATACATCAGACCAAAGTTTCCTATTGGTAGGAAGCTATTGATGGAGACCTTCAGCAGAAGTAGCCGTGTATAATTGCACAATTTAAACTGAAAATGTACTCTACTTGCAAAACAATAATTAGTAATGGTATTATACCGTCTGAAAGCTTAAGAATGTCAGACAAAGATTATGCCTCATTAGCAAGTCACTGGTCTACTCTTTTCATGATCCCATCAGTGTCCAAAGACATAAGAATGTCTTTCTTTGCAGACACCACTATGACAACCTGCAAGCGTTCTTGGATACGAGTATTCCTAAGTTCCTAACGAGTGTTTTTGGCAGCTTTTTAGTGAGCCACATTAACAGTGTTATCCCGTGAATCACGGCACATCAATGTCAGCTTTGCAATGAGGTGTCTGTGCAGCGCTAATCTCACTATTTTTTTTTTTGCTCGCTTAGGAACAGCTTGTTCATTATGCTAGAAACCCAGTGCGTTTTAGGCTATGCGGAATACTGCAGGGCCAATCACTTGCTGGTTATTTCGATCTCACCCACTTCTATTAAAGTCATCACCCAAAGGTTGTTAAGTTCCAACTTTTTTTCTTTATCCATGCACCACCATCCTTTTCCGGTTTTCCATCCATTGCAAAATTGAGTTTGGTTTCACGCAAAAAAAAAAAAAAAAACTTTCATTTCAGGAGGGGCTGCCATCTCTCCTCTGAGATGGATACACGCATGCGAAGCGGGGTCGTACCACTTTGGGAGGGGGCCATCTTTTCATTGATTTACTACATGCAAGTGCATTTATTTATGAGAATTAGAATGGGCATGCACTGCAGCTCGAGCAGCCTGGAAACATCTCCGGCCGACCGGGACATTTTCCGGTGCTCCCTATGGCCACTCATTACATATGTTACTGCAGTTTCTCTCTTCTCCTAAGTATGTTCATGCTTTAGGTACCATGGCATCTGAAGCACTATGCCTTCCCCATGACGACTTCAGGAGAAATGAAAGACAAGCAGAAGCCAGAAGCGAACGCGGGCCCAGAGTCCCAGCTGGTGCGGGACATTCGGGGGCTGACGGCATCTGGGCACGACTCTTTGGTTCAGAGAAACTGTGTAAAAGCAATTGACTGCTTTAAGAAGGCCTTCAAAGCCTCGCTGGCAGTGAGTCTGCATCTCTTTGATGTCTTTCCTGCTTCCTGCCTGTCATCTCTTCCTCTCTCTATCTCCCTCCTCTCCCTCTCTCTCTCTTACAGTCTGTTTTACCCCTCTCTCTCCCTCTCCTTCTGTCTGTCTCTCTCTATCTGTCTCCCTCTTTCTCTCTCTTGCTGTCTGTCAGGCTGTCTGTGTTTGTGTATCTCTCTCTCTCTCTCTCTCTCTCTTTCTGTCTCTCTGTTTGTCTCTCTCTCCCCCTGTCTTTCTGTCTGCCTCTCAATTTCTGTCTCTTCTCTCTCTTACTGTCTGTCTGTCTGTCTCTCTCTCTCTCTCTCTCTCTCTCTCTCTCTCTCTCTCTCTCTCTCTCTCTCTCTCTCTCTCTCTCAGTTGTCCAGTACAGGGTCATGGGGAGCCTGGAGTCTATCCAAAGCAGGACATCCCATAAAATAAGAATTTGATTAGTATTTAGATATGTGTGTCTGAGGAAAATAAGGTATGCTGCTAATGACATTGCATAACTACAGTAGATGCCTGCAGGCCTATGAACATATTTAAAGCTACCCAGACTGTCTAATGCATTTTCCATGTGGAGCAGATTCTTAGTGCTGCTCTGTAAATGATGAGCTATGCAGTGCATGCAATCTGTACTTTCTTTTATTGCATCATTTTACTTGAGGGCACTTCAGCCCGAAGAGTAGTAATTCATCATTTTAAAGATGGAGTGAGTTGTTGCTATGTATATGAACCCTAATTAAGACAGTCTCTATTTACTCTCAATTTATCCACCCATCGTGCAAAAATCTTTGTAGTGGAGGAGGCGGCCGTGAGCCTATTCCAGGAGGCACAGGAACAGACTGGTTGGGATTCTGTCTCATCACAGGTCACACACAAATAATCAAAAGCTGTTGGCACATTAGAGACACCAGTTCTCCTAATGGCATTTTTAGCCTGGGGGAGGTAACGCCCAGAATGTAAGGAGAATGTGCAAATTTCACACACAGATCTAGAACCAGGGGTGGACATTTCAGGTCCAGAAAGTAAAAATCCAGACCAAGATTTTGTTTCAGCCAACCAGTTGAGTTTTCTGGATTTTTACTTTCTGCACCTGAAATGTCCATTTCTACCCAGGACCCAGGGAATCGTGTCACTGTCCCTGGAGGTGTGAAGAAACAGCGCTACCCACTGTGTCGCCCTATTCTCCGGAAGCCTCCCTGACCTCTGCTTCCTGTCGTCCTCAGCTGAAAGACTCCCGTGTACAGCGAGCTTGCGCTTTCAACGTGGGTGCGGCCTACGTGGAATCAGGCAAGCCCCAGAAGGGCCTAGACTACCTGAGTCGCGCCCAGCCTGGCGAGAGGGGCGAACGGATAGCAGACCTCCAGTTCAACCTGGGCGCCGCCCATGAGGGCTTGGAAGACCCAGGCAGGGCAGCCAAACACTATCTGAAGGCTGCTCAGCTTTACCGCTCCCAGGGAGATGGGGGCAGCGAAGGGGATGCCTGCATGAAGCTCGCCCATTGCTACCTCCTCATCCAGGTCAGCCCCCCCAAATAATATGCGTAATATGTTTTTGATGACAGTGTAATATTTGGTAAACTAAAGTACTCGGGTTTATCGATCAATCGGATATGTGCGCTATATATAAATAAATCTGATCTGTCCAGGTCACTTTCCGTGGATGAGGATGTAAGTCAGTCTGGACGACCCCCCTATTCAAATCTGTCCTTTGATTCCAAATCCAGCCCTTGTTTTCAAGTCTCCCAGGTAGTTAGCTTAATAATTTCTGGTTCTAATTGGCCAGAGGCTTCACAACTGGCTCTCAGGTAAAGGAAAGCTGGAAAAACAGCAGTGCTCGGCCCTTGAGG
>JAODKE010000146.1:14865840-14894415 GCA_026779605.1 Mormyrus hasselquistii
CTAGCCATCCAACTAGATATCAGTAACTTTTTAGAAAACAGAAGAAATTATTACTAGTTTTTATTGTGTTACTCTTAGTTTGCATATGTTCTAATGTTAAATTGCACACTTGCTACCCAGATAAACAGCTTTAAACATTTGGACCGCCGAAGACTATTGCACAGTACTGTGTATTTTGACAGTTAATGCAGCATATGATTGTGGGAAAACAACACAGAAACAATTCAGTAGCTGCCTTATATTTGCAGTAGCACATTTACTTGGCTAGCGATTGTAAACAGTTAAAGATAGCTAGCCTTGTTTACAGTCGCTGGGATGTAAGTCGTGAATGTCAACGTGACAAGTTGTTGATGTGGTGTAGAGTTATCGGTAGCAGATGGGAACAAGTGTATTTCACTACAGGCTGAAGTACTGCACATGTTGAAAAGTTTATGGGAGTGTTTTTTGGGAGTCTTACACTATTTAAACAAATATGAAACAGGGATTTTATTATAGATGTCTATTAATCATAGTCATTGCCTGACCAATACAGTATGTCTGGTGAATGTCTGGTCTCTTTCTGACGTGACATTTATTGACAGCATTTTCGGCCAATAGAGATAATCTTCTGGCATGCCTGCTCTATTGCATGCGTCACCTTTGGCTACTCTGCGTGTGATACTCTGTCATGCAGAGACTCGAGTCTCAATGGAAATTTTGAGGGACAAGGGGAGGGGTTTAAGAGATGCGATCTGTCGGATTCAGCTCACTCATTGGCCAGATTACCCTGACTGCAAGTTTACTCCAAGTTTAATGACATATTATCCACAGTCAATGTAGGCACGTTATTGGTTTACTGTATAATGAATTTATATTTGACATTTTTTACAATATATTGCTTGGCACAACGCCACTGCTTCCTGGGATAGGCGCCAGGTGTCACCTTGAATAAGCAGTTATGAAGAAGGGATGGATATAGTCTTAGTAAAATAATGCACTGAAATGTTGTCATAAAACCCACAATAGCTACTTTACCATTCCACTCATCTTGCAGCTCATCATTAAAATATTTGTCAATTAAAATAAGACTGTGGCAGGTGGGAAAATAATTTTAGCGATTGTGGCATTTTCAAAAGAACAAATTAAGATCAAAAGCAGGGAGGCTGATTTAAGCGGCTTGTAAACCCAGTAGAAGTACTGTTGAAGCATTTAAGAACAGGAGCTGTCCAATGACAAAACAGGACAGGACGATTACGTCTGCAGCCTGGGAGCAGGTCTTACCTCCTCGTCAGAACCCGAAGGTGCGATATAGCAATTTGCAAACTGGCAGGAACCTCAGAGGAGACAAAAGAACATGCCTCACGGATTGTCCTAAAAAAACAGCTTTTTTCAAGTGAACCTTACACAACATCACACCAACTGAAAAACAAAATCAAACAGAGAAAAAGGACACAAAGACTGAGTCCAATATTCAAAATAATGTAAATCATAAAACCATTGTTTTTATTAAAAGAATGTGTTTGACTTCAGTTGTAGGAGTGTGTATGTACACATGCTTGCATGTCTTCATCCTTTTGAGTGTTTTCGTGACCTTAAAACTGAAAAATCAGAACCATGCAGCCTATCATGCTGTCATTACTCTTGCCTGTTGTGATGAATATATACATTGTATCTAAATGGCTTATCTTGCATAAATTTAAGGAGCTATCGAGTTACAAGCTGGGATGCTCAGAAAAGCAGACTGAAAATGTTGGTTTCAGTAGAATTACCTTTAAAAAACCATAACTGAATGTCCAAAAAAACAACTACTTCAAGGTCATGCTGGACTACCCTTGAGCACTCTACTTAAGCGGACGTCCTCCTCTACTAGAATTAGTCTAAATGAGGAGAAAACATCAGATAAACGCTTAATAAAAGATTAAAATATGAATGTTTGTTTGTTCTGTAACAAGTATTTGTCTCTGACCTTCCTGTTGTACTTCAGGTAAGCTGTACAATGACATCGGCCTGAATTTCACTCAGCTGAAGCTGTTCCCAGAAGCAGCAGAGTGTTTTAACAGGGCACTACCACTGGCCCAGGGCAGGACTTGCAGGTTGGCTGCTGTCCTACAGAACCTTGGCGCCGTCCAAAACACACTGAGCCAGTACCAGCAGGCCCTCGAGTACCACCAGGAAGCTGCAGCCCTACATGGTGAGCCTGGTCACATGATGGTCACATGATGGTCACAACAGCATGGGGAAGTACGGTCATGTTTAATGGGGATGGAATTGCATTGGTCACAAAACAAGTTATTAATGGTCAGGTGGTAAGGTAACTGCTTCAGAATGTAAAATGTATGCAGGCACACGCACTGGGCTGTTCTTTTCAGTGTTAATTGCGCTTGGTCAGTGTCCCTGATTGGCTTTCTGCAGGCTTTCCTTGGTGCTTATGTTATGTTTATGTCCAGAAATAAGCTTTTGAATGCAAAGGGGAAACTGAAAATGTTGTGTGTCATTTTTTTTTTTAATTATTATTATTAAGCCATATAAGACAATGCTGGTGTTCATCGAACGATCATTGTGCATTGCAGAACAATCATTGTGCATTAAAGGAGTGTGGATGTAATTGACTTTGCCTTCTCTCTCCCTGTTAGGATCCCTGGGCAGTCGCAGTGCTCAGGGTCAGTGCTTCAGTAATCTGGCGTTTGCCCTCAGTCAGCTGGGGAAACTCGAGGAGGCGGCGGAGAACTACCTTCACGCCATGCAGGCCTTCAAAGACACAGGTACAGTTGGCAACGGTTCATGTCAGGCATCACAGTGCTCTTATTTAATCGTATAGCCTACTCTGTGTATTTTTGGCTAAATAACATTCAGCTCCCCTCAAAAATATCTTTGTGTGGTGTCTGGTTCTATCCATCTTTTATCTGTACTTGTATCTGCCGCTTTTCCCAATTCCCTCTATGTGCAGATGATCCCCAGGGCCAGTGGCAGGCCTGCGAGGGAATGGGGACAGTTTGGTTACACCTAGGAGACCCAGAGAGGGCCATACTGTACTATAAGCAGGCACTGGGTCTGCTGGCTAGATGTAAGGTGAGAGTCCAACCAACACCACCAAGCCCAGCCAGTCTCCTAATGAGCTAGGGATCTGCAAGCGCTCAGGGCTCCGCTTCTCTCCGTCCAGTTCTCTCTGCTGTGGATTGTCAACCAGTGGTTGTGATACTTTGTAACCAGTAGGTGTCACTTGTCTGACTGTGAACAGCCCCAGTCATTCCTTCTCAGGCCAGGAACACGGCTGTAGATGAGCAGCACTGATTCGTTTTCCCTCTTGCCCGCCGTTGGAAACCCGTCCCCATCCAGGACTGTCCCAGCTCAGTGCAGGAGCGCCTTGTGGATAAGCTGGCCGGCGCCATCCAAGACAGGCTATCCCTGCAGAGCCAGATGACCTATGATAGGGGCCTCACCCCTGCTCAGGCTCAGGTAGACGGCCTCTTTTGTCTGTTTCTGCTCTATTTGAGATGTGGCATTTCAGTTATACGTCAATCAGACTAATGAGGTTTCATCTGCATTGACTTAATGTAAGATCTACTAGACCAGGAACCTCCAACTTTGGTCCTGGAGAGCTGCTATCCAGTAGGTATTTACCTGAGAACAGGTGTGGCTCATCAGAAGCCAGGTACGGTAGAAAATCTACTGGACAGTAGCTCTCCAGGAACAGAGTTGGAGATCTCTGTACTAGACAAACCACTGGATGTTATATGGGGTCATTTGAGTCTACTTTGATGAGTTTGATTCCTACTGGCTGATGATGACCACCTCTCTCATTTCCTGTAGCGAGTTCTCAGTGAAGAAAGGTCCATCCAGTATCACGGCCCACAAGATAGGATCCTCCACAAGCAGCCGTCACTGAGGTGAGGGCCAATGACGTCCACCTTCAGGCTTTGTATGACCACACATTCGATCGCAGTCATTCCCAATGGCTTTGAAAGTAAACTTTTACTATTTCGCATGTCTATGTAGTGCCACAGGTGTGACCTCTGCTAAGCAGTCTGAGCCCCATTGGTTAAGAAGAGACCCCCAAATTCACAGGCCGGAACTCCAGACTAGGAAAGAGATTCCCAACGGGTTTATGGTGAGGGACAGTTCCCTGGGTAAGTACGGAGCTCGGACTATCGCAGATTCATTATACAGTAGCACACATATAGCTTGGACTGGTCAGAATCTGCTGAGAAACGATGCCCTGGTTTGCTTTATTTCCGTACCTAGGGGTGATACCCAATGGCACAGTCCCAGAGCGATGGCTGGATCAGCGAGTCCTGGGTGCTGCTCGGCATGACTGGAATAGCAAAGCCCATCCCCTGGCGACAGACCCACGGGTTAGCGGGCCGCATGCAGAGTTGTCCAAGGGTCACACCACATTGCACGAGGCCAACAGGCAAGAACATATACACATTTATGCAAGAAAAGCCTCATATTCATACTAACACCATAAGGATATCCTGTGAACTGGAATGCAGTGGCAAGTGAATGGACGAGGGGTAAACTCGCTGGGTGTTTTTACGGGAGGAGTTAACCTTTTTTCATGAGTCCATGTTTTTATTTCTATTCATTCATTATTTCTATATCATTTAATATTTTTTCAGGATTGGAGTGGTCAACTTGTCTGTAGGTGTAGCTGTTTGTGTGCCCTGTGATGGGTTGGTGCCCCATCTTGGATTATTCCCCGCCTTCTGCCAGTAGAAGATAGGTTCTGGACCCACATGACCCTATAAAAGAAAAGCAGTGTGGAAAATCGATGGATGGATGGATGGATGGATGGATGGATGGATGGATGGATGGATGGATGGATGGAAGGATGGATTTTAGGGGGGCTGCTCATTCCAATTTTTAGAGCCATTTCTGTTTATTTTTAGTTTTAGTATTGACTGCATCTCTTAACTTGACATTACCAACACCTGTTAATGTCACGCTACCTCACAGATTCTCCTCCACAAAAACAATTTTTTCTCCTGTCTGGTCCCTCATCGCATGAGCACTGAGATGGCATTTAATTACGGTGAGGGAGTCCAGTGAGGTGGTGGAACTCTTTCACTCAGCTTCTGTATGTGATACGGCTGAAGGAATGGGAATAGAATGGGTGGGCTGGGTGGGGGGGGGGGGACAATGGTGTGGGCCGGTACTCCTCATCAGCTTTAAGTTGGTCCTTCGTCCTTGATTTTGTAGATGGCTCTTTTCAAAATGAGACCAACACCAAGATACTGCACCGCACACCTCCAGGGCCAGCAGTTCTAAGCGGACTCCCAGTCCTTTGCCCCTGGTGCTTCTACAGTTTTCTTACAGTTCTCCTTTATTATTTCTTTTCTGACAGTCCATAACAATTAAAGTAATTGACTAGGTGAGAGTGAATGGTCCATAAGGTGAGATTATTTGTGCAAATGTGCGTCCAGCGATGGGATCCCGCCCAGGGCGTCTCCAGACGGCTACAAACCATAACCCTGTACAGTCCTGCATCGCTTAATGTCAGGGACACAATCTGAGTAGTGTGATTCTGTCGTTGTGTGAACATTATAGAGGATATTCACGCATACATATATGATTCCGCCTACTACACACCTAGGCTGCAGTATGTTTTTTTTTAAAGTAAAGAGAGTGCACTTTAAAATTACAATTAAAATTACAGTAACAGTTTGTCATCATTATGAAATATTATGAACTGTACATAATTGTACATGTTGTACTTTTATATGATTGGCGATGCAGTAGGTATGTTCAGCAACAAATATGTGAGTGCGTTACACTATGACACTACGACAGCTCTGACATTACTATGCAAAAATAATTTTTCAGCTCCATTATAATCTTATTTGACTGCTGTCATATATACAGTCTGTCATTGACCAGAATGTTATAATGTGGTACATGACCTTACTGGATAGAGGCTCATGGAAGGTGGATGGCCACCAAAAAGTATTTATTTTCTTTACTGACTTTGAAGCAGATTAAAGTTCCTGCCAACATGTTCAGCTGGACATCTTCCACGGCCACAGGCACCCGGGGCCACCTGGGATGTGCAGCGCTCACCAATTCAGCCGCTGCCCCCTTCAGCTGACCAGCTTACACTCAGCACTGTGAACAATCCAACCCTTTGCTACTGCAGTTCAGTTTTAGGGCAAATTCCTCTGACGTTTTTTATTTCCTTCCTCCAGGAATTTAAACAACACCTATTTGAAGCCAGTATCCCGCTACCAAGGTCCAGAATACCCAGAGCCTAAAGCCACCCAGCACAGTAAGTACAGAAAGTATAAGAAAACGTGCCTCGCCCTTAGTGAAACATGTAACTGCTCAATGGAGGAAAGACCTGCTATAAAGAGCAATTTTTCGTCATGCAGGAAATGCTAGAATTTGACAAAAAAGCGCAATTCTCTTTCCACAGAATGGGCTGTAATCATTAAACAATGTCATGCTGCAGATATACAGGCTTCCTATGTGTAAATATGCAGGTACATACCTAGAAATTCTGAGCTCCCTGACGAAATGTCACCTTGCCCCCCATCCAGATTTACAGAACTAATAATATTATCTATTCAAGAATATTAATCAGATGCTGGCCCCCCTGATTCTGCTAGCGAATCCACGCCCCTTCACCCGGCACCCCTGTAAATATACTATACACATAGCTAGTGTATCCACGCCCCTTCACCCTGCGCCCCTGTAAATATACTATACACATAGCTAGTGTATCCACGCCCCTTCACCCGGCACCCCTGTAAATATACTATACACATAGCTAGTGTATCCACGCCCCTTCACCCTGCGCCCCTGTAAATATACTATACACATAGCTAGTGTATCCACACCCTTTTACTCGGCACCCCTGTAAATATACTATACACATAGCTAGTGTATCCACGCCCCTTCACCCGGCACCCCTGTAAATATACTATGCACATATTTCTAAATATTTCTGTGGAAAAATATTGCGTTCTGCAGTTTATAGCTGGCTATGCCCTTAATGTAAAATGTGCTTAGGTTCTTTGGTCAAACCCATTTATCCAGTCAGTTTCATCCTAAGGGAACCAGAACAAGGTCATACATGTAAGATCTGAATGGAAATCATACCATTTTGCAGGTGATTGATTGTGACCACAGCTGGCTTCTAAGAGGCTTGGAGCTTGAGTCGTTTAGCTGTTTAGCCCTGATGTCTTTGTGCAGGTTTCATGCCTTTTTTCATTTCCCACTGATGGAGCAGTAATTGCTCAGTTGAGGTTTCTACTGAGAGAAAAAGACTTCAGTTGAATCGTTCATCTGAATTTTACATCTGTCATGTTTTCTGCTTCTGCAGAACTTCTAGGTGATTAGACTAAACACAGAGAAGTGGTAATTGTTAACTTTATGTTTTACTGCAGTTTTTTTTTGTCTCTGAACAGATGCTCAGGGTGAAGCTTTATACTTAACTATGTTTTAATACAAGCTTTTCTGATAAAACAGACTAACATTCAGGCATGTTTTCCTTTCAAAAATACTTGAAATATGCTGCATATTTAAAATGTATATGAAAACTAAGGCAGATAATTATTTCTAAAACATTGTACAAAGATGATGTGTGTTAAATCCACATATTTCCGACTCTGACATATAACTTTTCATCCCAGGTGAGCACTTGTACAACCCTGTTGAGCAGAAAACAACAGAGGTGAACAGGTGGGGACTTTGTTTGATTGAAAACTTCTGGTATTGCAGTATACTGAGAATTCTGACTCACTGAAGTAATTCACACATATCTGTTTAGGAATATAATTATATAGTTCATGTTCCTAATAACTAATCGTTGTCTGTTTAGCAATACCTCCTTGGATCGGAGTTTAGATTCGCATGTCACTAAAAGCCTTGAAGAGAAGGAAGCCACGCCCTTACACAGGAAGTGGAAGTCGCAAGTTTGTCTCGTCATGTGACTTTACCAAGACATTTTACATCAATGTGTGGATCGTGAAGTGTCAGCTGTATGCGCTTAAGTCACCTGTAAATATATCTTCTCAGAAGCTACTATCCTACTACTGCTCCACTAATACTGAAGTGGAGAAAACATATTTCGGTTACAGTACTATGTTTTGTGGGCATTATTTCAGAACAAAAAGCTGTTCAGTTTGTTAAAATAAATCTTGGTTTATTAAAATAACTAAGAATAATGCCTGCGTAGTCAGGTTTCTAGTTTGAGTCTTAAAAATATTTCTGCTACTGTATCTTTGAGAAAGGTTAAAAGATTTATAATGTCTTAAAGGGTAAAATGTGAAAAAATGGCCTAAGTAATTTAAAATAACTGTTAGGCATTTAATAAAAACAATCATTTTAACAACAAAGTAATAGAGCACAGTGAATGGTGTAATTAAGCGAATATTGTTTAATGTTATTTCACAGTATATTCCTAATTAATATTATATATTATTTTAATTATTGTAATCATTATTATCTAGGTTTACGTTTAAATTTTGTGTGATTTCGTATTAATATACATAATTTGTCAACAGCTTGTTTTAATGTTCTTTTTTATTTCATAAAATATAAAACACGTAGGTGTCTGTATCGACACAGTCGCGGTCCAATTAATTAAATAAAAAATGCAGTTGCAAAGCTAAACTGGTGCCCTTAACGCTTTTTTGATACTGAGAAAGATTTTTTCTTGATTGTCCCCATAAAATGACAACACTGGGTCGTGCGGTCTCTGTAATTCAATTTTGTTGTGATGCCGACGCGACCCCGAAGTAAAGCTATAACCTACGTATTATAACGGCAAGACTGCAAATATTGCAAGTATTTCAAAAAAATATATGAAAAACATAGCGTTCTGTCGTATTACATTTCCGATTTTAATGAAAAACAAACGTGCCGCAGTATAGTTAGAAGCGCGTGTTGGGTACCGAAAAAAATGCGGTGAAAAATGTAAATTTGAGATTAGATTTCACCCTCCGCAGCCTCAAGGAAAGAGATTTTATTGGCTACAGAAAGTGCTGAGGGGATGGGAGGGGAGAAAGGGCGACTGCTGAGATGAGCCATTATATCGCGATCAGATTCATTGGTGATGGGTTCATCTGTTCGGGCCAGTGTACCTGCAGGCATGCCATTGTTAAAAACAGTGGGTCGTCTATCATTTCTACACTATCGTGATCAGTCGCCCGATTTGTTGCAATTATTAATATTTCTTCCGTGAATCTTTTTGTATCTGGAATACTTTGTTACTACCGGAGGAAACCAACCATCAGATTATTTATATATATATTTACTTGACATTCTGCTGTTGCACGTTTTTCACGTAAACAATCATAATAAAATGATTCTAAAATAAAGCGAAGAACTATGATGTAGAACAAGAATTAACTTGCAGCGAATGAACATGGTTTCAAACCTTCAGCACTTGGGAGTTCGGACAGCAACCTTGAAGACAGCGGGACCGGTGTATTTTTTGCTTGCCTTTAAAATGCAGTACTTTTCAAGTGACCAGTTTATGAAACTAGTACGTATCCTCGGCATATGAGCCTTATCGAATGTTTCTTGTGGGTTTGTGGAGAAAACGGAGAGGGGAAATTACGTGAAATTTAAATTGACAAATAACTGCAGTGGGGGGACGTTGGGGATTCAGGGGAGGCGATACTAAGTCAAGACTAAACGACATGCTCAGCCTTAGAATCCAGAGTTACTGGGGTGGTACCCTGAGGAAATCTCAAGTGTCTGATGACAGAGAGAAGGAACAACTTCATGCGTTGGGGAAATAACCACAATCTACGTCTGCCTTTGGATCTAGATGCATCGTCAAGCCGCAAAATATTAATGTAAGGTAAGACAAATTATACATGTTCTATTTCCTTAAACGGGACTATTCGTTTTTTACCATAGCTTAAAAAGTAGACGTGTTTAAGAAAGTACAAAGTAAAATAAAACCCATATACCCAAATTCCAAAGGATCGAAAGGTCTTGACGGCAGGTATACAACTACGAAAAACTTGCTCGTTACACACAGGCATTTACATTTTTGTGGTCAAAGATTTCTGAACGATATTTTCCGAAACATAGAAGTTCTGATTTTTTAATTTTGCGGCGGCTGGTGGCGAGACCCATTAGCTCCAGTTCACTCAGACCCTTGATACGTGCAGCTGTTTGCAACTGACGTCAAACGCCTCCGGAAACACCGCTCTACACGTTACTTTCTCTGAGCAGTTTTTGAATTGGATTATGCGGTTTGACACATGCCTATAGCATTCAGTAATAATATTGTTGCAAAGTTGTTTCCGCGCTGCACAGTCATCCATTTCTTTATTGTCAAGCAGGAGTAACGGATGGATATAATAATAGTTTATATTTTCTTTCCCCCCAAGAGCAAACAGGGACCATGGCATAGCTGCAGAACGTTAGCGTTGTCTTTCCCAGTATTGGATTTCCACGTCTCCCCTTATATTTAATATATTTAACCATTGATTAAACATCTTTTATATCTTTAATTGTGTAATATTTTTTTATCGTTCCTGTTGTTATTGATGTTTATCAGACGTCACACAATTAGCTGTATCGTTTCTTGGATCATAACATATTTAATCTAAAACAATAAAACAACCAAAATAGTAATAAAAAAATCATATACATTGTGTCCTAGTGGTGTATTGGAGTCACAAAGTAAAGTGAAAACAGAATATGGCCACCTGGAGACTTTTTTGGAGACTGTGTCCTGTGTCTTTATGCCATACGCACAATTACAGAATCCCATGCTTTGCCTTGGCCATTCCTCTGCAATGCCTCATTATTTATTGATGGCTAAGTATTATAACATTGCCAGGGCACACTGTAGCAAATAGGCCTTCTCTTTTCTCACCACCCTCCACCCACTTTCTTACTCCTAATTGGATCCTAGTCAGATGACTGGCAAAGGGAACTGGGAGTATATACACAGAGATGAGCATGGAAGGCCTATTATTTCAGTGTTGTTTCGGCTGTGCAGTATATCTCCCACGATTACCTGCTGTTAGGAAAAGACCTGCCGTATATCCAGTGGTGATAGAATAGAATCAGGCTTTGAAACCCAGGGTGGATGTAATGAATCTGCTGTTTCCTTTGTCCCAATGGGTTCTAACAGTGTAAATAACAGAGTATGTGAGTCAAACGAGTCGGCACCTGACAGTGCAGTATATTCCGTCAATAGGAGCGTCAGATTCCGCGTATGTTCGCAGGCATCGCTGTGCGGTGTTTGTACTGTAGGTGAGCGTCACGCGCGGCAACAAATGTGGGAAAGCATCAGATACCGTCTGCTCTGCGGTCAGTTCCCCACCACAGCCTCAGCACTGAAGAGAGACCAAGAGGTCGCAGGCAGAAATGATCTGGGACCAATTTAGAACAAATTAGCATTTCCTTGCACGATGGCTGTCAAGGCAATGAGTCTTTGAGTCCAGGGGTGGCCAAAGTGTTCCGAAAGCTGAACATTTTGCGAATACGTATGTATTACACCAAATTTCTGTCACATCACAGAAGTCTGGGGGCACAAACTGTCTCTGGTGTCAATCATCCATCCATCCGTCCATCCATCCATCCATCCATCCGTTTTCTACACACGCTTGCAGGATCGTGGGAGTGTCAATCACGTTAAAAAGCTTGAAAAAAGCAGGATGTCCCCAGTCCTTGAATACATTACGAGGAAGCTTCATTACGAATCTATCCTCATTTGTCTCTGGACAAGTTTGAAGCAATGAAGGGGAACAGCCTCTATGAAGGAAACAGTCTCTTCCTCATTAGTAGCAGGATTTGCTGGGCAGGGTGAACATGAATCTTCGCATTATTGTGGTTTACTCTAGTACAGGGCTCTTCTAATCTGGACCTTGTTTCCAAATCCAGGCCTTGTTTTCAGTTCTCCCAGGTAGTTAGTTTAATAATTACTGATTCTGATTGGTCAGAGGCTTTACACCTGGCTCACAGGTAAAGGAAGGCTGGAAAACCAGCAGTGCTCGGACCTCGAGGACCGTGATCTGAATAATAGGGCTCTAGTATAAGGCAGAAAATGCAGCAATCATTTTGTTGAATGCATTGCCATACGTATTTAGTCAGCAAACTTACAAAGCGAGCAGTTACTTTCTTCCTTATTCCCGATTGAAATGACACTGCCACTCTGTGGGTGAGCAGCCCACACACCGTGATGCATCAGGGATCACGCAGCTCCTCTCTAAGTGCCGCTTATACAGTACCGCTGCTGTGGATGTACATAGAAATGTCTATAATGTCAAGGCCACAGGCCTTTTTTATGATTGCAGTGTATTATAAGTACTGAAATCAGGCCTATTCATTGTGAAAGGAAAGAATGTTAAACATTTACAGTAAAGGAAACCTTCCAGTCGATGTTGATCTAAGGAATGAATGTAAGCATTCAATACATTATAATGAAGGAATATTAAAGAATAGAGATGGTTACTTGGCGAAATTCTGTTGAGGAATTGCACCGTTTTCATTTACAGATTTATTTTTGCTCATATTATATGGGTGCTACCTCCCAAGAGAGCACCTCTGAGCATGCCTCACTGGGTATGGGGTTTGGGGAAGACCCAGGACACTATGGAGGGATTAGATGTCCCAGCTACTGTAGTGTAGAAACACCTGGGGTTAACTCCGAATGAGCTGGAGTCTGTGGTCATGAACAGAAAAGTCTGATCTGACTCAGCATGCTGCCACTCAAATGGTGGGAAGATGTGATGGGATATTAATTATCCACCAGGAACCTGCGCTAGACCAGCAGTTATGGAAGAAGGTTACATGTATGGTTGTATTTGCAAACCTGTAGATATTGCCATAAAACGCAGACCTATGCTGTAGATTTGTGTAAACCCAATTTTGAACGTACTCTACAGGATGCAGAGGAACTTTTCCCACCTAACGCCAATGGAGCTGCATGCATCACCAAACTCCTCCAACAGTTCTAACCCCACGCCAATGGACAAATGGGAGGCGCCAACCTTCACACGGGCAGCCCTGTTCCGGGTGGGAGCCACATTGGTGCTCTTTCTGTTTGCCGCCGTCAGTAACTTGGCCGTGCTGGTCAGCGTGGTCCGGGGCCGGGGCAGGAGATTGGCAGCTCACCTGCGACCGCTCATCATGAGCCTGGCGGTGGCCGACTTGATGATGACCTTCATCGTCATGCCCCTGGATATGATGTGGAACATTACGGTGCAGTGGTACGCCGGGGACGCCATGTGCAAGCTGCTCTGCTTCCTCAAGCTCTTCGCCATGCACTCGTCCGCCTTCATCCTGGTGGTCATCAGCCTGGACCGTCACCATGCCATCCTGCACCCGCTTGACTCTGTCGATGCTAAACACAGGAACAAGAAAATGCTGATGCTGGCCTGGTCCCTCAGCCTGCTCCTGGCGTCCCCACAGGTAAGTAGGAGGTTGCACGAAATTAAGTTTTTCTCATGGATGTGGTGCTTTTTCCAATAGTGCTGGAAGCGCAAAATAGGTAGTTAGCAATGTTTTTACCATCTTTCTGGGGATAGGAGCAGGTATTATTGTTTTATGGATTCATGGAGTTCTGAAGCTCCTATCAAGCTACTAGTGATGACGTTTAAATTGTAGGTTATATGGCTTGTTAGCTACAATCAAACTATAGTGATCAACTAGAATCAAGACAATTACTGTAACATTATAAGTGCGCCATATATTGTTGTCTCCAAATTAACCACTTCGTCAAAGAATTTCTGTGAGTCTCTTAGCAACCTGAAAGTGACAAATTTGGTGCATATTTAAGGTGTGTTTATGACGCATTTCTGCTCCGTTTGTTTTGTCTATTTAACGCTGCCGGCAAGCTGCCATCATCGCAAATAGCTGAGAATGTCCCCCGTGAAAAACAACAGCATTCAGCATGCAGCGTGATGAATGCATCACATATTTCATTCTGATTTCATATTTCTGGCGCAGGCACGAGTGCGCCATTGGGAATGCTGCACACACATACGCATTTTTTTGGTCTCTTTTAGATGCGTTTTTTTTTTTTTTGTAAAGTGGCTCTCTAAACAGGAGCGGTTACGGAGTCAAAATTGGTCAAAGTTGTGCAGGGGAGCATAGCTGAAGTCCAGAAGGTGCTTTTGACGCACTGATTCTATCTTGAAAAGGCCATAGTGGCCCTTCCTTGCAGCATTACAGAAATACACTCGATTGGTCCCATTCTCAATTACCTGCCTGTTACACTCTGACAGTGGCTGAGATCTCCTATCTCTGCTAGTCCTGGAAGCTCTGACAGGGTGTATGGGAGCCGTAAAGGGCCTCACACAGCCAGTGTCGCAAATGCAGACACATATTGTTTCCAGACACTGCAAGCCATCTCGCTTCTTTAAGAGGTGCATCTTCAGAAACTCGTGGGTCCTATATTTAAAACCATGAGACATTGTAACTCTGGGCAATGATGTGTCCAGAAAAAGAAGGCTTCCAGACTGAAGCGATGTTCGTACTTATCAAAGTTTATAGCTTAGACTAACATAATTATTCAGGTATGAGATGGTCTGGATAGCAGAGGAAATTAGGCAGCGCTTCAAACAGATGATTAATGATTCAGAGGAAGCAAATCTGTCTCCAGGTCAGTGGTATTGTGGGAACATCTGTGACTCTCTGGGAATAGTGCTTAAGGAAAGTCCACTGTTATTTGGCACCCAGCTTTGACGAATTCATAAAGCAGCAAATCACGCTGCTTTATATGATTACCATGGTAACCAGGCTAAGGAGTAGATAAGGGGTAAGGTATTATGACATCACTGTTCCTGCATTTGAGTCTCAGGTGTGGTCCTGATTCTGATAGAAACATAATTTGCCTGGGACTATGAGACCAAGCCCCCCCCCCCCCACTGCCCGCCCCCATTCGACAAACCCACCCCTAGTCGGTGAAATCTACCAAGGGGCACCCAGCCCCCTCCCCCCAGTCGGTGAAATCTGTCAAGAGGGACCCTGGCTGGATAATTTTATCGGGGTGGTGGACCTTGGCTTTGTGTCACTGATGGAATTGGGCCCACAGGAAAGAATAATTGAGTAGCCCTGGAATGTATTGTCCAATGTCAATGAACTGGCAGTTTTATAGCTGCTTAAGGCTGGTATCAAAAGAGCACATCAAGACTTGAAATTCTGTTAAGACTTGTACTCAATATTGAGCAGTGTTCATATGATTAATACTCAGTAGTGCTGAAGGTTAGATTGTGGGTGGCCATATTTAGGTGACAAATTCATTCATTCAGTGGGAACATCCCTGCGTATGGGAGTACCCAAGTAACATATTTAAACTTTAGTAAACTAAATATAGCATTTCTGCATTTTTTCCCCATGAAAAACAGCTCTTTATCTTCAGGGCAATCAAGGCTGAGGGTGTAGACTTCACTCAGTGCATCACCCATGGTAGCTTCCGGCAACGCTGGCATGAGACCGTCTACAACATGTTTCATTTCGTCACGCTCTACGTCATCCCCCTGCTGGTCATGACCTGCTGCTACATCCGAATCCTGGTTGAGATCAACAGACAGATTCACAAGCGCAAAGGTGCACATTCTACCAATCACCTACACCTACACTACTACTTACTTGCTTGATTGCCTGTTTTTGCTCTATATTCACTGTCTTTTCACAAGATGTAAATGCGCATTTTTATTAATTTGGCGAGAGAATTTGTAGAGATTTCTCAAGTTGCCGGCACAAGCAGATGTTTCTGATAATCATCTGCTAATTGTTGTAATGATGTTTACTTTGGTAACCACTGAAAAGTATATGTTGCTTTTTATGGTTAAAGACTAGTATCATATTTGCATGATGTATATTTGAAGCATGTGTGCTTTTACCTTCTAAGAATTAATATTCAACATATTCAACTCTCTCCAGATAGAGAATTGCACTTAAGATGTAGTGGAACAGATATGATCCCCAAAGCACGCATGAAGACCCTGAAGATGACCATCATCATTGTTTTATCTTTTGTGGTGTGCTGGACGCCCTACTATCTTCTGGGAATTTGGTACTGGTTCCAGCCACAGATGCTGCAGGTGACGCCTGAGTATGTCCACCACATCCTCTTTGTGTTTGGCAACCTCAACACATGCTGTGATCCCGTCATCTACGGATTCTATACCCCGTCCTTCCGTGCTGACCTTGCTGGTTGCTGGTGTTGCCGTTCCCGTGACTCCTCCCCCAGGTCCTTGGACCGCCTTTCTGGCCGACCAAGGCACCATAGTGTTGGGCCGGACTCTGATGCCCCCAGTGGGGACCAGCAGAGAGGCACAGAAAGATAAAGACCCAGATATTATTTCAGCGTCCTTACTAAAACCATGACTTAGGCTTCTATGTGGAGCCCTACAGTATTCTCCAAACTCCACACTTGCAGTTTAGTATCCAAAAAAAGAACCAAACTCTTTATCTGGGGTGATTCTAGGATTTTTAAGGCGAGGATAAGAGGAATCATAATTCATACAGAGGGGCCAATCTTATTATTAGTCAATCATTTACAGGGGAGGGGGTACTCGGGGGCCAATCAGCATTCAACTAGAGCCAGTGCCCTTGTGGCTCTGCCTTTGTATAGAGTATGGGCCCCGCGTTGCATTGTGGGATTAATCTGCCATGCTGGTTGGAAACCTCTTGTTGTCCAGGTAGCGGTGCATTGGTTGTGTCTGTAGCTTTATTTAGATTTATTCACTAAAAATGCAAAACTATGCGACATTGTTGTGTAGTCGGTTGCAAGTTGTAAGAGGGCTGCAATATTTTGAGACAAAAACATTACTTTGCATACTAAAGCTTTCTAAAAAAAAAAAAAAAAATGCATGACTGCCCATTACTTAAATACTTCTAACATGTCCTATCTATCTATATACAGTAGAAACCACTTATAGTGATCACGCCAGTTTGTGTGAAATTGATCACTATAAGCGGATGATCATCATAACTGATTTTTTTTCTTCTTCTTTATGTCTCAGGCAGATTACCATCTAATTGCCATTAGTATATTCATTGCATTGATATAAGGTAATAAAACGGACAGTGTCACAATTTAGTTATTTTTATTGACAATTTCAAAATACAATACAGCTGTTTCAAACGCTTGTCCAGGTAGAATACTGTACAAATTAAATGACTAAATTCAAATACGCTATAATGCAGTATCGTACATAATATTCAATTAAATTTTATTTATATCATGAATCTTCATAACGTTACATTGTATCAAAGCATTTATTGTAGTTTCGCTGCTGCATGTCGGTGGCTCCTTTTTGAAATTTTATCATAAGATGTGATGAATCTGTATTTGTCATTGAGAGAAAATGGCTTTCTTTTTCGAGTCACATGTTCTGTGCACGCAGCATTAAGTAGCAGACGGGTTAGCGCAAGGCAAAGTAGGTCGGTAAAAGTAAATTTAGTTAAATGAATAAATACCGTAGTTTCAATTTATTCCACATGTTGTCATGGACACTTAATGTACGTGAATTATTTAAACAGTAGCCTATTTGTACAGGAATGATTCTTGATCTTTCTTGAGCTTTTTGATCCATATAAGCGAATGATCATTATAACCGTGATCACTACATAAGATGTCCAGTTTAATTAATACATCAACAAAAACGTAAAAATACTATTAAATACTATTACTTCCATCAGTGTTATGCAAGTCCACACTTAACCAGACCTAAGCTCAAAGTTCAGTTCATACAAATTAAAATGAGCTAGTTCACATTCCTCTTCCATTTTTTTTTAAATCTGCTTTTATTGGCTGCTCTGAATTCAAAGTGAAATTTTCAAATTTCAAAGTGAAATACCAGTAGCATTGCCTACCATAGAAAGCTATTGGAGTCTACTTTATTGATATAAACAAATCATCAGCGCATGGGAACGCATGCAGTGTCAATCCAAAATTTATTTATAACTGACCCAGACCTTACCCCCGCCTGGGCAGCTCGTAGGGGTACGTGGAGGTGGTTTATGACAGATATGTTTTCCTCATACTGATTCCTCACTTTTCTCGGCATGGCCATTTCTCTCGGGCACATTCCGTCAGCATACTTTCTATGAATATTAATTATTACTAACGAAAAAAAGAAAAGAAATGACAACTACGGGATCACTGGTACGTTGCTGTGTTGAAAAAGTGAAAACGTGAATGGCGGATGTAATGGTGATGACGTCACGTGCCTATTCCTATATTATATATCGTTGTTATTAATGTTCTCTGAATCCTCTGAAATGACGACTACTTCTATGTTTCTTGTATGATTCTATCACTGGTCCGGCCCTTACTTTTTGAAACACATATTCAGTCATTTTTTTCATGTTCATCTCTAACAGTTGTTGTCTGTGAAAAGATCCCCGTAAAATTTTATCCTTGCGGAAATACACTTTGGTGAAAGTATACCAGCATGGGGCTTGGCATATATAAAGAATGTTCAGTATTGAGTATTTCAATAACCCAAGTGTGTTGATCTGATTAGAAAAATCCAAAAACTCAAGTGTGTCAAATATCAAGTAAGCACTTGCTTATTTTAGCAATAAAATGCATGCTGTGTGTATATAAACTGTACAGTTCCTTATGTGAATGTACTGTTTTCAGAAAATAAGCTGCAGGTCTCGGATTCATTGACATAGTCATAGAATCACAATAGATTTTTTCAGCACAATGAAGTGAGATGTCTAGTTTGTCAACAAATAGCAGTGTAATCTTATCTAAATGTAAGAAGACAGCCTACATTGTTGTCTTGATTTGATTATCAGTGTGCGGTGTTTCTGGTACAGGCTAAAAACCCCATGCATCCGCTCCTGGAGACAGGTCGGGCTTCTAACTGTGCTGTACGGTAAAATTCCATACAGCGTCTGCTGCAAGTTGACAGTATTCAGTGTGATGTTTGTAGTTGATGTTCTTACAGTATGTTACTAGGATGGTGTCCTTCGAATTGCACTATAATTACACTGAAACCAGCTTCTTTGTTTTCCTGTGGAGATGCGTGTAGGAGCGTGGTATGAAGAAGGAAAGTTCTGGATGAGTGTAATTCATTTAGTTCATTTGGTCCCAACAAAACCTCCCGAGGACATCAATGAGCTGCCATTTAGCACCCTTGTCACACTGTCCTCATTGACTTTCAGCCACTTCCTTTGACTAAGCAGCTACCAAAAAGCACGTCTAATGCTCCCTGTTACACCATCTGTTAGTTTTATTGACTGTATCGATTCAATGTGAACAGTAAAGGCTAGTTTGAAAAACAGTAGTTCCAGCACCATCTTTAACGCGCCGTGTTATTTACACATATCACTTCTTTTATGTGTTACTGACACATTGTTAAATTCGGTTATAAGAGGAATGTGACGTATTAGGTACCATGTGATATTTGCTTGTTTGTAAAAACATTGCAAGTGTAAATGGTAGCGGGAGATACTATGTGCTTTACATGAGAAGAACAATCCTTACAAAGGGAAGATTAGGGAGGTATTCAATGGAATTGTTTGTGTGAATAGCTAAGAATCCTGCCAACACTGAACGCAATGAGAAAAGTCATTCTGAAATGGTCATGTGAGCATTGACAAGGGGCCAGAAGTGAAATTGGGTCTTTTTTTGGGTAACACTGTCCATTTCAGGAGAAACACAGTTGGTGGGAACGGAACAAACAGCGAATCACCCATTTTGCCCAAAAGGGAAAACCAAATGGAGTATGTAGGGAACATCTTTGGTAATGTGAATGTGAATTTTTGGCCAAAGAAAAGAGCAAGTTATACAAAGTATATATGTGTTTTGTTTCTTATGTGAAGTTGCTTATACTCCATGACTATTGCCTTCAATTGAACTACTTGGAAAAATGCTATTACTGGTAAATATTCCAGGTGCCACAGCAATTCACAGCCACTATGTCTAACATAGATTATATGGTCATATCATGATTGGCATGAAAAAAAACAATTTATAGAATTATATTTCTTTAAAGTTTATCTTTATATATTCCAATATATATTGGTTGTGTTTTGATTTAGAAGAAAAGTAGTTCAATAAAAGAACCTTTTATCAATAATTGTCTAAAATGACTTTTTTGAGCTCAAATGTATTGACATGATTAACTCAAGCTACCATTTATGGGTCTCATATACCAGTCCTGGTACGTGTAAGCATGTACTGTATATGACGGAAAGCCTGTGGACTGTTTCCAGGTTGTACTCCAGTGCCTTTCGATGTCTTGTGTGTCATTTTATCTATTGTGGCATTTTCATATACATATTACATAACACAGTTACAATCCTCCGGAATTGCACTGTGTGTCATGGGCAAAGTGATAGGTGAAATCTAGAGCATAAAAAGAACAACAAAAATAACAGGAAGAATATATTCAAATATAAAAATAAAGTATAAATATACCATAGGATTTTTTTCTAGTTGTCTTTTATAGTAACTTTTGGGAAAACTTCCATTGACTTCTCAGCCTTTTTGTGTGTTTCATAGTTTAATTCAATATAAAAAGTCTTTGTCTGATACAGTCCACCATCAATTGAATTGGTTTTCAGTAATATTTGTAAAAAACATGGACAGACTTTGCTTGTGGGAGATTTACTTATACAAAAATGTTCTGAGGGCAGTATAAAAAATGATTGGTTCAGAGAGATGACCAATCAGATTGTAGAGCAGGTGAGTCCAAGCAAATACAGGAGGCAATCTGATTGGTTATCTCTCTGAACCAATCATTTTTCATACTACCCTCAGAACATTTTTGTGTAAGTGAAACTCCTATTAGCACAAGCTTTTCCTCAACCCATTGTATCTGACCCAGTGGAAAAGGAGACATCCGAGAGGTGAGAAGAAGTAAAGGCCTTTATTTCATGATAGAACGAGAGGCCACTGGCTTGGTGGCATTACTCTTAAGTCATAAGACTGGTCTATATTGTGAGAACAAATTTTGTTTCCCAAAAATGGAATGACAAGGAGTGACTGCAGAAGCAAACTGCATCCGTGCAAAGGCAATGTTAGAATGTTAGAAGCACAACAAAATGTATATGTTTTCTACAGGTGCTCTTTTACAACCATGGAGGTGAACATAAACGATAATGGCATCCTATCCTCCTGCTATGCTCTGTTCAGGGTGAGTAGCATCGGCATCTGGAAAATATGACAACACTAGAAAGTACGAGTCAATGTGAATTCCTTCCCTTTCTCGGCAAATGAAATGGTGAAATGGCAAAAAGAACTTTAGCGTGAGGGGTCTGAACATGGAGAAATGTGGGGAAGTGCAGCTCTCTTCTCCGGTATTTTACTAACATTTGACTGTTTTGGAAAAGCAGCACATTGGACAGCTGTGTAAGACTCACTACCTTTTCAAATTGCACATCTATTAATTAATTTTTATTTATTTACTTTTTCAATATTCTTTTTCAGCATATACTGATTTTTTGTACCCTGTACTCTTCATGTTTTTTCATTTTTACCGTCTGAGCTATATGTGCTGTATTTGCACTTTGTATGCACTTTGCACTCTAAGTTTCTTTGTGTGCATTTTATGCACCTTGCTGCTGTATGTACAAGAATTTCCCCTGGGCTCAGTAAAGTTTTATCTTATCTCATCTTATCTTAAAATAGGACATGTATTAACATAATGGAAATCTTCAAGATGGTTAATAATTACTGTAAAATGGATGTCACATCACCTTTAACGCAATATTTTGCACATAGGGATTTATATCTTTTTTTTTTGTGGCTCAGCCTGCACAGTCCAGCAGATTCGTACTCCAGAGATGCTTTGTTCCGCTGACTTACCGTCCCTGCTGGGGATTTGAGGGTTTGACCCTTGGCTGAGCAATACGGCACCTCACAGTTAAAGCGGATCACACACTTACAGCTACAGCTCCCTAATTGCAAAATATTGATCGGAGTTACAACAGATGGATTTTCTGATTTCTCATTTCAAAACCAGAGGACGCACTGAATGAATCCGCTCTCGTCGATTGCCGCAAACGGACAGCCAGGACGGTTTATGAAGATCGCGGCAAATGGGGTCATTATTTTAAAACAATCTGAAACCGCCTCCGGTCTGTTTGCGAAATAACACAGCAGAAATGCTCAAGCACATCAGTTGTGCTTTAATTAAGCTAAATGCTGACTTTCCCCAAGACCAGAGCTGTTTAAGTGATGATGTCTGGAGATGTTAATTGTAGCTGTTCTGTGAACTAAAGCAAAAAAAAGAATCTGCAACCTTCGCTATATTTTCGAAGCATTCAAAGACGGTACAGCACAAGACAGAAAACTGCTGGCTCGATTCCCACGTGCCCCCCTACTCTACCCCTATCCGAGAGGATAGTCCTTAAGATGAGTTTGAATCAGATTAGCTTAAACAGGTGGTGTATGCATTCATACATATGTTCATCTTGATTCATATGTCATTATTAAAGGAAACATACCATATTATCACCAAAACAATGTTGCACTCAAAGTTTTTTCTTTCTAGCCCTCTCTTAGAAGCCCTTGTCATTTTGTGTCATTTTAAAACTTTACTTCCTTTGTTGTTCGAATCAGTTTTCTTGAAACAGCCACCAGAAAACAGCGAAAGAAAGCTATTAAAAATTGAGTGATTCCAATGAAAACTATGATTTTAGACTGAGTAAGGATCAGACGAAGAAGCAGGTAAGGAGACATTTTCAAATATTATTAAAAAAACATATTGTCTGATGCCACATCTCAGCCTTCATATTATTTTATCTAGAAGAAGTAGGATTGAACAAACAGTCATCTACGATCTTATCTCCCTTCCTGCTTTCTCCAGTGCACTCTGTTCTGCAGAAAGACAAATATCGCTGCAGAGTCTTCCAATTGCAAGCAAGGTCTGGTGTTGCGAATCTCCCATTAGAGCCCATGTCATTGTAATTTAATCGGGGAGTCCCATTACAGACATTACAGGCAGTCAAGTGTGACCAGTACCTCACGTCCGGTCATCAATCACATGCCTCACATATTGAGAAAAAGAGACATATATTTGCTTGCTATGAATGCCATGTCTATAAGGATCTATGACGATATTCATTACACATTATAATGCATTCACAAAGCATTATGAACATAAATCTTTTTAAAAAGGTAAAACCATAGTCATAGTCTATTATGCATTATGAATATACAATATTCATACAATATATATATATATACAATATTCCCCTTATTATTAATCTGTGACACAATTAGGAGTAAACCTTTGGTGAATATATGAATATATCAGTAGATTTCTTTTTGTTAAGGTTTTCTAAATATTTTACATGTAATTATTCAAATCTTTTAATAAATTTCAATAAGGGTAAAAATGTTCTCTCAAACATAACTACCGATCAAAATCTATGTGTGTAGATAATTCAATTGTCCTGGTTCTTTGTTTTAAAAAAATATAAATAAGTGGCTGATTCCCAAGATGGCCGGTTTCTGGGTGAATGACTTCAGTCCTTGGGTGTGACGCTACTCCGTCTTGCTTTATTGAACTCGTGCAAAGTCTGCATTTATCTACAGTAAGGTCACCAGAAATAAATCCGGGGTGTCCTGATATTCCACTGCTAGTCAATAATTTGATGGGTGGCACATGAAAGACAATACAGCCTAAACAGATTTAAACGAATGAATCTTTAATATGGCCCTACTGATGTTTGAAAAAGGGAAATTCTAAGCCTTCGTTGTAAAAAACGAATAAAAACTCACAGTGAAACTGGCTCAGAAACAGCCACTCCTTACGACCTAAGGAAGACTGTATTTCTGCCCAAGAAACATGAAATGGCAGGTAAATTCCATTAAAAACCCCAAACATAATGATGACTTGGGAACAAATTGTTTTTTTTTTTTAAAAAAAATCCTCATTCTAGATAATACACCATGAAGGTGTCCAATTTACAGACAGAATCGCCATATACACACTAAAAAAATATTTTTGACAAACTGTTAGATGTCGTCTAAAAGACTGCAAGTGATTTCATTGTGATTTTAGTGTTACCCAGCCATCATAGATATGAAAACTTTAATATACACATAGGTAGTTAGGTTGTCTGATGCAAGGTATGTGAAAAACGTTTCCAAAAGTAATTATCCAGTGCAGGGGTACAGGGGGTCACACTGGAGTCTATCCCAGGAATCAAGGCAGGGAGCAAAATGAATTGGATGCCAGTTGATCACAGGCCAAACACACACATACACACTTTTGTATCCATATCTTTGTGGGGACTCTCCATTCTTTTTTATGCGAAAAACCCTAATCCCAACAATGATGTCCTTAACACCTACCCAGCCCTTACCTTAACCATAAGTAACCAAACACTGGAATTTTTAGTTTTTTAATTGCAGTCACAGATTTTTATAAATTTGCATTTCCCCTTGTGGGGGCTGAAAATTGGTCCCTACAACACCATAGTGACAGGTTTATATCGCATTGTGGGGACATTTGGTCATGACCTACACCTATACACACACACGCATATACGCATAAGCAGACACACACACACATGCACACGTACATACATGCACACACTCACACACACAGTAATGGCAGTTTACAGTTCTCTTAAACCTCATGTCAGTGAAAACAAACTGGAGTATCCATTGAGCTACCAGGGATGAATTTAAAATAATACTGATTCACTAAATTTCTCAGTAATTTATATGTTCTAAAAGGTTTTCTCGAAAACTTAAAATTTAAATTTTAAGAAAAATACAGAAGCAGTTTAGCAATGTCCTCAGAGCTAAACTTGTACAACTACACAGTGGGAAACTTTACATGAAATCTTATCTGTAAACATCCGGTGAAGAAAAATAAATGTGGCTAACGCAAATACATGACAGTAATTAGACACACCTGACTAAGCTGAATGACTTCCAAGAAATTACCAAATTAACCATGCAGATGCGATATAATGAGACGCACTCACTGTCATTCAAAATTTTTAATTTATTTAGACTGCTATTGAATAAATAGCATTTTCTCTGAGCAGATGGTTAAACAGATAGCAATGTATTACAGTATTGTTAAAGCTACACTTGAATGAGAAATATATAAGCCTGCAGCTGTTCGATACTCGTGTGACTGAGGCTTTTGTTGGTTATGCAATAGACCCCCATGTTCCTGTGATAAAACAAAGAGTGACCTTGAATTTCATGAATTCACTACAATGGCATCTGTTCCGATTCTTCAACAGGAAGTCTATGACCGAACGCACCCTAATCAAAATGTGTTGGCAGTATGTACAGCAAATGAAGCTTCATAATTTTGCTTCCCTTAGCGACCTTCTCTCTGACAGCTGAGTCCATTCATCTGAGCCGTACAGCCGCATCAGCAGGCAGCAACTCAGTATGAAAGGGTGAGACTGATGCCTGAGCTGAAAATGATTCAGCAAATGCATAATACTGATATAAGACAATCAAAAGAATAGAGATTAAATGTTAAATATTTACTATTGGATAGAGTGCTCTCATCTGAAATTTAATTCCCACATTTATCTCAGGAAAAAAATACATCAATATAGACTATGTGTTAAGTTCTTCAGCCAACCCGGAGTCCACAGTAAGCACCAAAAGCCAAAAATAAGTATGCAAGGCATGGATATTTCGGGGGCATCCCTGACTGCAAAGAGCTCTCTTCAAGACATGATTGAACTTTCCTGTGGCACCCATTTGCATCACAAAAGGAATTAAAATGACAACCTAAAGATGTCTATTCTTCTCATACGGCATCCATTCTGCTGTCTGTCTCTTCTTTTCTCAAGTAGTATCCTCATTTCTTTACTGCACAGTCCCTGACAACAGCAGTAATAAGACCATAGACACAAACAGAGAGTGAAGAACAGGTTTTCCAAGATGGATAGAAATGGCACTGTGGGTGCAGAAGAAGAGAGAGCGATCGAGATCATTCCAGCAGACATTTTGTACTGTAAGTGGTGTCTGGGCCGGGCTGATTTCATAAGAGTTTGGCGTATTAATGAATGCGACTGAGTATTTGCTTCAGTGCTTTGTTTCTACTTGCACAGGTAGCCGGTACATCATCACAATGACGACGAGAAGAACCTTCAGTATTTCACATGGAGAACCTTATCACTGCAGAACAGCCAAGACAAAGCCTACAGTATATAACACAATGTAAACTTTACTATGGGATACTCTATCCCACC
This sequence comes from Mormyrus hasselquistii, assembly GCA_026779605.1. Taxonomy (NCBI): domain Eukaryota; kingdom Metazoa; phylum Chordata; class Actinopteri; order Osteoglossiformes; family Mormyridae; genus Mormyrus; species Mormyrus hasselquistii. The sequence continues at coordinate 14,891,932 of JAODKE010000146.1, forward strand.
AATACAACACAGATGGGAATGTTGGAAAGCGTCTTTAGAGAGGAGGTAAACTGAAAAGCCTTACCCTGGGCAAGAAGGCAACCAATGCAGAAAAAAGTCTCCTAATTAAAAAGTAGCAGTAGCTGTCAGTGGTGAGTGAGTATGGTTACCTTTGACTCACAGTATATTGTACGAAAAGTGAGTTCAATGCATTCGGTAGTTAGTTAATAATATGGTCATCATACATTAAGAACACAATGTCCAAGACACAGAATGTCAAATTACAGATTTTTAAAAGGAAGGCACAAAGTCAAATTTAATGTCAACCTTTCAGATTATGGAACACCTCCATAGTCAAAGAACCACAATGAAAATGCTAGAATTTTCTCTTCATGCTCAATATGAAAGCTAAATACTCCCAATTAAACAGAAGAAACCCAAGCAGAATTATAAAGCCACAGAAAGGGTTTTTTGATTGACATTTTGAAAGTTAGATTTGAGGTATTGATGTGGTCAAAACAAAACTGTAAGACAAAGATATGTTAAGATAAAGTAATTCTGAAACAGAGAAAAAACTCAAATGGGCATTTCTGCAAAAAACAGATGCAGAAGAGGATTAAAAATGGCTCCTGCGGTATGCCCTGTGAAAATACCGTGCTTTCGAACAATGATTTGCATCTGAAAGTGCACTGAATAGGAAATCTTTACAGTGTAGCAAGCTCATTAAAATCTAAATCACTCTGCTGATTCTCTACAGTCTTGTTGGCTTAAGTTAAGCAAACAAATGAAACCCTGATTGAGTATGAGTTCCGCATCTATTACCAGAAAGAATTTCAGTTTTTCTTCTTCTTCTTCTCTTTCCTAAACAATAAACTATACTAATAAAAGTGTTGTATGGGTCAATACCATAGCCATTGGCTTGCAAAGTGGAGCTTCATAATGCTGATAAAATCCTTGACAGGCACCTATTCTAGGAACTAAATTGTATAAACAAATAAAGGCACTTAAATGCTTCGGGGAGGCGGATAAATGGCTGTTCTTGCACTCGGATGGCAAGTTCTGCTGTCGGTTGTATCTATGTGTGTGTATGTCTAAAAAGAGAGAGGACGGGATATGAAAAGAAGCATTCCAGTGTACCTGTACTCATATTTGTGAGACATTTTCATTTTCAAATCACGTGTGAGAAGTTTCGAAAATTAACCCAAGCCTGACTTGGTCAATGCTCCATACACAGGTTGCTTCTGTCTGGACAATTTCATATGACCCTTGATCAAGGAGCACACTTATTACAAGAGTTATGATGCAGAAACTGGTCCAATTTTAAGGAAAATGATTAGTTGTCATGGTTGACACGCGACAAAAAGTGTCCTCTGCATTTAATCCATGTCACATGGCGGGGCGGGGGGGGGGGACTAATTCAGCATGTGGGGAGCACTGCTGTATGCAGGGAACTGCAGTAGCACTTCTGTTGGTTAGGGATTCAAACCAGCAAACTGTTGGTTACAAAGGCCACCACTGCTATCCCTGTTGCCAATGGTTACACCACTCTGTAATACATTACATACTTCACTGAGGTTGTCATCCTGTTTACATGGTGGTTTGTGAAATGCCTTTTATAGGACTTCATTCATTCTTGTATTATATTACTTACAGAACCTCCCTCCCCTACAGAAATTTGGTTACCAAGCACCAGGCATCTGAAATATTCTGGAGAGAAAGTCCTGTCCCTGCACTCAGTTGATACAATTCTGTATTTGCAGTACCAGTACAACTGAAGACCTTGACTATATATAAAGAGACTGGGTGATGATGAAATACACAGCTAATGCGCAGTGCACATATCACCTTGGCTGATATTCAGGGCATCGTTAGTGTGGTATTGTCTGCTCACCCTTCATCGGAATAAATGAGAAAGGAGATTTCTCACAGTCTTAATTATACAGCAAATCGGGAACTTAAAAATCAGAACCCACTAAAGAGGAAAGCAGAAGTGAGTTCAGTGACGTTTGTTTTTTCTTCAAAGTTAAGAATAACTTTCCTGATTTGCTTTTCTGCCATAGGCCGACGCCACAATAAAATACACAGTAGTTGTGTGCTCATTTTTTAGTTTTTCTCTTTTCTTCTTTTTTTTTATTAATGCACAAACACTTTGATAAGGAATCTTCTTCCTGTATCAGAGGAGACTTTATTGTTTAACCAACACTGTGTTTTATTACAGATGAAGAGATTTTCCAGTGTGGGACCTGGGCTGATAGGAATGGCACCCGTGTAATCTGTCTCACACACACCCTCACACTGTCTCATACACACCCTCACATTGTCTCACGCACACCCTCACATTGTCTCACGCACACCCTCACATTGTCTCATACACACCCTCACACTGTCTCACACACACCCTCACACTGTCTCACGCACACCCTCACATTGTCTCACGCACACCCTCACATTGTCTCACGCACACCCTCACATTGTCTCACGCACACCCTCACATTGTCTCACGCA
>JAODKE010000146.1:14926500-14948418 GCA_026779605.1 Mormyrus hasselquistii
ACCCACCCGAAAATGTATTACAGGCCTTTGTGAGGATTACACATGCATATGCACCCTGAGAATCCCTCCCCTTTTCACTCTCACCCCCCCATTATCCCCATTAAAGCGGCTGGAGGACTGACGTAAACAATGGCTGAAAGCAGGACGTGCAGCGAAGGCACCGGGGACCCGGGAGAGGCATTCCAATTGTAGCACAGCATGCAGTGTACAGTGCAGGCCTCAGGCTTTGTGTCCGTAATGGGAGTTAAACTCCCTCTCTTCTGGGCCGCCGTGGGCTCTTTTAAGACGCGCGTTGCAAACAGGCTAATATAGGATGAGCGCCATTGTTTACGAGATTGATCATCATTAACGGGAGGCCGCTAAATTCAAAGTTGTGTAAACAGGAAACCGCTCCTGAATGAAAGCCAAAGACTAGAATTCCCAGCCTCGCAATTACTTACCCTCGCCCCAGGAAACGTGATTGGCTGGCCGAGGAACACTCTAATTAATTACAGCGCTATCTGGATTTGCATGAACCTCATTCAATTATTTTCTTTAGTGTAGATCTTTTACTCAGTGATTCAAGGAGGGTTTTTTTTTAATTTTATTTTATCAATTATGCGTTATAGGCAATAAAAAATGTCTGTGAGATACATGCTGCGGAACATCCGGGATTTAAACTCATCATTAAACGTCAGACATCAAGCACTACGCTTAAAATTTACCTGCTAGGTCACCTTGACATTTTCCCAAAGAAGCATAAGGCTGAGTGAGTGTGCTTCCCTTTCACACATGACAAGCTGAGGAAGAAGGAAAAGATTCTCAAAATGAACCAAAAATGGTCACAGCTAAAAAGCCACTGAGTGACTATTAGCTACAAGCACACTGGTTCATTAAGGCTCTCGCCTAGTTTTCTATTATTTGTACCATGTGCTATTTTTGTTACAGTCTTTAACTGTACTAAACTGGTGTTTCTTAGGGACAATCAAAGCATGGGTTAATTTCAGTTTAGGATTTCTTGGGTGTGCTGTGGCCCTTCATACTTTTAAGAATACATACTGCATGACAAAACGTGCAATAAAAACAGTGACAATCAACTGATATCCCTCTTGTAATGAATCAGAAAAGCGATTTTGGCATAACAAATACTGGTGTTATTAACCCTTTTTAACTTTTTAACTTACGCCAAAGTTTTCCTCCAGTGTCCATGGCTGGTTTTATAAGAAGTCAGATTTTTGGACAATATTGTCTGCTGGTCCACATCTGTTCATCTGCACCGTGGTATCAGAGCTACATCAAATGATGAAGATATTTAATCTTTGGAGCTCAGTGCATATTTACACAAACTGATAGCAAATAGAGACATCACACTGCTTCACCGCAGGAGAGCGGGGAGGCCTGATTTGTTTTGATTTAAGACTTGTGGATTATCCCACTGAATCAGAGCAGTGTCTTGTTGAATTAAAATCACCCTATATGTGCCTAGACTCTGTGTATGCAGACATGGTCCAGGGCAGCTGAGGGAGGATTACTGTCCTCCTTAATAAGATCTCAATCTGGGGAGCGCCACAAAAGACCAGCTCTGTGCAACTAAAGGTGTGAGGTTGGGGCTTTTCTCATTGTCTGCCAGTGCGTCCCCCACCTACTCTGCTGTCCAGGAGTGGGAAGCACAGGCTAATCTGCTTTGGTCTCAGCCCACACCTCCACACCAGGCAGGCCAGAGATGAGGCTCGTAACTTTGCCCTCTGCTTTGGGGGACACTGGCAATGGCCTTATTTTTTAGGTTCTAACTGGAATTTGGAAAAGGAGTTCCCTGAAATGGGTGACTCCAGTGGTTGGACTGGAGCAACCGCTCCCTGTAGCAAGTGTATTTTTTTGCATCACTAGGTCCAAACAATAGTTTGCAATATTATTATACTTATTATGTGTAATAAATGTAACAAAGTCTATTATGAGTTTAATAATTGTATAAATGTCTGGTTTCTTGGCCTTGCTCATGTTAATTTTTTTTTTATTATTATTTGTCTCATGATAATTTGAGGTCTTATGACTTGAGATACCGAGATAACTTTTTAAATTTCTCCTGTTCTCCTTTGACGCGAGTCAAATTTCCTTGGAAGAGAAAATGGCGCATATTCATCCTGCTGCGATTAGAAATAAACCACTTGAATACGTAAAATGGAAAAGTTTAAAAAGAGGTAATGCATATGAATTGCTGAGACAAAGGAATTACTTAAGAGTACGTTTCTCTAACTGGCATGAAAGTATCGAGATGACTACGAGAAGACATGTTTTAACTTTTACAAAACTCAAAAGAATCCTAATAATTGGTTATACAAATCACATATAACCACATATCACATATTTACGCCCACAAACACTGGTTTACCGAACATCTTACATAATACGGAGGTTTCATGTTCCGCTCAGTGTCCCGTTTCTCATTATGCAGAGTTTAACACAAACAAGCCAATATAATAATCAAACAAATAAATAACAACACATAGTTGAATGGAAGTGCGAATTTCCCACATTAAACAATCAGATATCAGGGAGGATACAGCAGGTGGGCGATGATGGTTATCACAATTAATAGAAGGTAATGCAACAGTTTTACTTATTTCGTTTTACTACAAAATTTGATATTGGGTAAGCTTCGTCAAAATGTGGAGTTTAATAAGCAGCACACATAAAAAACGAAGTTCTTTTTATACTAGGTTACGCGTCCTGAAAAACGTTAATTAGCTCATTCCCAGTCTCATTTTCTTTCCAACACATTATACAAGTCGCAATCATTTCGTTTTATCGCACCAAAAACACGCGATATATATATATATAATTGTAAAGGCTGGAAGGTGGCATTTGAGAATTAACCGCATAATACTATTTATAATGCTATACGTATACTGAGTACCTACGTCATTATAAAACAGAATAAACCTGGAGACGCAGAAATCGCTGCAGTGCGCTCGAAGAACCTTTGTGCGCTTATGTGAACTTGGGCTTAAACTTAAGATAGAGTCTGTTTTCTTCAATGCGAGAGAAGAGTTGCATTTAACAATCAAGAGACGGAATATAAAGGAATGAATTACTAAAGCCCAATCTGTAAAACTGGCAGCCCACCCAGTGGATTTAACAAGTCACCATATTACTGACTTGTTTTCTGCAATCCACAGATTATTAAACGGAAACTACCATTTAAATTGTTTTTATTTAATTTGTTTCTTAGAGCATTTGCTCTTTTTGTGAGTAAAACTGGAAGAAAAACTACTGGTTATAAAATTAATCAAGGCTGATTACCGCAGGTGACAGACACTAAATACGGTTGATTTTTTTTTACTCCCATTACGTTGCCAACATTTTCCACACTCAAAACCAGATCTCCGTCCATCCTAAACGCCCATCTCATATGTTTATTTTTGTTTGACCCTTTGGTTTCAAAAAGAAAATTAATGCAAATTACAAGAAGAAATCAGAACAGGGTAATTTTCACAAACGGTGCTCGTCGCTATAACGGTGTTTGCGTAGAAGATATGCAGTACAAAGTTATATAAAAGCCAAATAAGTTTAACAGACAGTAGCGTACCGTGTCATCCATCCTTTTCAATCAACATTTTCTTTCAAAACGAAAATTGTGCGAAGACAGATTTCATATTTAAAAACCACTTACTTGAATCGAAGACCAGAAGTGAAAATACCAGCAGCATGCAAAAGGTGTTCATGATGGAGAAACAAATCCAGTATCAGGTCTATAAACAACTGGGTCTATTGAGAAACCCTTTAGAAAATTACATTTGAACCAACGGAAAATCTTGGCTATAAAAAATTCAAGGTTAAATGCAAAACATATAATGGTCACAAGTCTTCTAAACGATCTTTTCGATATGCACGAAAGGAATTTCATTCAAGAATGCATCTTTGCGTTTGTTTTATTTCTCTTGCTCAGCGATCGCCAGAATAGGCTGCTGGCCCCGTCCGAAACCACTTTGAGAATGGTCCAAGCCTCAGTTCAATAGGACCCCCGCAAGGGACGGCGAGCATTAGTTATGCAGCGTTATTGTTGTCCCCGCTAACACACGATCGATGAATGGGCATTGATACGACACTTTCCGCGAGCGGAGGCAGGTTTGCAGACAGTGAACCAATGACAGGCTGCGAGGAGGGCGGCGCCGCGCGCGCACGCCGCAATAAAAGCTCTGCGTGTCTGAATGGGAATTCGACGGCGTCCGTGCAGGTCGCTGAGTCTTAGTTCTGTGTTTTGCATAGTTTTAAACTTTCTCCAATACATAATCTGTGATTGACAAATTTACAGAAGGCAAGTGAAAGTTGGGGGTTGCTGACTCACCTTTCAAGGATTGCTTAATAGCTCCACAAAGTGCATTACACTGAATATACTGGGCCATGTGTTTTAATTTTAGCCCGTTTCCCCCTCGGTTGTCCACAGTTCAATAGGCCAAATTTGATTAGGACCGCTATATTGTTTCTTCTTAATTTTAACTGATGTGATCTAGGTTGACACCTACAGACCCCGAAGGACACATTCCATATTGATTTTTCTGTAGTCTCTGAGGTACGGAAGTGCAGCGGTTTGACTGTGATCATAAGCAGCCAACTGACGACTAAATAAAAAAAAAAAAACCCAGTTTTTGAGCTCTACTGTTAAACAGATTTCCTGTATTGTGATCGTCAAATATTTCCCCGTATATTGGTATCTATCATTTAACCAGAAACATATTACTTGATGGGGCACAAATATTCAGTAATAACTCAGTTACTACTGAAGTACAAATTATTAACAAATATAGTTGCTACTTGAGATTACATATGTCACAATAATGAGCAAACACTTGTGTCATTCATTACTTGTTCCTTCAGTAGCTCACAAAAGTTTACAGAATTAACACATATTGTAAGAAATATAGTGACTGCTTGAGATTAAACATCACATTCATTAATGATGAATTAACATGAGATCTGTATGTCAGACGTAGTTTGTAGATAATTAATTAATATTAATTAAGTAATAGTATAAAAGGTGACTGGCCTTCATGGCCAAGTTTGCGCTCAGGATGGGGGACGTGAAAAGACAGTTTTGCTATGGGGATCAATAAAGTATCTATTATTATTAATATCAAGTAAAGTAAAGTGTTCCCACTTAACCTAGTGACAGACAGAATAGCTTGTGTGTTTTATCCTCCATGAAGGTGATTTATTCCCAGCTTCCAGTAAGACAAAGGCCTTGAAGATGGACTGATAACTCTAGCAAGGACAGTTGCTGTTTTAGTCATACTTCTAAGTTCATGTTAAACTTACATATCAGATACTATCATTTGGAGGGAGGGGTGCAGACATGAGTGTTGTTGCTTCCCCCAAGAGACAAGCACACGGTGTGGGAAACTCGCATTATGGGCTATTTAATGTCATTTCTGGTTGTTAGTGTCTATTGTGCTACTAACAGAACAGGATACATTTGTATTGAGGGTTCGAACTTAGATGCAGTGCATTAGTCTAAGGTGGCAACTTCTGGTGGGTGCAACTGGAATTCAAGGGACAGTGAAGCCAAGCACTGTGTTCGCTTTCCTAGCGGCTGACCCTGAAAACCCGGAAGTGACGCAGCCTTAGCTACATCGCACAGACATCATGCGACAAGACTGGTTTACATTCAACATTATAAGAACGCTGCGCCATCTCTGATTGGCTTGCCTGTATCACTCCCATCACAGAGACATCACTGGATTGATTCTCCTTTACAATCACTATGGCTGTTTTTCAGTTATGTTCCAAAAGGTTAATAATTGCAATCAGTTAATTATCCTATTGAATTTTATTTTTATAGCTCAAAAGCTTGTTTTTCTGTTTGAAGTCTAGCTATCATGTTCTTGTCACACTAAGTAAAGAAATTTAAATTTGGCGATTTTATGGCAATTTTTTTGCCAAAATATAGGTTGCTGATATTTTGTACAGTGATGTATCTGTTGTTTTCGAGTGTTAATTATGTACTCTGCATTTTTCTTTGCAGACATATTCATGCTAAGCAACAGACAGAGTAGCTTGCTTGCATTGTTATGCATTTTACTGAAGGAATCCAATGGTTTGAAGCTGAGACCCGGATCTGTATCCTTTAGTCACACATTCAGTTCTGGTAACTGACACCTGTGAATTTAATGAAATCTGGTCCCACTTAATGAGCAGTCAAATCGGTACAATTCGTTTTCAGCTAAATAAAGCCACTCTAGTATTCACACATTTTCACCACTTCAGCCAGAGGCAGCCAAAGTCACAGCTATTTATATAGGAATTAATAAAATCAGAGGACGGGGAGAATGTCAACAATCAGCATTTCCATCTCCAGCTAAAACCAAAAGGGTCAGCAGGAACAATGGAGTCATTCTGATCTGGAGCTAATGCACGGTGCCCTCTGCCAATTTAAGAGCCCAGGCTGGCAGCCCACCCCTCCCCGTCGGCTCGCCTCCGCCGGGCAGCTAGAAAGCGAGGCTCCGCCAGCGAGTTGTCGGAAAGTTGTGTGCCGCCCAGCATGACACAACAGCCAATTAACAAGCATTAACATACGCAGTGGGGCACCGCCGGCGCACAATGGCCAGCCTCTTAAAAAGGGCCACGGGCCAATGGGGTGTTTTTCATTAGGTGCCTTTTCTGTTCCCTCACAAAGGCCATGCAAAATAGATCTAATTAGGGCCGGTTTCAAGTCGGTACAGTGCATCCATTATGTACTGGATATCAGCATGCAGAACCGGGGCTGGGTGGGCACGGAGCGACGGGAGCATGTCTGTTTATTGGCAGGGCTACAGATTAGCCCCCTTTATGATCTTCCTAACAATCCTATTAACTTCCTCTCCAGGGGTTATTCCAAGCATACAAGTGAATAGAAAGGAAGTTTGGTCTATTTTGCGTATCTGAGAGCGAAACCTGTGCAGTGTAATTTGAGCACTGTGTTTACACGCAGCCCGGCCATCTGCTTCTCGTGATTAATAATAATTAACCATGATCCATAGATTTTCCCACATACCTCTTTTTGTCTTCCTGAACTAATGTATTATCGTTTAAACTAACCTCATGTCACCGGTTCAACGTAAACATATATTTAGCATTCCTACATGCTTTTCTATATACCTCATGCTAGGTATTAACTTATTTACTGCCCCCTAACATCAAATTCTAATTAAAGGGATAACATTTAAATCAATCATTTTAAATCAGAGCATAATATAAGTGGTTTGTGAATAAGGGTGTATTACGGAATTCTTTGCCTTGCTGTGTTGTGTGTGCAGCCCTGAATTTGATCTCGATCTGAATTTGTAGAATCTGGCGCGCCATTTGGGTGCACATGAGGTCGAGGTGTTTCATACCTTTACAGCACGGATGTAAGAAAACACTTGAGAAATACAACAATTCCCAGCATGCAACTGCAGAGATCTACTTAATACAAATACTTTTGATTCATATGGTATATATCACAATTACATCTTCTGAACCGTATAAAGTCTCAATTAGCAGTGATGCAATATGATGTAATATCACTAACCTCATGCCATAAATCGTGAGCTGTAAATTGGCAGTTACTCCTGTAGATAAATTAGCACATGGAGCCCAGAACTGCTGGAACTCAGACATTTTTGGTCTTTATTGTTCCATATTTCCCAGGGCAGGTTAAATCACTTACCATTTTATCCATTTACATTCAGCGATATTTTAATAATTCTGCATTGCCACTTTCCTCATCATGCTTGTGACATAAGGGTCTGTATAAGGGGTCTGTATAAGAAATTAAGTGGGGATTTTTTTTGGGAGTGTTTGGGTTTTTGTGAAAGCCGCAGACGACGCAGAAATGCCAAACGTGATCTGGAAGGGTTGGCTGTGTAACACAACAGATCATGTACAATTTTTTCTTAATTAGAACCGTATTTATAGATATAAACTAACAGTATTAAGGCATAATAAGATATAATGGGCCAGTCCAATGGAAAATATAGAATTGTATGCCATAAGAAATATTAAAATATTTAACCGACAATAATTTTCTTGCATGCTCTGAATGTTGTTCAGCCCAGCTTGCCTTTACGTCTAAGACAAGCTTTCCATGCCTCAGTGCTGAAAGTATGCAAACCCTTCCTTCCTCTTTTATGCAGCTGATGTCATTCTGCAATGGCACTTTATGTTTGACCTTTGCTCGCGCGTTAGTTGATCGGCGCCAAAAACCATATGCTATAGAAAATCTGAATACCTCACGTCAAAGAGTTTGCTTCTCTGTGTGACTTCTTGCATGCGAACAGCTTACTTGGCATCATACGTTTGTGTTTGCGAGAAGAAAGAAGCAATGCAAGATGCATTGTGCATTGAGAAACTCAACATTTTTGGCTATTTTAATATGATTCTTCTCATGGTAGTAACATGCAAGGAGATCATTCCACCATGGAATAATAATATAGATTACAGTAAATACAGGGGAGCAACAGGTCTTTCTGGAAGTATTGGAATATCCAGTCTTTAATCACAAGGTCGGTTCACCTTTGACTATCTACTGACCATTTGGAAAATTATTTCAGTGTGTTTTATGTAGAGGAAAGGAATCTTTTGAAGAACCCTTTGAATACAGCTCGCTCACTCAGAATCCACCATGCCATTTTCATCCTTACCAACAGAGCCGAAGATCAGTTAATCAGACCAACATTACGACTGAGTTCACTGCATTCATACACAGATTGCAATGCAGCCTGGAGTTGATACGTAGTCTGGAATTCAAACCAGCAACTTTTCAACTGCATGTGCGATTCCCGAACCACTGGCCACCATCATCATTATAAGTTCATTCCACCCTCTGTAATACATGAAAATGGGATGGATTAAGCACGATCATGTGCTCCGAACATATTTTGCAAAACGAAGCAGAATAACCAGTTTATTACATACGTCTTGATGACTGTTCTCGCAATTGATTTTAGATGCCAACCCCAGCATCAGAAATTCCTCCCGTTAAATGACTCATTTCTCACAGTCACATCTAAAGCCGGGTTGTTTGGAACAAATGGTGTAATTTAAGAGGACTGCCGGATTGCACTTCATTTAATGGCACATATTCATCCGGTCGATTAGGACAGTCGCCCTTGTCTCCTCTTCTGCGATTGGCGACGGTGCAGCACATGCCATTAGAACCGGTACTTCACATGCGTCCTGTATAGAAGTTAGACCATATAAATTTTACAGAGCTTTGCAGATACTGGCGTGCAGCTCAATACGCAGTGAGCGGCAGCTGAATACCAATTGCGGCGACGGCACCGGGACAGCCAAGTAGCTTGTGTATGTGACGTACTTTAAGCAGAGATGTTTTCATAGGGTCTTCACCGGTACTTCACATGCGTCCTGTATAGAAGTTAGACCATATAAATTTTACAGAGCTTTGCAGATACTGGCGTGCAGCTCAATACGCAGTGAGCGGCAGCTGAATACCAATTGCGGCGACGGCACCGGGACAGCCAAGTAGCTTGTGTATGTGACGTACTTTAAGCAGAGATGTTTTCATAGGGTCAACGTGAGGTTTCCATCTCTCTCCTGGGTAGCTATGTCAGAATGACAAACATCACGCAGTCAGAGCAAGAAAACTCAAGAGATGTTGAGAGCAGAGGCACACTCCCAGAATTCCGTGAGAATCGACGCGCTCACAGTTGAGATGACTGGGTTTATCCGTGGCGATGCCGTTTCACAACCCAACAAAGGTATGCATCATCCACCCAATCAGCCTACCAGCCGCCTATCTGTCACACAGTCATGGGATGTACATATTAATTATGCAAATATGCTAAATTATTATTATTTAATCAAAAAACACCTGCTGTTTTGCAGGGAGGAAAACTCAAACTTAGCTGGAGCAAGCAGATGTACAAAGTGATGCTGGGCAGTGAATGATTAGGACTTCAGATGGCAGAGAGGCTGTCAAGAGAGAAAAGACCTTTTTCCACCTAGTTTGTGTTGGCAGGGCGCCTAGAGCGATGGAGCTGTTTATCGTGCCTTTCGAGTTAAACGGCCAGGGCCGCTATATGGCACACAGCTATATTAAGTGTCCTTGGCTGCCCATTGCCCAGAAAGCCATAGCCCCTTATCCCATTTGCTGCATAATGGCCTCGCGGTTACCCATGGCGACGATCACAGGACACTAATCCGGGTTCGCCATCGCACCCCACGCGCTTTTCACACTGCCACTTTCACAAGCTGTTGACTCCATTATCCGGCGGGTAGAGGAGCCGGCAGGGAGTGCCGAGGGAGAAAGGGAATGAAAAGGGGGTGAAGCTGGAAGGATGGGGAGAAACAGAGAAGGGAAGGAGGAGAAGACAAGAAGGAAAAAAGAAAAAACACTGAGGATAAAGTGAGAGGGAGAGATTCACGGAGCCCCTGTTCCTCGCCGCATGGATTTTCTCATGTTTAACAAGTAGTGCTCTGCCTCTTCCTAGATCCCATAATGAAATTGACAAGTGTTACAGCTGAAAAGCTCTTAAACCAGCAAGGGTTTTCATAATGGATCAGTACTAAGTGTCCGTCCTTTAAAGAAACAGTCTCTCTATTTGTATTTGTCCGTCCGCAGGATTAACTACGAGGCTGCAAGCACATCCCAGAATCCTCGCCGCAACAACGGCGTTGTATCATCCCCCTCTGCAAGTCCTCACAGGCCAGTTTCGGGGTGTCCCCTTCCACGACATGCTTACGCCTGCACGGCTGCAAATTATAAATGTAGAAAATGTGAGAATGAAAAATGCACGTCACTTCGGATGACAGCCAGTACATACTCAGGTTTTGTCCGTGTATTTTTTGTTAATTTTCTGATTTGCAAACAAATGATGGTGCAGAGACAGAACACACGGAGCCAAATCGATTACGGGGTTGTTTTGTTTTTTAAAAACAAGACAATTACAACAAAACAAAATATAAACAAACAAACAAAAAAAAAAAAATCACAGCCATATAAATTACAACAGCAACACAATTAAAGTCACTCTTAAATAAAGTCGTTTTCATCTCTTTGTTCATTTATCCATAAAAAAATAAAAATAATTTTTTTTTTTTTTTTATACTTGAAATTCCCTCTTGACCATTTGCCGTTCTCAGTTTAAAATACACTGGGGCTGAAAATAAAACACACTCTCGTCCAGCATAAATGTCGAAACCTGGTGTGTCGTTAAGAGACATTTCACTACCGCAGAGCTGATTGCCTCCCCATCCGCCACCCGGTCGCTCCTGCCGAAAGCTAGTTTGGTCGAGACCTGGCCAGACCCACTGCTCTTACCGCTGAACACCCAGCGCGGCAGCTCTGTTCTGCAAAGGTCCGCTGCGTGTCCGTTTTAGCCGAGCAAAAGCACGAGGCGGGCTGATCATCTGTCAAGGGTAACCAGGATGAAGAGGCCACTTCATCGCCCGCGCGTCTGAACCGATTTTCCCAAACGATAGTTAACACAAGCAGTAAGCTGCCTAAACACGAATGTGTCGAAAGCCACGCAATCCAGCTGATGGGAACAGCCTGGAAATCTAACTCAATTACTTCATGGCGTATCTATTCTTTAAAAAGTACACCCTCGAAACAGGGTTTCAACTGTAACTTTCCCACTGATAAATAGCATTGACTAATTCAAATCAGCACAGTATATATCAGATATTGTTACTGTGCTGTGTACCCATTACCAAAGCATATGGCACAAGGTATGGCAAAACTATTGCTCTTGTCAGCATTGACAGAAAGGCTTACTTAACATATTATTACATTGTGATCATTTTAATCCCCCCCCCATGTCTCAGGCTAAGATTCTAAGCTAAATGATCAGTGAAGACTTAACACTGATCAGTGGAACAAGTTGAAAAGGTCAAATATAGATTCAAAGGTGCCATGAGAACCTCAGTATTATATGGAACCACTTACAGTCTATGGTTCTAAGAAGGATAGAGAACCAGACCCAGAGGCTACCCCACCTGGAATCGAAGCGTTGTTAAATTTATATTATTGCTGGACCAAAAAAAAAAAAATATATATATATATATATATATTCACATTAGGCTGGTGGATCGATAACTCTGATGACTTTTCTTGAGTGCGAGTACATTTACCATTGCTAACGCGTTGTGCAAATCGGCCTGCTGAATTAAAAATCTACACTCTATGCATTTGAATGTGCATCTTCGGGCGCTGTGGACGGCACACTAGTCAAGCTACAATCTATATCAACAAGGGACTCAAAATGCACAAAAGATTAGATGTTATCCACAATCCGACATGGACACAACTCCTCTAAATGTGACAGCTAATTAAAAAGTAATGTTACAGTATACTGCAGATCGCACCCCCGCACCGCTACAGGGGTATAGTTTTAAATCTGGGATTTTTGCTGTGCAGTAGAAAAGCTTCTCAGACACCCAATCGACGCTGTACAAAAAGCCACATTATAAGTTTCATTTGTCAAGCAAAGGACTTTACAGCTGAAAACCACTGAGATACTAAAACATTAACCTGGATAAAACACAGTAAATGACGCATTTATTTAAGCCCTGTGTCAAAATCCAGGCAACAGGGACAAATGAATATAGACAGTTGTGGGAAAATAGTAGCAATGGGGATGTTCTTGAAAGACCCCCTCGGACGATAAAACTTACCCTACATTACCTCAAGCATTCAAAGACATATCTATCGTATACGGCAAGGACGGGAAGGAAGGAAAATACAAAAGATGAGGGATCGCATATCCGATACCCGGTTCCTTTTTCTGCTCATCTCCTTCAATATACAGTATCCACAGTTTTTTCCCCCACAATTTTTTTCCCCTGGCCAGAAAAGCCCTGCAGAACAGGCAAAAAAAAAAAAAAACACACAGCTTTGAACCTTGAGAAATAGTTTGATGTGTATTTGCAGGGCAGGGACCTGGAGGTGGGGGGTCCAGGGACTTCAACGCCCGGAAAGAAGAAGAAGAAAAAAAAAAAAAAAAAAATCAGTATCCAAAGCCCTTGGCTCCTTTGTGGCCACCATTCAGTGCCTCTGCTGCCACCATCTGGCAAAATGGAACATTGCAGCCATCGATCTTGGTCCAAGTTCGCGACCTTGCTTCCTGGGGGGGGAGGGGGAAGGGGGCAACAGGCAGACGTACAGTGCCGCATCTCATACGCCCATCAATCTTCTCAAAGAGTGGGAAGAGTGATGCTCGTGTCTTTGGGTGCCAACTCCAGCGCGGGGCATTCGCGGAAAGATGGGCACGGCAAGTTTCAATGATCCTGAAATGGGAGGGGGATGCAGGCCAGCGAAGGAGAGATGCAGCTCAGATTCCAAATGAATAATGGTAGGAGAAAGGGCTCAGTTAGAGATGCCAAACACTGTCCAGCTCCTCAATAAAAAGCCAAAAGAGGGCGGCAAGTATCCTGCAAAGTATAATTCAGGCTCATAAATGACATCAAGAGACAGCTATTTTGATCTTCAGTGCCGTTCTGCGTGGGTCTGTATGAACATGGCTTTGTTTTACTACATACAGCTTCGTCTGTGACATTTAGCGCCAAGCCAAGGTATGTTACCGGTTCACATGACACGTGCCAAGGAAAAACGCATTATTTTCCGTTTAAACCTGTTACATATCCATATGGGCCGCCACGTCGCGTCTCTTGCTTTGAGTGGTTTACACCTCCGAGGTATGCACAGTTCAGGAAAGGTTCCAGTAAATGCTTAATTTTCAAGTCAAACGAGATTCGGGAAGGTCACGGCAGGTCAAAGTGCTTTTCCGACAGCGATTAATTTCAGATGCCTGGGGCACCAGAGGGGACAAGGAGGCTATAGGGGGTTAGTTAAGGATACACGGGAGTATGGAACAAAACTACGGCAAAGAATGATCCAGGCTAAACCAACTACACACTCGCCTTCAGTAAAAGTCAATATCGTGAATGCGATTAGTTAGGGGTGAGTCAGGGAATACAGACTGACCAGGGGTAAAACACCAGTTGAGTTTAGACTGGGATGAAGCTTCTGACAGGCAGACACACTGGAGCGTGGATGCGTGTGCATGTGTGTATTCATCCAGGTGTCGGCCCCTCCCAGGGTGGATCTCAGCACTCCAACGATAACAGGAAGCAGCGCCTGCAGTCCACAGCTTTGGGGCTCGGGGGCTGGGCCCTCTTCCTGTGCAGCTCGTCCTTCCCCAGCAAACTGCCGAGGCGGGTGTACGCTGCCTTGTACTTCTTATCGAACGCAGCTGTGGGAGCAAAGGAGACAGGGGAAACACTTCAGATTGCGGCGGGCACCTTCCAGCGAAACCCCGCTGCACCACAGGAAGCGAGCTCTGCGCTAGCATGAGCAAGTGTGAACAAGAACGTGGTGAAATTTAACATTCCTCTGCAGTGACCCCTAGTGGCAACAAGGTAAAACAAAATAAACAAATGAGTGCAAACAAAATAAAGTAGTGCGTGACACTTCGAATGTCACAAGGCAGGTCTGAAATTACTGGTTTCTGTTGAACTTCGGATCAAATTACCAGTTATCGAAATATTTAACTCCATAATAATGAAACTGGAGACAAAGTGTTTGTAGAGGCGGAGTCCCAGAGCGGAGCTCGCTTTGCAAAGCCACAGAATCCTTTTCATTCTGGAGGAACCCAAGACATCTTCAGGCAGGCTAGTTACAAAGGTATTTTACTGGAGCTACTCCATGGTTATGTACCATTTAGATGGGTATAACAGCAAGCGATCGTCCATATTCACAGGTATCACTGCCTGTCGTCTTAGTTACGTTTTGGCCAAACGTTAAAGGGAACCACACCTTTCTTTTCAGTGATAAACCGACAAACTTACCAACATCTTTACCCATTGCAGCCAAAGTGAGAAACAGGATCTCTCTGTACAGACTCCTACGGAGGAATACAGAAGTTACATACGTCTGTCTATGAAACACTCAGAACTCCTTATTCATGCATCTCCAGCAGCAAAATACAGTTACTGAAGACTGATCAAAAATGTGCTACATTATTTATAATGATAAAGTAGACAACATCATACTTTATATACAGTCAGGTAGCCAAAGAAAACTGTGAAAGCTGTTTATCCGAGTAGTAAGGGTATATTTGCTCAGAGCAAAAAACATAATTTAACATCGAAACGAATACAAATTAAGAATAACACAATGAAAACCAACAGGGATTTCTTCCTTTCTCCAAAACGTTTACTGGTATCTTGTTGGACATCTAAATGAACACCTTTCCTCAGGGGCTC
Organism: Mormyrus hasselquistii; assembly: GCA_026779605.1. Lineage (NCBI taxonomy): Eukaryota > Metazoa > Chordata > Actinopteri > Osteoglossiformes > Mormyridae > Mormyrus > Mormyrus hasselquistii. The sequence continues at coordinate 14,941,717 of JAODKE010000146.1, forward strand.
CCCAGCCATTCCATATACTTGTTAAATTTCACCACCAGCTCACATAACGGATGAATTCATTTTGTTAAAAAAGTCACTGAGGAACGGATGATTACGATGAGGTGTGCTAGTGGTCAGGTCAAAAAATACATGTGTGTGTTGGACGACTGTAGCAAATATGAGGGTGATTTCAATAGAGGTTTTCAAATGGTTAAGCCGACACACGTTGAAAGCGATTAAACCACAGTTTTACACCAACATGAAGATCATTTAAGCGTCATTTTCTTTCTGCACAGTCCTATAAGTGACACACAGTCGCATGTAACAGAAGTGCACCATACTTAAAAGACACCATAGCAATCTGCTTGTTTCTTGCACTCTCTCTCTCTCTCTCACCTCTGTATTAGAGGAGTTCCAGGTTGCCTGGCAACAGTATCCAGGAAGAGTGTGACTGCCTTGTGCACTTCGTTCATGCCAACGCAGCGCAGCATTTCCTCGAGAAACGCCAGGGTGAAGGGGTGATTGTGCCTCCTCCAGCTGTAGCTGCGCATTGGCACCCCGCCTGGAGGGAAGGACCATGTGCAGCTTAGACAGAGTGCCGACAGCATCGCAATCCATACACTGGAACACCAAAAACCAGACAATCCATACACTGGTACGCAGGAGAAAGAACTGCAAGTGCACAACATGCGATGTTGGCATTAATATCGCATATCGACCAGCAGAGGTGGAGATTTCAGGTCCAGAAACCAACCAGTTGAGTACTCTGTGACTGTGACTTTTTGTACTTAACTGGTTGGTTGAAACAAAATCCTGGTCTGGATTTGTACATTCTGGACCTGAAATCTCCACCTCTGTCGACCAGCCGTATAATATACTTCAGCCATTTTTTGAATTCAGTACAAAATATCCCGCCTTGTGCCGTGATGCCATTCAGTGCAGGTACCAGATTATACAGCAGTGGAAAACCACCTTGAGGTACTGTACTTTTGGTACCTTCTTGAAGTACCAAAAGTAAGTTACTAGGGTCCCTGGAAAAGTGCCCTTGAAAGAGAACACAGAATTATGGGATGCTCAAGACAAAAGAAAAGAAGTTTTGATTTGATCCAGCTGATGCAATACAACACTGAAGAACCGTTGTATTTTAGAAATGAGATTGCACAGAGGTGTGAATTGAAACTGCATTTTTTTACGATTACTTGTGCAGCCGTAACTTGTACAGCAAAAACCACAGACACTGTACTGCAAAAACTACAGACAATCTGGTTTGCCAAAAACCGAACAGAGTGTTACACTAATTCCATTAAACAATACACCGGAACTTCAAAACATTATGTGCACACTAGTATACAATTTGCACTGCTAACACACCCCAAAACACGCAATCTATTTACACACTCCACAACCATCTCTGTTTGCAGGATGTTCCCTTATGACAGAATTGAGATGGTGCTACCTTCTAGGTGTATGACAGAGAAAATCTTACTATGTATTCTCCAGAGGACATAGAGGGGTGGCCAGTAATCGGTATCAGGGGTCAGGGTGTCCCACAGCAGTCTCACTCTCACCGCCAAGTTCTCGGGAGCCTGTGTCACACAGAGAAGTACAGTCACCCTCTGAAGTCCACAGGAAAAGCAGAGACACGCAGTACTATGAGAAAACACTAGGGGGCACCTGTGTGAGATGGACAGGAAGCTGTGAGGAGAGCAGAAGCTGCGGCAAGTTGCTGGGCAAGCTCAAGCGCTGGAAGTACCACACCAGGTTCCAGAAGATAATGGAGTGGTTGTCCAGAAGCTGACCCTGGGACAAGACGGCCTCCCCTTCATTCTCCAACAGACTCTCCAACTCTTTGCGTAGTACCAGAGGGCTTAGGTAGGCCACTGTCACCAATGGTATACCGCCTGCAGAGGAACCCTGGGAGAAGAAGCAGTAAGCAAGTTAGGAACTGTATACATGAAGCAGCATTGAGCTTCTCAGAGAAGGAACCAAGAAAGAGGATGCTCTAAAACAGTGTTTCTAGTGATGTCCATCATTTTTTTTAAGCTCTTGGTTTGCTTTGGGGCATAAACTGAATCGTTTATATATTTTTTTAATTATAGACAGCACCATCTAGTGGTGTCAGAAAATACAACATTTGGTTCTTGAAGCTTCATTGGGCTATCACTAAGTGTTTCTCAACCCAGTCCTTGGGGAGCCCCAGATAGTCAACGTTTTTCCTCCGTGCCAGACAGTTTACATTTTTGTGGGGGAGCTGGGAGGGAGCAAAAACATGGACCGTCTGGGGGACCCCAAGGACTGGATTGGGACACACTGCTCTAACATAGGTAGTGTACTGCACAGTTGATCGAAACAACATCTGAGTCGAACAGGAGAGAATGCAATGGCATAGCCGACAAATTCACAGAGAATTACATGGGCATAATGCTGAACTATAATTCTGCAAGAAAACTGGCGGCGGCGTAGTGGTTAGCACCGCTGCCTCATAGCATGGAGGTCCTGGGTTCCCAGGTTTGCTTGCACTCCCCGGGTTTGCGTGGGTTTTTGCCGGGGGCTCCGGTTTCCTCCCACGGTCCAAAAGCGCGCAGGATAGGTTGATTGATGAGTTTAAATTGGCCCTGTAGTTGTGAGTGTGTGCGCCCTGCGGTGGGTAGGTGACTGCCCGGGGTTGGTTCCCACCTGCGCCCATTGTTCCCGAGATAGGCTCCGGTCCCCCCCCCCCCTCTGCTACCCCAGTTGGGATTAAGCGGTTTCAGAAAACAGATGGATGGAACTCCCACTCATCTACAAAAAAAGGCCAACCATTTACATGCAGTAGTGATATATGGATGTACACTATTAAACCTCATTTTGTGCCGTCAGGGAACACCAGCATGTGAATCTCAGTTTAAGATACAAGGTCTCAAATGATAGGAAACATGTCCTAAATACCCAGAAGTCTGCATTAATCCATACATTAGCTCTTCATTAATCAACACGACAGAAAGGAGGAGACATCTACAGTACCGTGGTAGTGCTGCTTTCTGAATACGCGCTGGTTTCAGAGCCGGTGTCCTCGCTCACGCCATTGTAGAGATGCTGCTTTAATCCATCTAGTCCACCAGGGAGCGCTGTTGCTGCCTCAGAGCCATTCTTAAAAGAGTTGTTGCGTTCTAAGCTGTAAATGCACACGAAACCACAAGCTGGCTGTTGCATCGCATCCGTCATGTGCACCTTTATCATCTCTCACGTCAATGATGCTGAAAGCTAGAACTGAGATATTCCATGACCTATTAAGAGAACATTAAAGGCCACCAAGACATGCCTTTCCCAAAAACAAGGACACAGACAGCCATTCAATTACTGGCACATCGTTACCCTTGGGAAAAGTAGATAAGGAACAGGACTGGCATGGGCTCTCTCAGCACAGGAGCAGGACACAGACCAAGCAGATGGTGAAGCTACCTGCAGACGGAGCCCAGGTCACAGATTTCTGCATTGAGCAGAGGCAGGAAGGTGGCTGAGCAGAAGGGGCAACTGGAGTTGAGGTTGGAGTCATCAGACGTCCAACCGGCCATAATCTCCTCATCATAGACCAGCGAATTACATTTTCGACAGAGTGAGCAGCTGGACATCAGTACCTGGAAAGGCATTGCATAGGGTTCACACAAAAGACGAAAAAGATGCAGATCGTACATGTTGATTTCAGGGGGCAGCTCCTCTGCATTGTACCACACCAGAGGTGGAGATTTCAGGTCTAGAAAGTACAAATCCAGACCAGAATTTTGTTTCAACCAACCAGTTGAATACTCTGTGACTTCTTGTACTCAATCCTGGTCTGGATTTGTACTTTCTGGACCTGAAATCTCCACCTCTGTACCACACACAACAGGAAACAGGTCAAACCTCAAGCCCCGCCACTTCCTGTGTGGAATCCCAGGACTTCCTGAGCTGAAAGGTCATGTTGGTGGTTTCTATGATGTCAATGTCGCTCCCCACTGAGAGCGAACTCTGGGGTGAAAACAGACAGAAAAACAGAAGATGTTTCAGTTTCACTTTGACATTCAGTCTTCCGATTTTACTGGAACTGAACTAAATATTTCTTAATATTTTGTACTTGTAAAACATGTATACACATACTATATATGTATAATACATACGCTTAGTCAAAAAGTCAAAAGCTTATTTGACAAGGAAACCTGTTCTATTTCAGTCATTTATCTGATGCTTTCAGCCGCACAACTTATGACGGCGGCACACAGGACACCTTCTTGAGCAAATCTTGCCGGGCAGTTGCCAGCCAGATGAGACAAAGGGCAACTCATCTGGATCTGGATGATGGTGTAAAGTTGCCCACAGCCAATCACAGTTCTTCAAATAGATATTTGTTGCCCCTTATATGGGAAAGTGTCTGAGCAACATCAGTCAGCAGCACTGCCCGGCAAAGTTGCCCTGTGCATCACCCTTAGTGTGAAGGAAAATGTTTTTTATGTGTATTGCCTGGGATTCAAACCCACAGCCATCACAGCACTCTACATGTTGAGATACAAGAACAGTTGTTTACATAGAAATACTAAGAATTGTAGACTTTGACTGTATTCCTACAGTAATCATTGGCGAGTTTCTAATTCATTTTTATTGAATATGAATCAGAGCTGATTTAGCTACTCAGTTGCAGTGGCAGCCCGGTGTGACTGACCCCCCCCCCAAGTCACACCTCGGAGGTGGCGTTGTACAGCCGCTCCTTGGCCTTCAGCAGCGAGTCTGCCACCTGGTTTTTGCGAGACTGCCGCTGCTCGGACACCCGGCGAGTGGCCACGGTGCCCCCCCCAGGCCTGCGGTCATCCACGCTGGCGGCGCGTCGGACGGAGGCACGGTTCCTTGTGGGCGTCAGCAGTTGCTGCAGCTTCCCCGCCAGTCCACGGCTCGGCGATGACACGTTGTTGCAGTTCTCGTCCACGGCCTTCCGGCCCGACGCCTCTCGTGGTTCTGCAGCTCTGCTGCCGGGGGCCAAGTTGATGCATGGTGTTATTCAGCACAATCCAAACCCCCAAACCTCATACGAGCATCCCGCTCACCTCCCCTCCCTCTCTCCAGGTTGGCAGGCGCAGTCCGGCCCTGCCGACTCAGCGTAATCCTTGTAGAAGGTGGACAAGCAGATGTCACTCCGCCGCACAAACCGGCCACCAGGGGGCACCAAGGTGGAACCGATGGAGTCGCGCGGACCCACTGGCGGCTTCCGTGCTGCCGCTCCACCGCTCGGGGCCAGGACTCTCTTGGACATCGTAGGCTCTGCCAAGACAGAAGGTACATCTTAAGGTCACATTCCAAGAACAATAATACCCCTGAAATGCTTCCTAAAAATATATTCACATTGCACAACCTGCTAGAAAACCAGAAAAACCCTAATACTAATTAGTTAAACAAAGAAAAGACAATGAGATCAGAAAATTAAGAATAAAAAGTACATATTTAGCCACAAATCACCTGATTATAGGGGTGTAACGATATACTCAGCCCACGAGATGAGACGAGAGACGATATTGGGGTGACAAGAATGTGATATTTTAACGAGATATTTTAACAATATTTTAAGGAAAACTTCAAAAGAGGAAATATATTACTGGAAAGCAGCCTTTTATTTTATTAATCTGATAGACAAAAAACGCTAAATAATGCAGATGTATGGTGAAATGTGTTACATAATCACCACCATCATATGCAGTCAAGAACAGAACATATATCTAGCACCATAAAATATTTCACCTCCAAAAATGACAGACATAAAAACAATAAGGTTCCATAAGCACTTCGTGCTTTGGACCCTTAATAAATAAAACAATATAATTAAGAAACATCAAACTTTTTTTATGTTTTCTTCACTGGTGTAGTGCAGCTATGATGGTGCTGAAAATGGCTTTGCATAGTAGTAGCGTTAGCCGCTGTGTACAGCGCTATTTTCCCACAATGCTTACAGATGGTTTGTGTTTTGTATGTCACCCTTTCGCCATTTATATTTTCCACCAGGTATTCAAAATGCTGCCACACAAAAGATTTTAAAGTGTCTGGGGCATCTGCTGTGGTAATTTAGCCAGACGCCGACGTGCTTACACCAGCTGATTTGCAGCGCCTTCGCGAGACGGCTTTTCACGCCGCGAATCTCGTCATGTTGTAATATCGTACCTGGTTACTTTCCGCACAACCTAATCTAACTTATTTACTAGGCGCTGCAACAACAGACCCGATATTTAAGTGATTACTGGAAAGTACAGAATGACTCACTGTCGACTGAAGCTCGCATGCTATTCAGGCTGTTGCTCTTGACAAGCAGGCTGGTGAGGGATTCATAGCTGGAGGCCTCGCTCAGCCCACTCCAGCTGGACTGGCGGATTAGGGCGGACTGCGGCCTTGGCTGCGCGGGTCGCTCCACAAGAATATCTGCAGCAGATCGGAGGAGCCCAGCAAAAATCAGCGCCTCGCTCCTTACTCCTTCAAAACTGCCACCTCTGGCCTAAATCAATCATATGTCTGGCATGGCATTTGGAACTGTACACGCAGTGCTGGTTGTAGCCCAGGTGGTGCCCTAGGCAACCCCCCCCCCCCCCGAAACTGGCCTGCTACATCAGCACCCCCTAGATAAACAGCACAGCACCCTCGGTGGCTACCTATGTCACCCAATGGGTGGGGCGGCACTGCATACATGTGACCTATCTCACCCAATGGGTGGGGCGGCACTGCATACATGTG
>JAODKE010000146.1:14965687-14986768 GCA_026779605.1 Mormyrus hasselquistii
TATTATTTGCTATGTATTGATATATTGGCTTAAACTTGTAGAAATGGCAATAAAGCTTTTGAATCCTTTGACTCATATTAAGGAGTTAAAAATAAGCACTGAAAGAGAGAAAAAAAGAAGAGAAAAAAAAAAAAAAATCACCTGACCTTGTTTCTTAGCTAAAGAGCTTAGCTTAGCTTCTTCCAAACTGCCATTTGTTTCTGGGGGTCAATCTGAGCCGTGTAATCAGCATGTGGCAAAAGGGGGAAATCTGGCACTAGAGTTCTGTTATAACTTGTGACAACCACCAAAGCGTGACAAGAGGAAGGAAATCGCAGATGCAGCTCATCTGGGGATTAAGTGCAATTATGCTCACTCTTGATTCCAGGTACACCCAACTTTTAAATAATGATATTATTATTATATTATTATTATTATTATTATTATTATTATTATTATTATTATTATTAATAATAATAATAATGTCTTGCAAGATCTGGCACACTTCAAAAGACAGAGAAATACTGGACGTGCGGCGTACTGTCAGCTAGCTGGCTGACTGACGACAGGCGTCCTAAGCAGAAGTGAAAGGAAAAAAGTTCAATCTCCTCCCTCCCTAAATTTGTAGAGATCTGTTCATTCTCTGGTATCTTTATATGACAACAGACACATTGGCAACCAGTCAGATTATATATTAGTGTAGCTGACTGCAAACACCTCAAGTGCACCAGTTCCTTCCTGTGTTATTTATATCAAAATGCATGTTTATTTATACACACAGACACCCAAGGAAAAGGCTATATGAAAATTCTAAAAATAGCTGCTGATTAACGAGTCAGAGAGAGGTCTGTCAAGGACCCTATATCTCAGAGACAGACCATTACTTCTGTATCCGTAGTGCAGATGGAGAAAGGCTCGCGAAAGCTACTCAACCGCGACCCCCAGGTGCATGCGGCTGGTGAGAACCGTCCAGACAACCTGCAAGGACAAAAGCAGCACCTGGGCATCCACATATTCTGTGCCACTGAGTGACACTGGCCTCGCGGAACCCTTTCGCCCAACAACCCGTTTGACGAGATCTTCAGCCCTGATAATTATCAGTGTTAAAGTCTCCAAAATCACAAACTCCTTCCTATCAGATTCTGCAGTCGACCACAATAGCAATGTTCAGTCAAGAAGATCTCCCTCCATCTCTGGGGCTTTATTTAGACTTTGTTGTCCAGTGCTTTTTTTCCGCATACGTTCCAAGCCATCCTACGCTCAACTTTCTGCTGTGGAAAAATACATCTCCAGGGTCCAAAGGCAGATGTGATTCCTTCCACACTTGCTAAAAGCTCTTCACACCAAGTGCGATTACCAAATCTGTTACAGAACTGAGCATAAAAGCCTATCCTTCAAGAACAAGGGCCGCCATGAAGGGACTGACTGACACAGACTATTACAGATATATCCAGGTTTATACTGTGCACAGTCATAATTCCAAACAGCTACACTGAAAAATGCTGGACATGCAGGACACTATAAATACCTTCATAATGCATTATAACAGCTAATACTGACCATTATAATGCATTATGGATGAGAGCGTCATAGAGCATTCATAATGCATAAGAAACATGACTAAAATGTGTTATGCCTTTTTATAAAATAGTTAGAGCCATGTTTATAATATGAATGCATCATTAAGTATTATGAAGGCATCTATAATGCATTATATATGACTGCTTTAAGTAACGTGTTACCATAAATCCTTTATTATAGGGGGATCCGAGCACCAGCAGAGCTGGATCCCTATCGCTTTTACTGTTCTTGTTATTACTATCTTTATAATTATGTTACCTATCAATTCTTTCTTTAAAGATACAATTTAATCCATTTATAAAGACATATATTAAATACCTTAATATACCTAAATAATAAATACCTTTTTCAAGGGCATCACAGCAAGTCTGAGGACCAGCATCCTTTTAGTTAAAAGGACTTGACCACTCTGCTTAACCGCTGACATGCTATCAAAGTCTGTTAAAACTCGCAAACTGCCTTGGTCTCTTTAGAAATGGAAGCTGTGGCATTCTGACCAACTCGGAAGAACATGAGAGAGAGAGGGATCATAAAATTTACATTTAATTTAAAAGCATTCTAATACCATTACGCGACAAATGGGCCATTTTGTTATTTTGTAATCAACGCGCCATTACGCCTTTTTGAGAAAGACAAAAAGCCCGATTAAGTCAGCAAAAAAGATTTGTTGGGGAATAGCCACGAGCTTGTCAGACTGCCCAGGTCACTGGCCTAGCCAATGGGAAGCACAGAGGAGGTATTCAGCGTATCAGAAAAAGGGTTTATAGAAAGCCCAGGGGACAGGCCCAACTGGCACAGCACCCCCGCGCCAACACGGGGCCATCGTGACAATGGCGGTCCCGTGGGAGCCCGGCCAGTCCACAGCGCCTCATTGTGAGAGAGGGCACGTGATGTCACCTTGCACACTCATTAACGGGGGGGGGGGGGGAAATGCCAAGCTGGACACGGTAGCATTGATAAGGCTGCGAGAAAAATATGAGCGTCCAAGTCCAAAAAAAATGAGGCAGATAAGTTTGAGAGGGTGTCATCAATACTTAAAACTCCGCTCACAAACAGGATGCACAAGGGGAACCAAAAAAACAGCAGCAACCACTTCAGCATCAACACTGGCAGGAAGAGTAAGACTGATATTTGGAAACAGCCTTGCTCTCTTCAAATGACACTATGATGACAACATTCGTCTATATTTGACCACAAGGTTTGCCTAACAGTCCATGAACAACATCTTGATTTTGTCATAATTACTACATTTGCTGTAAATGTAACATTAAATATTCAACAATATCAAATTATCACTAATAACCTACCCTTCAGCAACAATGACCACTGAACACAGAACAGATCCCAACCATAACAGACACATTTTAATTATGTATTTTATATCAGTTATTAGACCCAAACAACTCACAGTAACATAAGAAAATGATTGCAACGTTGTTCTATACTTGCAAATATTTCATGGGAGAAGCAAAGTAATCTACTTTAATATGCTCTTTTGGCAAGCAGCTAATTCCCAATAGGACAACAAAATCAAAAGGCTTTTGATTACACAAAAGTCAAACATTATTTTGACTTACCACGAGCCCCTGATTTTGATTAAATATACTCCGTTATAACATCTCCAGGAAGATCTCCTCCTGCGAGGCCTCGGCACCCATCGCAATCCCCCGCGGAGTGCAGCTCAGTCCCGGCGGTCGACCGTGTCATGGGCGCATATGCAGCCCGGTCCCGGCTCGGGTGTTGTGGTTCTGCTCCAGAGGCGTCTGACGGGACACGTGGGCGCGCCGTCCCTATCGTCAGCGTGTCAGCGTACCGGGGAAGCGGCTATTTCCAGTGGGCTATCTATTTTAAGACCCCTCAGGAATACAGCGACTGGAGGACGCATGGTACAGGAGTGCCACAGCTGGTACAGACCGACTTCCAAAGGCAATACAGCATCTATACCTGCTACTCAAACTCACTCACCTTCTACTCAAAAAGCACAAGGACTATGATGTTAAAATATTCCCATACATAACAAAAAAGCGGACAGTTGTTAGCATAACCAAATAGGAAAAGTATAATTAGTAGACTGCACACGCTATCAGATTAAATGGTATCCACTCCGTGGAACCTCTCTCGTGACATAACAAAAATATTTCCTGATATAAGCGATAGGGGTCATTACCGTAACAAAGAAAATAAAAATGAGGAAAATCTGACAAGGGACCTGGGCCTGTGATGCAGAGGCAGCAAAGTACATGAAACCAGGCCTAAACTTAAGTGTGATTGTGTCGGCCATCTTTAGAAAGGTTAACATTTGAACATAATCAGTTACTTTGACTGAGCCCTAACGACTTTCCTGCTGCATACAGACGAAAACGAAAGAAATGTACTTTTTTTGCCAGACATTGAATAGTCACCCTGCTGCTGCTTCTTTTCAACGAAATGTCCCGGAGTGAAAGCAGGGAATGAGACATCTCTTCTTGCGACAAGGTTCTCCTTGGTTCGAGGACTTCCATGAGGCCAGGGCGGCTGAGAGACTCTGAACAAAAAGGTAAAGATTTTCCTCTGAGCAGCCGGTCAGAGCCCTCCGGTCAGCACGGGGAAACCTAATCTAACCACTCGGTGAGAGGCAGTGCACACGCTGGCGGAGGCGCGGAGGCGCACGGAGGGACAAATATAGGCGACACACCACAGACTGGAAAGTCAGCACCCGTGGGGCCAGCAGAAGGTGCAAGCAAAACAAGGGGAAAGGAAGAGGGATTAGTGAGATGGCAGGGATGAAAGCAGAAAAGGGTGAAGGCCAGTCAGTGAGTGAACAGAGAGAGCGAGAGAGAGAGAGAGCGAGAGGGGGGGAGAAGGGAGAAAGGAAGAGCTTATTTCGAGCAGTTGGCAGTTTTGGTCTAATAGGAAGACGCGTGATTAACTCCATATACAGGGTGACCATATTAAAAAACACTAGTAGAAAATATAAAGCACCGCCCACTCTATAATGTAGAGACACGTGTAACACTGCTGTGACACGCAATACCCGCCGCTGATTCATATGCCACAGCGTGACTTTGGTCGAATGCCACACTGCCCTCAGATATGGCAAATGGCAGACACCGACTGCAATAATAATACATTGAAACATGTCAGCGGAATACAAATCACCGGGGTATGGAAGATGGCAGAGTGACGTACAGCAGCAGGCTGTTGGCTTATCCGGCTGGCGAATAAGGAAGGCCGCAGGGGTGCCACGGAGCAGGAGGAGCTGGGGGGCCAACAGAGGCCCGAGATCTCTCCGCCACCGCACGGCGGCCCAAGAAAACGCAGAGCTGGCATTTAGAAACTGCCGGCCTTTTCATCGCGCCAACGCCGGCTGAGAGGCACGTAATCGTTACGATGCGGGGCCACTCAGAGTGGATTACTCATTGATCTGCTCAATCATACAGAGTTAGCATATGAAAGATCTTGTTTTACCAGAAGAGATGAGGGTAGAAAGACAGGATGAATAAGATTCTTGTGAGCTATGAAGAATGTCAACAGTACAGCCACAGATGTGTCGGCGATAACAATGGAGTAGAGAGGCAGCTAGAGCGCTCCTGCGATTCAGTCCATCATGTGACATGTGACCACAGTCAGGGGTTAGACCACAAAGAAGAGAAAAGATGGTTCCTGGGATGCGTCAATCCCCGCCACTGCTCAAACCTTCAGCTTGGACGACCACTTCCTCCTTTCATGAGCTGGACAAAGCCCTCATTTCGAGAGGCTCAAATAGTGAAATTAACACAGCATCTCAAAGCCAGAGATGATGCGGTTTCACATCCATACAGATCGGCGCTAGCACGTGTGGCTACGGTTAGCTGGTTTTTGGTTACCCAGGGCATGACACCACACGTGCTTACAGACCAAACCTGACGTTCACTCAGGGCCGGCCCGTGGCATAGGCAACATAGGCAAACGCTAAGGGCGCCATCCATCCAGGGGGCACCACTGACGGAGGAAGAGGAAAGTGTAACATTCCACTATGCTTAAGACTAGTTGGTATTAGAGATGCGCCGATCCGATATTCTGGATCGGTATCGGTCCGATCCTGACCTAAATTACTGGATCGGAAATCGGGAAGGACTAAAAGACGCAGTCCGATCCGACAAAAAAATACGGAAAATAATTACAGCACGCATAACGTGATTTTGGTGCTGAGCTGTCAAACGCTGTTAAAACTGAGGACATTTCAATAAGAAGAAGCAGTTACTATACCATGTACTCTGTGCAATGTTTCTTCCTTGTTATATTACAATTATGATTTTTGTATTTGCGTTAAGGTATGCAAAATGTAATCAGGACATTTTTTGAAAGCATTACTTTTTTTCAAAAAAAAAAAAAAAAAAAAAAAAAAGGCTCTGAGTATCGGATCGGCAGATATCCAAATTTACAATATCGGTATCGGACATAAAAAAATGGTATCGTGCCATCTCTAGTATTATTGTGTTTTAATATGAAAAGAACAAGCCCACGTGGATTTACCTGTTTAGCAAAACCTATTCAGTAGTTAGTAATAACAATAATGATACGTAACTTTCCTATGAGGCCACTGCGGCGCTCAACAAGTCAAAACGTCCAAAATCATCTGGTGCCCAGGAGAGGAAACAAAGAAAAGAAGAGGAGGAAAAACGCGACAAAGACAGAGGTAACGTAACGTTACAGTAAAGATGTCATGACAGGGCCGGTCGATCTTATAGGTGACACAGGCGGCCGCCTAGGGCGCCAACTTCTTAGGGGACGTCGACCTGTCAACCATTTTCCCCATGCCTGGGACGGAGGGCGCCTCATTGGCTGGGACCGTTACTGCCTTCGCTCACCGGTCTGCACACACACATTATGAAATGCGTCATGCTGTCGTTTGATACAACTTTATCTCCACCTCCACCTCACTGTCACAGCCTAGCGACGGCACCAACTCCGGCAGATGAGATGGGAACTCTCTCTTTCTACGGTTTGTCTTCACTACCCCTGGGTTTCAGCTTTTTGTTCACTTAAGTTTCTTTTTAGTTCCCCTCACCAGGGACTCAAGCCAAGAGGGGCTTCTAAGACACCCTTTATGCAGCTTGCTGCCTGGATATTAGCTAGATCAAGAAAATTCTGCCTTTGACCTATTGTTACCAGTCTCACGCTGCTATTCAAAGAAGAACATTGTAGCTACAGGTCCGAAGCAATGTGAAGTTTGATATTTGTTGCCCGTTTGATTGTCGTCATCCCAGAAGCCCGTAGCGGAGAGCACCAACACCACGGGCTGGTTTGTCAGAGGTGCCTTTCGTACGCATAAGACTGAGCACTCTAACGGTCTGTAAGCATTGACCCAAGGCGGCCATTAAAAGGTACAATTACCTGCCCCCAGAGGTTTAAAAAAAAAAAAACAACACTGCAGGGACAGCAACCTATTAATGCTGAAGACCCCTGAAGACCATGCCGGCTGGTGAGAGGTAGCAGGGCCCACCGAACACATTTAAATGAAAATAAATATTTCTACAAATTGAAATAGGGGTTGGTCACAAGATGCCATACCGGAGAGTGTTTTTCATAACCTATACTGTAATAAAAGGACACACAGTAACATGAAAGTACGATTGTAATATTCTTCTGTACTTTCAAATATTTTATGAGAGAAGCAAAGAAATGTAATGTAACAACTTTCACTAGTTCACAAGGTTCAGCACTGATTACAGCACAATACAAACAAACAAATCATCTCAAATGGATAGACTTAAAATAGGTTAAAAAAAAAAGGAGCAAAAAGGAATTGTGTTGAAAATATGCATAATGTTGACCTTAGTGTTCTGGCCAATGTGATTTTTATAAACATACTGACACTAATGTGGAAATCTGCAGCTTGTTGGAAAACTATCATAGCAGACATGTTCAAGTGGGCCAGCACTATGAATAACCTGCAAAATGCTCATGGTTTGCACATCTACTAAAGAAGCATTATGCTTCAAACAGAATCCTGTAGTAGCACTGACTCATATGCTTTGAATCAGCAGCAGCAGAATAATTTGACTAAATATGACTGGGGGGTGGGACAGTGACCTCACACCTGCAGGATTTGCAGTTCAAAGACCCCCTTCACTCTGTGTGTGAAGTCCTCCCCATACTGGCCAGTTTCCTCTGTTTTCCTTCCAAAATTGCCAATAGTGCGTACAGCACTCTGCAAAAGTCTCAGTCATGCAAAAGAAAGCATGTTTAAATCTCACTTTGGTATAAAACTGTGTCTGAAGAAGTTTTCTGGGTTGGTCATTTCAAAACCTATCCTCAAGTCACCCCAGGACTTTCAGTTCCATTGAAAGACCATTCAATAAATCCACGTATTTGTGGAACTCACCCACTTGTACAGCTTGTTCAGGCTAATCAGTACCTCATGAATTGAATTACCTGAATCAGTGATAAATGAATTAATTGAATGAATTGCTATTAGTGAAATTTAACAAATAACTGTAATGATGTGTTTGGCAGCCAAAGCTATAATCTTCAAGCCATCCAACAAGAGAATAACGTCTAGGATAATAAAAGAAACGGTTATTTTTTTGTATTACTACTGTTTATTTGTATATGTTCTAATAGCACAATTTTTTTTCTGAACAAATATATACTTAACCCGGATAAATAGCTTTAAACAAATCTTTGACTGCATAAGGTTTCTGTACAGTACTGTTTGTCCAAAGATGGACTGGGATCCCAGAGCAGGTGCACCTCAGCCTTGTGACCAACGCTGCCTGGTTTGGGTTCCAGGCCACCAACCCTGACCAGAAAAACTGTTAGAAAGTGACAAAACTAGGGGCAAATGTTTCAAAAGTTCAACCAAAATTTCAACATCAGCAGCACATCATCGTCGCCATAAATGTCGTGTCATGCTTCTTGCACACAACCCCACAAAGAATTCTACATGGACGTGGCCTCATTTCACACTGAACATAAGGACCCACTTGCTCCACTTAGATGTCTCATGGCTAGATATGCACCGATACCGATATTCGGATCAGTATCAGCGCCAATCCACACCTATTTGATGGATCGGGTATCGGCCATGCATGACCAAACCACGTCCTGTACTTATTTAGTTTTTGGCAATCAATCGCAGGACAGCTCTTTCCCATTTTACATGCGTTTTTTGTGGCATTAAAATCGAACACTAATGCTGCCCCTCAGTCTTTTTTGCTACTCAGTGGGTGTGAGTACAGTGACTTCCGCCTGTTGTGACGTCATGCGCATACCCTTCGCAGTACGAGGAGTATAAGAGAAGACGTGACGATCTGGGAGTATTATACGCTTTTAACAGAAAGCAATAGCACGGCGAATTGCAATCTATATAAAATAAAGTTTTGAGGTAGGGATAGTGTGTAATGGACAATCCCATTTAAAGCCCACGCAACTGCGAGACAAAACAAGGCAATGGATGATTTGAGAGTCGCTAACCTGGATGGACTGTCTTGCGAACTCGCTGCAGCTTGCGATACAAGAGGGGCTGCCATCGCAACAAAGTGTAACTGCGCTGACACCAATGGTAGAAAATTTGTGTTAAAACTTTAAGCATCCGCCACTTGTGCATACTTGCTTTAAAGATATATTGAACTGCAAATGCGTCAAAAACACTTAACGTACTGTTCCACCTCGTTTGTTTTATGTATGTTTATAGTAGCCTAATTAAATATTTTTTGTCATACATTTTTTCCAACCATTTACTATCTTAAAAAATTAATATAAAGTATAATATTAAAGTATAACAAAGTAAAAAGAGCTCTTGTATCGGAATCTGTATCGGTATCGGCAGTTGTGTATCGGAATCGGATCGGAACTGAAAAAATGTGGATCGCCCATCTCTACCCATGGCTGCTATGATAACGATCGCAGGTAAGACGTAAGAAAGTCTAACAGCATGGAAGAGCAGGTCGGCTTCACTCCCAGCAGACCCCACAGATCTGGCCTCCTCAGTGATGAAGAACAAGCAGGTTCCTGAGAAACTCAAATGACTCAAATCTATAGACATGTGCCATAAAAATGTATTCCAGAACTAAACTGCCCTAAATAAAACCTCATTGATCGGATTTAATAATTAAGAAATAAGACAAAAATGAAACCAGGAATGGACCTGGTTACTGGTTTCAGTTCCAGTGATGTAAACCAACAGTATATCATCACTAACTAGAACTGACAACAGAATACAACTGCCTGTTTGTTGCTGTCTCGAGTCATTTAACAGCTAACTGGACAAAACACTAATAGCCAAACAGAGAAACAATTAGAAGAATATCTGCATTCAGCTCATGCTTGCCTTACTGATAATGAACCATCAAACTTCTAGAACATCTAAAAAGAGAGACTAGATTTAAACTTGCGAGATAAAAATCCCATTCATTTAAACATGCCGGATTTGTAGTGTGTCACCCTCTGCCCATAAAGAAACACAAATCCCACTTTCTGCCCCCCAGGGAGGCTGTGAGATTACGTGGGGTTCCACCCAGATCCCCTTTAGTGCCTTCATAGTTCAAGGTGATGGATAAAGAAGGCAATATTTATAACCGGTCCCACAGTACATAACTCAGCAAAGCAGCCCTGCAAAGAGACACGCCTCTCAAACTACCTTTATATCTACGGGGATTCTGCTGTTTTCAAATGTCTATAATGGAAAAACTCGCACAACAATTAAAACAGCTTCATAAAATGCACCTAATCTGACTTATAATAACGGCAGCAAGTAGTCTCACCTTTTTCTCGCAAGACGTGCTGTAGGAAATAAATTCTGCAGACCGTTTCTTACCACAATCTTCACATTATATAGTAACATTGCGATATTCACCAATCTATAACTATAATACGTCACAATTCACGCGTTTACGTCAAACACACTAGCAAGGGGCACAACATCAAGCTCTGTGAAAAAGTTTGAGGACCTTTACCTTGCATATCGCCTTTCAAATATAAGACGTGACTCGTTTTACAAATTAATCCAAACAGAATGATATCCATAAAAAGCACAGACACAAAGACTAATTGTCGTCATCTTCACTAGGGGTGTTGACATGGGCAGAAAGACGCTCAGTTAAAATACCACTCGGCCTTTCACATTAAATGCACTTTCACGCACTCCACCGGTGCGGGTAACTGGCACAGCTTTCAGTCACGCCCGCACGGCTAAAACTTGTGAGAACTTGTACGTTTAAAAGTCGCTAAGGCGTACGAAGAGTACGGGGTTTTTGCGCAGGAAGTTACGGTTTCTGTTACAAAGCTACGTTCTAGTAAGAAAAAAAAAACAAAGCATCGACACATCAAATGGATCAACTGTGTAATATTTGTTTTTGGCCTACATCAGGCACTGAGTAACAAATACGTAGACGAAGACTAAACAGCCATACCGCCGCCAAACTGAAATTTGTTTAATATTTTTACTTGTTTTATCCGGGTCTACATGTCAGTTGCGAAGGTATCATACACAGCAGACGTAGATATCATTTGCAGCATAGGCAAACCGTAATTCACGTTTATTGGGATGATTGTTGAACTGAAAGCTTCGATTGTTCGGGCTATTACTTGATCATGCGATTTTGCATACACACTCCGTGACATGCAATTTTTATTTAACTCGGCCCTCTTTCCACTCCAGGCACCGCATTTCCAGCTCCAAATGCTGTATTAATTCTTAAAAAGCACACACACTAAAGCAATACGTTATATGCGCCGAACAGTACGATCTATGCTTCTTTTAGCTCTAGACACGTGTGTGTCGTGTTAAAATCAGACAAGAGTATTCATGTTTCTGCCAAAAGACACCAAGACACACAGCGGTGCGCGGCGTCGGTGTGACCAGAGTTTCTTTATATTATTTTTTTCAGAATTTTAAAAATTCTGAAATCAAAAATAGGCGAGACGTCATACAGTCAACCACGACAGCGAGCCAGACGGCGACCCCTTTAAACGCACTGAATAGACAAATGCATTTCTAAAATCCCCACATGCCGTGTATTTAGCTATTCTTGAAAATAAGCATTTCACATAAAAAAAGCCCACATCACAGGCATGAAAGCTGCATTCGTTTTATTTTACTTCTAAATCGGCATTCAACCCAAACGAGGTATATAAAAACAACCGCATCCCGACATTTGAACTGCATCGTCCGGGGATCATGCGGCATAAGGATAGCCCCATAATACAGCACCCAAGTCACAATAATAAAATGCGAGATAAATCGGCCCTAGCTACTTGTAAATGACTCACCGCCGCATTAAAACATTGCATCCTTACCGCGTAATCCTTGCTGGCAGCTTATATGTAGCTCTGTAATCGTCATCTCTAACAGTTCAGGTCATGCTGAAGCATTTTACGTCCAAGTGTGAGATGCTCCGAGCGACATCGAGATCTTTTTTCTGCCCTTCTCGTCTCTCCTGAAACGGCTAGGATGTAGGGGATGGAGTAGTGCATCGGTCTTTAATAGGGAGGAGTTTAGGGGCCTCCGTCTACAGCTGACCGCGGAGAGAGAGGAGACGCGCTGCTTGTCGTATGCACCATTACGGCTACGTAAGAGGTCGCTGGGGGGGGGGGGGGTCCGCTGGTGCCCGTGCAAAGCAAACACTGACGACTGCCGGCGTGGATGTATGACAGAAATGCCCCCACCCACCAGCTCGACCAAATTGCACTGGGGCAAATACAGTAAAATTAAATAACCTTCGTATAATCAGCAAGCTAGAATATCAAATAAGTAACTGTTCAAGTCACATCCTGGGGTTTAAGAGGATAAATGTTACTTTAAAAAAAATGGCGCCTCGTTTTTATTTATGACACCGCTTGCCGAAAAGTCCGAGCGGTGTTTGCAGCTGTTGCGTCCCATTTACAGCTGTCTCAGGAAGGTTTAATGTTTCCATACTTCAAAGTGTGTTCCAACAACTGAAAATGGGAAGGTGATCATTAAAAACGCGCAAACATTTTTTTTTAATCTCCCTTTTTATTTTCTTGTAAAATTGTGAATATACAGTCTTTAAAAAAATTTTGTTAGGTTGAAGAAGCACCTAAAGTATAATATTATTTACAACATTGTGTCCCTGGTGATAGTCATAAAAATGTAAATAGCATTTCACTGAAGCAAATATTTTAGGGTTTTTTGCATTTTAACCACCACCACAAAGCAAAAATTAAAAATACACATTAATACATATTAAAACAACTGCAATCAATAGCACTGATAAGAAAAAAAAGAACAAAGTTGTATTTATATATGGCCGTTATTTTACACTGTCCCCATTAATCACATTTTTTGCTGCTCAACAGCTACCCCTACTGGCAAGAGAACAAAATTAAATGCAACGTTATTGCAGTACAGGGTAACACGTCAAAAATTGCCGATAAGTCAAATCCATTCTTGTTTGAATTTTCTCTAGGGAACTTAAAGCATAACCGTCATACTATACTATTGCATCTATTTAACATGTACAAACTCCCTGATTCACCTTAACTCGCACTCCGCAAATCTTAATATGGCTTTAACTGTTTTGCTTTAGACATTGAGTTCATACCATTACGCATTTCGAATCCATAATTCTATAGTAGTAACCTTGCAAATTAAGTTACAGTGCTGAATGACCAAAGCAGCTGTTAAACAGCTGATAATCTTATAATGGCATAGAATGTAACAAGTAGACCGGTGACGTCATGCAATGAGACTGTTTTGCTTAATATCCAAAGGTTTCGTAGTAATATGGCGCCCAAGTCTGTCCGTAATGAAATATTTTCTGAAGCAAATGAAGGACCTGCCAAATGCATACTGATGGATCTTTCCTACATAGAGCTCTCCTCTCACAAAAGGTGTAAATACATTTGCAAATTATGTAGCCTTTGGCCAGCTTCCAGCGCTAGACCCTTTAAGTATAAATACTTCACACTTTCCTCCCATTTCATAAAAATGGAATGAATCCTTTTGTTTATTGCTGCTTGACCACTGCAGCAGCAAACAGCTTCATGCTGCACCTGGCCACCCCCTCTCTGCTCCAGTCATTTTCATTCGGTGAACTTAAATCCCACAAACAAACAGGCAGGCTGCTGCTGCTACAGTACGGTAAAAACACACAGATGCATTTTATCAGTAACATTTTCTATAGGGCAGAGCACTCATACCAAGTTATTGAGCAAAGATACTTTGGCTGTTGCAGGGGACCAAGAGCACTGATTGACCATGCAAGTTAAGATGATCTGGATTGTCATCACCAACTATTCCCTGCGTGCTAAGCTCACTGGACTAATTCATGCCATTGCCACTATGCATCAAACACACAGGTTCTTCCTTAAAGACCACATTACCTACACGGTAGGCACTGTTAAGACTTAAGTGGAGTTAAGACAATTTCTTTAAGCTAAAAAACATAAAAACATTGATACAGTCTGGGGATGTGGGGAGAACGTTTGAAAAGAATCACAGTAAAGTGGCACATCAGGGTGACAGCCATGGGGTGCCAATGTCACCTTTCACCATTGCTTACCATGGCACAAACTATTCACTAATAAAACCCTCTGAAGCAGAGCTTATTCCCTATGATAAGAGACACCCTTAACACTTACATTAACCCCCCCACCCCCCACAGACAGGCTGCATAGTGCTAGATTACAAAGTTTTCTTTAAAAAAAAGTGCTAAGGTATCACACATCACATGAACGTGCATGCACACAACAAAAACGGACAAAACCCCGGCTTTAAAACAAAAAGACTTTCGCTTTATGACATGTTGCTTTGGCAGATATCTTTACACTGATCCCCTGTTTTAGGCAATTTTTTTCCATTAGTTTTTATACAAGTATTTAACTCTTAAAAAAATAAAACTTTATTAGCTCTATTTTGCATTTTAAAATATGCCCTGCAATCTATATTAACCAGGTGGGGGGGGTGTAATGATGTAATCACTGTTTAAACCATTTCAAAACCACACCCGAGTTCCCACCTCAACACACATTTAAAAATATTAGAATTGATTACTTTTGTTACCTGAATTTCATTCATGAAATGACCTATTAGACTATGCTTTTAAAGCACCATTACACTCACTGCTGACCAGGCAGGCAGTGCACTGCATTTTAAGGCGGTTTCACTAAAATCCAGCTCTCACAGAGTAGTGTTTCACAACTAATTCCTTGGGGACCCCCAGTCAGTCCACATTTTTGCTTCCTCCCAGCACCGAGCCAAACAAGAACACCGAATACCAATTGCAGGTGTATTGAGAGATAGGAGGGAGCATGAATGCGCACTGTCTGGGGGACTCTGAGGACAGGGTTGAGAATCACTGCCACAGAGCAGCCTGAGCCTTGAGACCTGGGTGACATGTGACCTGGGTACTTGTGGGGAAAAGCAAAAACACACTGCAGCAAATCCAGCAGAACTCCAGTCCTTCGGGACAGACGGTCAGGCAGCCTGACTGTACAGTAAAAGGCAAGCAGTCAGATGCAGTTATTCTTACAGCCGGAGTTGATTCTTAAAAGTGGCCGTAGGCGTCGCACCATAAGCAACTGCTCAGAAGTTTGAACTGTGCTTGTACAAGAACCTGTGTAACCAGCCACTGTTCAAACAGGAAAGGTGCTATTAATTTGTCATTCTATACAAGAAATATTACAAGTGCATTACATAACATTAACCCCCCCCCCCCAAATCAACAACAATAACCAAATAAAAGCCTGAGGAATGTATCATGTTGACCTTTAGAAGTTAAGAAGTGGGGATAGAGAATTTGGTCTGTAGAAATATGGAGAGACTAACCCTCCTAAACATGGGTAAACAAGCACCCCCTCACACCCTCATCAATACCAAACGCTTTTAAAGTTGCCCCTTTTCATGATCGTCATAATCCTACATTTCGGTAGGACTGTTAATTATCAAACCTGGCCAACATCTGGTTGTTACTTAGAGGGAATGAAAGTAGGCGAAAAAAATCTGGGTGAGGAATCCCCCTCCCCCCCAAGGCATAAGCAGGTGACATGTATAGTACTGGGTTCAATCTCAGGTGTACTTTCATCTTCAAAACAAAAATACCCCGAAGAGCGTGTAAAGTATCATTCGAAGAATGACAATCTACTAATCTGGAATGAAACACATCAAATAGCAGATTGCCAGGTAAACGGATTGTTAGCAATATAAACAAAAGCGAAAACATGCTCCATATTCATGTCTGTTACATTTTTTTGTAAGTGCATTTCTTAACATGCAGTTGCAGTCTTACCACGATGCCTAAATGTTCATATTTAAATCGTCATAAGAACAAGTGACTGTATTTCTTGGACAGGGAAGCATTGGTCCCATGGTTAGATCGCTTCCATAGAAATGCCCGATTTCTCCGACGACGACGACAGGACACCGTCCACCCAAGCTCATCATGCCCGGCTCCAAGAGACGCCCCCAGCTCACCCAGGTCTTATTACACCCTTCCAACACCAAACCACCGGCCTCCTTTCTTCAGTCTACTTGAGGCGGTCAGAGCGGAAGGAGTCCTCCACGGAAGGGTCAGGGAGCATGAGGTCTGCGTCCGACAGGATGCCCAAGCTTTCAAATGACATGGGGACTATCCGCAGGGGGTCATCCAGGGAAAAGGAGTCTAACTCAAAGCCTGGAACTCCTGACAGAGCGCTGGTGATCTCTTTGGAGAGGCCAGTTGGAGAGTCACCTAAAAATTCAAACAAGTTAAAGTGAGACTTTATTTTTATTACTACTTTCACAACCAGGTAGTGTCGTTCACCATATTTTAAAAACAGCTAATTTTTTTATTCGCAGTATATGCAACATTGCAGCCTTTGATTCCACGACAGTTCCGTCAAAACCCTAAACCCAGCTCACCAGTCAGAATGATGTTGGGCACGCTCTGTCGCTCCGTACTGCCATAGCTCTGGCTCTGGTTCTGGCTGTTGAGAAGTTGCTGGTCACCCGAGTCCTGGAAGTCCAGGGACACCTGATCAAGGTAGGACCCCTCGTGAGGTTTGCTTGCTGTGGGTCCTGATCCCAAACTGTGGTTGAAGGACAAGCTTTCCACCTGAGACTCCATGTTGAACTGCAAACAAGAGAACACAAAAGCTACTGTGACACAGAAGCAAACGGTAATGAGACTGCAAAACTAGAAATGTAAATGAAGACTACCAAGGCAACATTAGTCTTTCAAACCTCATCGGCTGAGTCTAAACTCCTGCGTTTCTGGGCTTTGCTGCATGGGTGAATCAAGTATGCTTTGCTGAGCTTTGGGGCCTACCTGCTGAGAAAGGGCTTGTCTGGCTGCAAGATGGAGGTCCAAACAGGGGTCATCAAGGAGAGAGTTTAATAAGGAGGCATCCTACAGATAGGAGAGTAAAAATAAATAAAATAAATAAACAGAACAGAACTTCAGGGAGCTTAGGGACTCATCCAAAGCCCACAAAGGGACGATTATTACAAGGTCCTCTGGAAGGGCCCTAAAAAGTCAAACATAATTGGATTAGTCTGGGTTGGAGGGCCAACGAGATATGCTTTCATAGGGCCCAAAATCTCTAGCAGCACCTTGCTGTTTGCTCTACAGTGTTCAGCCCAGCTGTGGATCAGAGTGACAGTAACCAGAAGGATGGGGACACTCACACTGCATGCACCCATGTCACTGACTAGCTGGTGACTCATCTGCTGGAGCTGAGAAAGGCTCTGTTGCGACTGCCCCTGTTGCTCCGAGCCGCTCCGCGTCTGCGCATCCTGCAGGTCCGGCTGCATGTGTTGACAGTTCTGGCCCTGGATGTCCAAGGGATTCTGGCCCTTGGCCTGCATCGGTGCAGCCGGCCTCTGCAGCTGTTGCATCTGTGCACCAGGAGCATTGTGGGTCTTCTGCGGATTTGGCAGGTTCTGATTGTGCAGCTGCGTCTGGGCTTGTGCTTGAAGCTGTTGGTGGTTCAGCTGTTGGTGCTGTGGCGCCGGCTGCCCTGCCGGACCGGTCTTGGGTAGAGGTTGATGGGACGCGGATGTTTGGGTTTGCTGGGCCGGGCTGTAGGAATAGGGCGGCAGCCGCTGGTCCAGGGGCAGCTTGCTGGTGTCGAGCGGGACACCCTGCGGTGACAACCAGGAGCATCAGCGACATCACCCGAAACGGGGAATAACACGGAACGCTGCCGAAGGACGAGAAAAGGGAGTGCGTGTCCTCCTGCCAAACACTGCCATGTGGTTTGGACTCCATTCCCAAAAGAACCAGCAAAAGGAAAACAGACAGAGGAAATAAACCAAGCAGCAGGAGGACATTTTAGCCCTGGAGCCAAACTACAAGTGTAACAGCGGCCTAGATGTGGAACCACGCGGACTCTGAAAATCAGTCAGAATACATGAGATACCACCCCCCCAGCTGCATTGTAACCCCCCCCCCTTACCACAATTAATGTATTGTTTTGTACAGTCATATACATTGTACGTATTGCATTATTTGAACACTGTCATAACTACGTATGCATTTCTGGAATGTATGAGTGCACTGACAATGAGACACATTCCCTGCATGTGTAAATTACGGCAACAATAACTAACTGTCAACTGTCAAAATGTAATAAAAAAATAGTAGACAACAAACTCTGCAAGACTGGTTGCATTTTTGCGGTTTGCTGCATACTGTAAATCATGTATAACAACACCTAGCAAACATTAATGTTGGTGTTGGGTAAAGTCATTAGCGAGGTAAATATGACAGATGTAGCAGACTCGACTGTGCAGGGTCAACGCAAGACCAAAACATAAAAAATGCGGAATTACTTTCATTTTGCAAAGTCAGTAACCAGGCTCAGTTGGCATGCCAACAGAACTAGTTTTTAAAATCGAGCATTTTCTCTTTTTACATGCATTTTGGCCCAAGTATATGATGGTCGATTGTCTGATCACACGATTAATCACGTATAACATCCTTTTTTGTAGCCCTAGTGTGAACATCCGTGGCCATAAACCCAATTCTGATTGGGATATCAGTATAATGGCTCTAACAATGGGCACTTCATGCCATTCATCCCCCAGTGTTACCTGTGTTATGGAGGACAGCGTGGGAGATACGGTGGGCGAAAACTGCTTCGAATGGTGCCGGCGGGCATCCGCGCTGCCAGGCAAGATGAGCGGGCTGAGCTGCGCCCGCCTCCGGGGCGACGTGCAGAGCCGCGCCTGCCCTTGGCCAGACAGTAGCGGGGGGTAGGAGGAAGCGCAGGAGCTGGGCACGCCCACTCCACCCCCGCCGTAACCGAGGTTACCGGCCGACTGCTGCAGGGACTTGCCGCCGAGGGACGAGTTATTGAGGGAGGGTGGCAGCGACAGCGACGAGCTGAGGGACGACTGCAGTGATGGGTTGCTAAGCGACGAATGCAGGGAGGCGGGACTCAGACACGCGGGGAAGGAGTGGCTGCTCAGAGACGATTGGATGTTAGGGTTGCTAAGCGAGGACTGGAGGGATTGGGTGTTCAGGGGCCCCTGCATGGATGCTGAGAGACCTGAGCAGTGGAGAGACAAAAACACACAGAGCTCACTGCCAGTGCACCCAGGACCACCCAAAACGTCACAGAGCCACTTACCGCGCAAGTCAACGTGGGAATGCCACCAACTCTGCAGGCCACTGGAAAGGATTTTTATTTCCAGCCTGAAACTGTACATTTAACCCTACAGAACATAATTATGATAATTATTATAAGAGGACCAGAGGTCAAATAAGAGTATTTACACAGACAATAATTATGGGCTGCTCTTTAAATGAGTGCAGTGCTCACGTTCGGTGAATACACTTCCCACTGCAATACAATAAACAACCAGAAATGAGGCCAAACTGCTTAATTCATTTTCGGTTTAATTCATCCCTACGGCCTTTATTTACTTCAGTCCACGCCTTTCAAAATCTACGACACTTACTTAGTGAAGATCGCCAAATAGAAGCGTGAAAGCTAAAAAGGGTCCAGCAGTAAGGTGTAAAAACTCAGGGACACACCACAATACTTCTGACTTCTCTCAGTATCTTCAACAGCCTAAGCAAGCCTCAGTCTAAGGGTGCATTTGGAAGTGCATCCTTACAGAGTGGGTACTGTATTTGGTTAAAAGTTTACTGCTTGACTCTTAATGTAGCGCATACTGTACACATGCACTTTGTCATACTGCCAAAACTGGATGTTTACCAATGACATAGCTTGACCGCCATGAAAGTTACTGATCTCCTCAAAGGGCAGCACAGGAAAGTGGAACACTAGGAGGAGGACAGGATCAAACTGGTGAAAAAGCAAAACGATTTCCAGCTCTGCGCCACTACAAACTGCTAAAAGCTTTCAAAGGGGGAAAAAAAAAGTCAACTTATATAACTAGGTATTGTTTTCTACTTAAATTTGTACGGAAACAGAACTTTCTCTGGCATCTTGACAAAAATTTGAGTGTGTAATGTTCTTTTATCTGTTTGCAAATCCAGTGGCCTTGTGGCATAGCGTAGCATTCCTCGATTTTGCTGAAAACAGTATGTCATCCAGGTACCCTTTACACCGAGGATTCAGACATGTTGCTCTCCAATTCGCCTACTACAGCAAACAAATATGCCCAAAGTATTCAAGATACTTGCAAAGTCATTGGCGTAATTTATATAGAATGCCCTCTATTTTCAGAAGCAGGAAAAGGATGGCAGATGCCCATTTGTGTTGTGCTACCTAACACTTCATAACCCCGTGAAAAGGGCACATTCTTAGCACTGCATCTCATGGTACTTTTCCACTGGAATACAAGAACCGATGCAGACGCAAGCCATACCGCGAAAAGACTAGTTTCAACAAGGTCCCAGTTTGATTCAGTTTTTCCCCCCCACTGTAGAAGGGTCGGCTCAGTAAAGATCAGGGGCCTATATCACAAACCTGGATTTTTTGGAATAGCAAAATTGTCAGATTTAAGGTGGTCTGGCCTAAATACAAGTGAGCATAGAAAGTCCAGTTAAACTGGAGTACCTTAAATCCAAAAAGTTACCTAGCCAACCAAGCAAATCTTGCTTCTTAGGTCAAGACACTGACCATACTGGAGGGGGGGCACTCTAAAATTGTAGATATGGTGACCTCCCTTCTTACAATATTGAACATCGATAACATTCTCTCTCATTATAAACATTAACCACCAAAAAATAAATAAAAATAATATATACACTTTATGAATAACGATATAATAAATACTGGAACATAAAAAAATGGATTTGCCTTTTAAGCTTTATAAACAAAATTTACAGAGGCCTGATATGACATTGACAAATAAGAAGTTAAACGCCTCAAGATAAATAGTTGGTGTTGACTTTCCCCAATCTATACCATCTGCCTGATCTTACCATGCACGCCTGCGCCACTCATGCTGCCATTTTACTGCAAATCATATTCTCTACATTTATAGCAAACTAAGCCAGATAACTTATTGGAATTAAGGTAGTCTGGGGTCAATAAGAGAATGAAGATAAAATCCATTTACAGCTAGAGTATCTTACAAGTTATCGGGCAACCCAGCTTTGTGAAAAACGATGACTTAAAACGATGACTTAAAACGATGACTTAAAA
>JAODKE010000146.1:14986868-15009844 GCA_026779605.1 Mormyrus hasselquistii
ATCTTACAAGTTATCGGGCAACCCAGCTTTGTGAAAAACGATGACTTAAAACGATGACTTAAAACGATGACTTAAAACGATGACTTAAAACGATGACTTAAAAAAAAACAATCAATTCTGTTTGCTCCTCATTTTAAGTGTTCACTCCGGTCATCTATTTCCAGCTTTTGGTTCAGCACTATCACCTAAATATCCCATATCTGAAATGTCAGTTTATATTTTCATCGGTTGAAAATACTGATATCCAATGACATGGAACTTTGGTAAACATAGAGCTTTGGTTCACTCCAAATTGAAATATGAAGTTTGGTATCTTTTGTGTTTTATTTCAGCCATATCTATATACAGGGCATATCTATGTGCATAACTGGTGTGCAAGTACACATTCGCTGTATATCTAAATGCTTATTTTAAGTGCATTCTAGCTGTTATGACAAGAAATCACTGTGCATTTTAGCCTTTATACTGCAAAAGTACAAATTAGCCACATAAAGGTTACAATCCACTGTAATCTCTTATCATAACAGCACGAATACACATAAAATATGTACGCATTTGCGCTGCTACAACAAGAAAATTTCCGCATGCATCGCTTTACCGCGAATGTTTACTTGCGTACAAGTTATGAGCACCTGTTTATATATCACACCAAAACATCGTTCACAAGTAGCGTGTAAAATTAAACTGAAGTAGCGAAAAGAAACACTGACGGGATCAGGCTGGCTTATGAAAATGTTGTGAAACGAAGTGATACAGATCGGGCACAGTCGTAAAATCTGCCGTGAAACGCAATACTGCGCATGCGTAGACTTGCGAGATACAAAAATTGAGCAGGTGGTATGAATCGGTCCAGAAACGCAATGAGATGATGTCATTAAACGAGCGCCAGCCAAACATTACATGGAAGAGAACCATGTGGAAATAGTGATAGAAATATGACGGTTGTGTCTCATCCTGCTTTTTTTGTTCTGATGAATGGACACGACTAACAATTATGTAAAAAATTATCGGTTCAAATAATCATGATCAGGTTTATGCAATAATTGTAACAGTCCTACAAGCAGTTTTTCTCCCAGATTAAGATTTTAACTGCTGGTCCTGGCAGTAGGGATAACCACAGAAACGTTCTACCTTGCAAGTGGAAGGCGTTGCCTGTCGTGATCCCCAGCTGAGTGAGGGTGTTGGCCAGATTGCCGGTGCTGCTGCCCCCGCTCAGTGACGTATAGCAAGGCTCATCCGGGTCCAGGGGAGTAGGCAGGGGTGAAGGGAAGTGCAGGCTGGTCAGGTCTGGCAAGGAGCCTCCCGTGTTCAGGCCGGAGGGAATGTGGGAGGCGCAGGACTGCTGATCCGGGGAAGGGAAAACACTGGGGAAACACAGGGGGAGACAGAGAGTCAGGAGAGGCACAGAAGGCAGAGGCAGTGAACTGTGATGGGCAGTGAACAAGCATGAGAACAAATATAGAGACAAGGGCACCAGTGTACACTGATGATGATAGAATATGTAAAAAAAACAGAATCAGGTTACGAGCCGTCCTTAAAAGGCTGCTTTAGATATGAATTCATTTCACTCGTGTTTATTATTTTTATGCCATGTGCAAATCCAAATTAGGCGCCGATAGTGATACATTTAGTAAATAACCCAGAATCAGTGTCAAATGATTTTGTTCATCCTAAACGCTGCCAGTAAAGAATTACTTCTCATTTCAGAATTCGCACGTCGACTTACTTGATACCAGGAACTTCACAAGATTTGGGTCTTGAGGAAAGCAAATGTAACTGCGGACAGAAGCAGAGATCAAAGAACTCAGACCCAGAAAAGGCTCCCCGTTGATATGATTACTCTGACAGCCACGGGACTTGAACCCGTAGCCTTTTAGATATGGGCTCAAACGCCCCAACAGCCTATATAAAAAAGGCAATGAAGTACTGAAGCAATAATACAGAATTTATGGAGCTACCGAAACATCTCACGCAATGTAATTTACAATTACAGCAGCGTCATGGCTTCTAAAGAATAGGATGGTACCTTCTTGGTATCCCAAGGCTTAAGCAGCTTCCCTTCATCTACCTTGTTCTCCTCAATGGGTGGCACAGGAAAGGGGAACACTAGGAGGAGGACAAGATCAAACTGGTGAAAAAGCAAGACGGTTTCCAGCCCTGCGCCACTACAAACCAAGAGAGTGTACTTGAACCTTAGTGCGCTTCGGTTGACAGTGTAGGGGTGTGTTTATCTGAGCTTTTACGGCGCTCACAATGACAGTTATAGGCAAGTTTACGACTGTTGTGGGGTGGAACAAAAAAGAGCACTCACTCTTTCGTCCCTCACTTTCAGTCAAGCCTAGAACAGGGAAACAAAAAGGGGGACGCGACCCCCATCAGAAGACTAAAGGACCTTGAAAAAAGGTTCAGATTGTCCAACTCGATGCTAAAGGACAGTGAGAACACACATACTTCAGAGAGAGTGGCTGCCCGTTTCCACTGGAGATCAAGAGAACTAAAGGAAACACTAAAAGGATTTTCTTCTGAAGAGGCCGCCTGGCAGACAAGCTCTAAGACCTTAAATGAGATTTATTCAACCAGTTCTTAACAAATAACAGTTCAGAGCTTAATGAAGCAATTCCTCCATGATCCAATCACTTATCCAGGATAAGGTCATGGGGGACTGGCAGCCAATGCCAACCGGCGCAGCTCGCAAGACAGGGAAGCATGCTGGATGGGATGCCAGTCCATCACGAGAGACACACACACACACACACACACACACACACACACACACAACTTGTTAAACTTACCACTGCGCCTGTTTGGGGCAGTCAAGCCAAGTCCAGAACTCAAATTCTCCCCTGTGCTAGGATTCATGACACTGGTGTGCAAAGCAGAGTCTGAGTTTGTTCTGTGGAGAACAGCAGATATGGGGGAGGAGGTGGAAAAGTTGATGAAGAGGAGAACAGCATGATCATCAGAATAAAACAGAGGAGCAAATTTCCTTCATATAAAAAAAAAAAACATTTTCAGAGGAAAGAAAGCAGTCAAAGCAGTTCTACCTTAACAGCAAAGCTACACGCTTGGATTACGATGCACATCTTCTGTCTCCAGAAACAGCCAAACATCAAGCACTCTCACTAATCACCCAAGGCTTACGACATAAGCACGACCCAGGTCCTTTAGAATCTTCTATGGCATTTGCTGGGTGTATCCGAAATGCAGGAAGACGGTGGGGACCGTAAGAAAGCCTTGCAAAGGATAAAGGATGCTTAAATTCACCTGTTAAGGGCTGTGGTTGGGAGTTGGAACAACTGGCTTTTGTCCAGGGGGAAGTTGCTTGGCCAGTTCCTTCATTATTGACAGAAAAATTACCATTAATTCCAAATTGAAAGATCTGATGCGAGCCAAAAGAAAAAAAAAGACCGGGAGCATGGATAGATAGCAGAAGAAGAAGAGAGAGAGGAAGTGCCCAAAAGCACAACCCAAAGCTGATCATCTTCATAGCTTTGCCTCATATTATTGTTGTTAATGTGCCAAGTTGGGGAAACAGAAATGCCAGGCCCAAAATCCAAAGTTATGGTTTCCGCCATTCGTTTCTCCATTAAATGATGCAGTAAAGCCCAACTTCTCTTTCTGTATGAAGTTCTGGGCAACAGCCACCAATTAACATCAGCAAAAAGTACGGGAATCTTGCCAAGTGCCACAGGTAGGATTAGTACAAGAGAACCAGAACGTCAGTGAGAAGCCAGAATGCAGATCTGTAGTAATACACCAGCTCAGTGGTCTGCCTCACAAAAACGGAGGCTCTTAATCCAAAGTCATTTTGCAGACCTTAGTCAGACATTTGGATTTAAAATCTTTTTTTAATAGCAATCCTAATGACTAAGTATTAAATTCGTCATCAAAAACAGAAAACAAGAACCACGAAAGGTAGTTAAAGAAAAAAAAATGCTAATAACTAATAAAATAATCAGCAAAAAGTAGCTGCTTCAAGGTCCTTTATTCCAAAAGGTAATTTCAGCGAAGATCAGTGAAGATGCAATACAACAGAAAGAAAGAAATAATAAAAAACCCAAAAGGAATCAGCTATATAAAATGAATAAAAAAAAAAAAGAGGGATAAAATAAAACGTCTGCCTTGTATTAATCTAATGATTATGAGTCATTAAAAGGCAAAGCTCAGAGAGGCACATAAGCTGCAGTTAGAGGTGAGCTGCCAAGCCGTAAACAGGCCTGTGTGGGGCTGCACATGTGCCTAATGGCCATTACCTTCTCCAGCTGGGGTCTGGGGGCGGGGATAAGTACGGCGAGTTGTACTGGGAGCTGTCGGTCTGGGGAGGCACCAGTTAAGGCAGAGTGCGCAACACACGCTCGCAACACACCACTCTCACTCCCAGAAATCCCATCTGACCTCGACCACAAAGCATAACATGAACCCAGCTCCAAGCAATCTTCACCTTTAATTACATTTAACTTTTGCAGAGTTTAAGCATTGCATAAGGCATAAATACCGACACAGCAATATCTGCACTTATAAAGCTGCAAATTTCATAATGTGGCAAAGATTTATACTATAACTAGAAGTTACCAAATCAGAAGTAATCACATTTCCGACTCGGTTTTCCCCCCCGAGTAGTTACACAATGACAATTCCTAACAAAGCACTAAACACTGACAATGTGAATCTAGAGCAAAATTTCCAATGCTGGGACCCAAACGAGTCACCCTCAAAGTTCAGTGAGCAGGTAAAATAATACAAAGTAAATGGTGAATTAAATCCCTGCATACAGAAGCACCCGCCAAATCCACCTGACTTATATGCAACTTTGGGAGTTTAGTGTTGGACACATGTTTGGTTTCAGCCTCCGAGGGAGAATAGAAAACACTTCACAGTGACTGACAGCAGGGGGCGCGCCATGCAACGGCACGATGGCAAGGATACTTGTCTCCTGTAGGGGCGGACCGGGGAGATGAACCTCCTATCCCTCTGTACGCGCTCCACCAGGCCGTGGTGACGCGTGGAGCGAATGGAGTCCGGGTTGGAGTGGAACGAACCCTGAGACAGAGAACGAAAATCAGAGAAAGGCCTTACACAAATGACATAACTGTATCAAAATGGCAAGACAATAAATATGGTTACATTCAAAAAATGAGATGCAATGTACATAAAGTATACATTTAGTATTAAAATACATACTTCCAATAAAAATTATGCCGAGTAATAAATCTAAAAGTACAACAAAAGTCTACCTGAAAACTTTTTGGAGTCATGACTGAAAAATATCTCAAAATGTATGCACTTATATATAATCTTAGACTAGGGTCAATTTGTTTTGGATCCTAAGTCGAACCTTAAGTTCAATACTTGGCCCAATAGCAAACAAAAAACTTAAAACTACTTTACTGTAAGGTATTAAGAACCAGACCAACTGTTATGCCATTAAACCCAGGCCAACACGGTCCTATGGATAAAATCTTTGTTTATTAGGGATTTCAAGAAGGCTACTGACGGAGACGTGGCATATCATGGTTTAAGTTACAGGCCACAGGACTGTGTTTGAGGACAAAGCACCACAGAGACCTGCCACTGAGCACCATGCCCTGCTGAATATGAACTGCTGAAAATAAAGGCTTGCTGGCAAAAGTATTTTGTTGATTATTCACTTCAGTACAAACCAATTCTCTTATCTAAATTTGCGCATATAGAAAATACAATTTATACAGGTAAAAAACTGCTACACTACTGCCTTAAACAATAAGAAAGAGACAAACTGTCAAAGACGCAGAGTTCGCATAAAGTCAATCCAAAATATAAACAAAAACAATGAGATGTTACTAAAATGCAAGCTTCTGTTAATCCACAGAACCACGTACACCAGCCTGGAATATTATTAATCCTTTCTTGCCATATTTGCCCATTTGTGGAGGGCACTGCTTACAGATAGCTGCCACGCAGCAACTCTTTACGATTCAAGTCGACACTTTCACTGGTGCACGCAGGGAGACTCACTTCCTGATTTTTAAACCTAGTCCAGTGGCTTTATCTGTCCTATTGAGAAACGTATCATTTCTCTAAACTCAGCACCTAAACTCTGGT
This sequence comes from Mormyrus hasselquistii, assembly GCA_026779605.1. Classification (NCBI taxonomy): domain Eukaryota; kingdom Metazoa; phylum Chordata; class Actinopteri; order Osteoglossiformes; family Mormyridae; genus Mormyrus; species Mormyrus hasselquistii. Next base: position 14,992,950 of record JAODKE010000146.1, read on the forward strand.
GGTCAAAATGACATCACTCAATAGGGTCACCCTTGACTGGATACTCGAAAGACAACAGGATCTAGGAAGATGCAATGTACCTTCAGTCTTAGCAGACGGGATCCATTGCAATCTTTTAGTACTGATACAATTACAACTGACAGCATTAAAATCCCATGGTCGGCAGTGTAGTCGCATCACCTCATGGGCCTTGAAGGCTCATAACCCGGAAAAATGCTCCAAGGACTCCAGATAAATTGCACACCCTGCACTAGGATCTCAAGCTTTGTTCACTCTTGCATAAGTTTCTCTCTCAAATCAGAGCAAGACAGGATAAGCGAAGACTAAAGAGGGCCCATATACTCACACCTATACTTGCACAAATGGAAAATAATCACTTCATTTCATTTCAAACCTTGTTCCCAAGATATTGTTTGTGCATATATGTATAGCTTGAAAAGTACTTGTGTACACCTGAATAATATGAGCCATTGCAAAAGCAGGATAAGAGCAGATCTGCATTCTTACAGTAGCTGTACACATCCTTATAGCACCCCCTAGGCAGAAACCTGCAGTGCCGGGACCATAAACGCACGCAGATGCTCGCGGCAAGGTCAAAAGGGTCAGAGTCAAATAACAAAAGGTAAACAGCGCAGAATGAGAAACAACTTTAGGTAAAGAAAATCAATATATAACAATCATCCGTTACAATTCAAATACTGCAATGCGTTAACATATTTAAATTACATGTATACTTTATATTCATTCTTGTGACATGAACATCTGGTGTCAAAGACTTAACTAGAAGGGTAAATATTCAAATACATCACAGAAGAACATTCATAGCGGGTGCTTCAGCCTTACCTGGAAATCAGGAGGATTTCTCCCAATCTGGTTGACATTTGGCAGCGAACCCCCATAATATGGACCCTGCGTCCGTGCCAAGCGCACTTTCTGGGCTTGAATCTGGCAGGAAAACAAACACAAAATCACTTCACAGCTGGTCTCCCCCCATGTCATTTAGCAGGACAGAAGCTAGATAAAGTCTTAATCTAATTCCCCTTAGATGTCAGACTTCTCAGTCTTCCTCTCTGGCGCCCAACGTGATTGCTGGAGACTGTTCCAGTTGAGCCCTTTAATTTGAAGTACAGCCGTGTTCAGATCAAGCAAAACAGAGTAACTGAAATCTAAATAAACTGAATTTACTGTGAATTGAAAACTAACAATAATCTTTGTTTATCTGCATTGAGTAAATAAACAAATACTGATTTGATATATCATGCCTTGTTCCATGAATGAAAATTTAGTAGGGGTAGATAGACAAATAGAGTGATGAGCACTGTGGAAATACATCACAACTGATTATCCTGGACCGATCCACAATATTTGATACCAAGGATTAGTAAAAACTTGACAGCTCGGTGGGATTTGGACAAAAACTGCAGACTTCTGTGCCAAATAGGACATGATAAAAATTAAAAAATGCTGAAATTTAAATAAAGCAAGTCAGATTAAAGATATCTCTTGACATGACATTACTGAAATACTTCTGGACTGTATGCAAATTATATGTCACTCTAAAACCACAACTATTAGGCTGGATATGCACAAAATAAATAAATCAACCCCACCAATAAAAACGATTACATTTACACACAGAAGCCAACTTGTTTATATATATATATATATATATATATATATATATTCTATTAAATGCATGCAAGCATTCTATGCAAAGCTACTGACTTCTAAATATACATACAACCTAGGCAACAAAAGCAACCGAGACAAGCAAGGAGTTCTCCTTTCTTAATGGAACTGTTGTTTATCGAAAGTGTTGCTGTACAGTACAACTCACAAATGCTGTACCTTGAAAAGCGAATGGATACATGTGAATTACCTTTGGCTACGAAACAAATGCCTCACAAATGATATGTGCCATCATCATCCACAGATGCTTAGTTGCTGGGGTATCAGGTGAAGTATAACGTGTAGGAAAAAAACTCGATAGTTAGCTTGTTGGTATACCATGCGGGGAATTTTGAAAATGTAACAAAAAAAATAAATAAATAAATCACCGTTCGGGGTTTTTCCAAACACAGCCTTTCAACAAGTGACTTCACAGGAAATAGGCACGTAATTACCTACTTAAATTCCAGCTTCACAAATCCAGACCGCAATTATTTTTACTATACGTAAAACATTACGCTTTTCCTATATTTCAGATATCGGTTCCCAGTTTCCACATACACCGGACATACTCCAAGTCAGAGATACAACCTTAACACTTGACAAATACCGCAGCTGCGATGCATTTATAGTTCTGATATCCGACAGCCAATACAAAAGTCATTTCCTCTACTCTTTCTTGAATTTTAAGACAGGCCTCATACGACGCCCATACCCAGTGAACCTTAAATTTATTCTACCCACAACCCACTTAAAAGACCCATAGCTCACAATGAAAGGAGCAGCCGGACTGGCAGCCAAACGGACGTGCAGAAAATAGAGCCTAGAAGTAATACGGTGAATGCTAGCATGCATTGAGGAAGAGTGACAGAGAACTACGGTCCTGCTCCGGGCGCTGCGATTTACTGCGATTGATGCAAATGTAGTCTTCCAAACAACGGCATCATTTCCATGCATTTTTTTAATAGTCTAAATCAAGCCAACCGTTCTGCTTGCAGAAGCAATCACTGTCGCCCGTCGTCCTTACACTGAGGCCAGTGCATCACTCTCCAAGACCGCAGAGCTTCCATTTAGTTAAGCGACAAGCGGCTGCAAGTTGTCACTCTTAATGTGTCACTTTTTAGGGAGTTCGGCCGCCGTGAACGTCGGGTACGGCGACGGGAGGGCGCTACCCTTCGATTGCCCGCAGCATCAACCGTAAATACGAGCACGCAATGAAGGCAAATACACATCGAGAAAATATGATTAACCTAACCGCACAACGCAGACGGTCAGTCTATTCAGCGAATTATAAACGGCTGGAGCGCGCTGCCATCTCCGCCGAGCTAACGCGGCTAACGCGCTAGCCGACTTTACGAGGCGTCAGTCAGAAGTTTCCGTCGGCTACGTTCAAGCCGACGGGCCGAGACTGTCGGCATATTTAGCGACGCTAACCGCCGAAAGGAGGCGAGACGCCGAGCGGCCAGCAGTAATCTACCGGGTTACGGGTCGCCTGCACGGTTTTAAAAGCCGACTGGACAAAAAGAGGCGAGTGCGCTAGCAGACTGACGGCAGCGAGAGGGCTGCAGCTCGCCGGGACTAAAGTTAATTACCGAGCCGGCTCAGTCCCGCTAGTCAGCGTAGTGGAGTCGTGACATTCCGGATGTGTCACTTTGCCGTCCCTGACACGATTTAACTACGGTATTTACTACAGGCATCTCTTTTAAAAACGAATTTAAACTTGTGTAACAGCGACTCAAGCGCGCCGCCTGTACAGTACCAACTGAACCCAAACTAGCCACCAAGTCGTTTCAGTAAGCATCCTTCACCGAGCGCCTATCTGCTAACGAGCCTCCTCTCACCAGAGCAAGTCGCATTAACTGGCAAGTTGGCGAGGCGCACCTCTCCTTACTTTTAAGCCCGTCCGTACCTCTGCGGGCATCTACCCAGAAAGGCCTGTGTATACTCGGAGTCTCCCCACACCTCCCTGCTCCTCTTACCCGTGTGGAGGTGATGTCCATCATGACCTCCTGAAAGGCGGCCGTCTCCTCGGCTTGTCGCTGGGTGTGCAGGGCGATCTTTTCACTAAACTTCCTGGGGTTTGAGGCCCCAGAGCCAGCACCCGGCCCGGGTCCGCAGCCGCCTGCACCCGTACCCGCCGCAGACATCTTTTACTTAAGTGAACTGATCTGACTTGGTGGGAGGAAGGCAGACGGGGAGGGGCAAGAGGGCAGCGGTGAGGGAGGGGGGACGGGCGAAAGAGGGAGGGGGGGCATTCTGGACTGCTGCCCAAGTCGAAATGTGGGACGTGTAGTTTTCACATGACAGAGGCTGTAGTTTGTGCAGTCAAAGGTCAGTTGTCGCGTTAAACTACAAGTCCCATTAACCTCTGCGGACTTCTGATTTTTGACGCGTGTAAAAGTAACACGATCCCTTCCCCTTTAGTTGTAAACACAACGTTGATCGCCGAACGAGTTAAGCCGTGTATGCATAACTGAACGATTCATAATTCAAAAATACAGAAGGGATATTTCGGATGCTTGAATGTGTTGAATTTTGTATTTGCCGATACAAGTACCGTGTTTTGGTTTTATTGCCAAGCTTTACTAATAATTAAAACAATACTACGGAAATTAATCAATATACTGACTCGGTATAGTAATGTATGGAAATAAAAATACAAGTTGCCACACTTTAGGAGTACACTACGTAAACTTGGCTTATAAAACTTTATGAAAAGTTCACCTTGAAGTAGTTCCCTGTTAAACTAATTTTATGCTCTTGCTTTGCCTCTGAATGTGTTATTTTATATTACTATTAATACCTTTTACTACTTTTTATGTTTTTTTATTCTAAAGAAAGATATAATTTGGGGGGAAATGTATTTGTTTGATCCACCTTTCTTTTAACTTGAAAATAATCCATTTTTCATTACAGGGTAGTGGTGAGCAAGTAACACACAGACTGTCACCCCATTCCAGGGCAGAAACAGACATAATGACACATTAGGAACACAAATTCACCTACCGAAGTCAACCTGGAGCTGGATGTCTATAGTCCTACATACTGAGCCATCCTAGATGGAGAACTGTTTTCTATTAATAAAATGAAAATACTGAATGCTACAAATACGTAAATTGCAGTTGATTAACCTTGTTTTTGATATACATTTCAACAAGGTGCTTTTTATGCAGAAAAGCAAAGAGATTCTAAACTTACAGATATAATAAATGCAATATTTCTCATGGTATGTGATGATATTATTTTCCTCTAAAGAAGAAGTTCCGTGGACATGTCATGTTCTTATACACAAATTTATTTGTTATGACACATTTTTCTCTTTAGAAAAACAAAGGATAAGACAGTTTTGGTAAGGCACTATATCTTTATGAACAGGAAACCGGTGACCACTGCAAAACCAGTGAGAAGCAGAGCCAGTTTGGGTATGCGGTTCTGTGAGGAGCCCAACTCGTGAGGCAAGATCTCCATGAATGTGATGTATATAAAGGTGCCGGCAGCCAGACCCTCCAAGGTGGAACGTGCGAGCTGGTGCTGAGGGGTGGACTGGGTCTCAGTGAGAGCAATGCCCAGTCCAATGCCCAGTGGGGACATTACAGAGAACAGCAGCAAACAGCCAGCGACGGCTGCCTGCCGAAGCTGACCCTGGGTGAGTTTGAGTGCCAGGCTAAAGGAGATGACACTCTTGTGAAGCAACAAGGCCAAACAGATTTCCAGAATCTGCTGCTCATCCTGTTGAAGTCCGACTGCCAGCCCCTCGAACACAGAATGCAGGGAAAGCGAGAACACCAGGATGAAAGAACGGATGGCCGAGTGAGAGTTGAAATCAACGTGGAGGTGGACTCCTTCCCCGCTAGGATGTCTTATTCTGTCTGGTTCATCCCTGGCATGAGCAAATGGAGAATGCAGGTGATTCCGGCCCAAGCCATTTTTGTCGTGTGATTGGATACTTGGATCTACCAATAAGGCTTGCCTCTCTCCTGTGAAGCCACCTGATTTGTCCCTGAAGACCAAGACAATTTGTTCCATCACCAGAACCAGGAAAAAGCCCATGGCCAGGATGAATTCAGGTAGCGGGAACTGCAACTGGGTGAACAGAATTCCAGTGTGAGAAGAACACAGGACTATCTAACACTCACAGGTATCCGGCACATACTGAACCGGTAACATTTCCAATATATGAAGTGAGACAAGCAAGCCTTGTTCTTCAAACAATCATTGCAGTGCAAACTACTGCATGTTAATTTGGAAACTAACCAGATTTTGTCAGTAAGCAAAAGGAACTGCATAATTTTCCACATCACAAGATTTGAAAATGTAGCAAATAAATACAAAAAAATGCATATATATACAGGCAGTCACCGGGTTAAGAATGTCTGACTTACAGACAATTCGTACTTACAAACAAAATGCCATAAAGCCTATTATATTAAACATCTGGAATACATACAATGGTTAGTATTAAGGAATGCATGCATTACTTTGTGATACTCGAGAAAAAACTGTGGCTTCAGCAGTTCGTCAGCTCAGCATACAGTACAGTACTGTATGTATTTTATTATTTAATATTCTTTTGTTCTGCACTATTAATTTTCCAACTTGCCTAAAACTTCGACTTGAAGACTGATTTAGGGAACAGAATTTGTTCTAAACCTGGGGACTGCCTGTGTGTGTGTGTGTGTGTGTGTATGAGAGAGAGAGAGAGAGAACAAGAGTGTTTCTGGCCAACTCCTTACTGTGATCCCAAGGTTGCTAAAGGCCTTGTTGATCTCCACCAGGTAGTCAGGCACCAGGTCCAGCAGGCAGGTAGCCAAGAACACGCCACCCGCAAAACAGCTCACCAAACTTAGCACCTTGCGGCGTGCCTCTGAGCAGTAAATCACACCGTCTTGTCAGATAAATTAATTCAAACATGCTGCACCTTTTGTGTACAATGACAAGAAACATTGTCCTCTTCCAATGCAAATAAACAGCCGTTACATGTTACATGAATTAACTTTATATGTGCGCAGCCGGCCTAAAATTCAAACCCGTATCCATTTCAAGGAACTGAAAAGTTGCTTTGCACTTTGAGTATAACTACATTATGTCTGCATGAGTGTGACTGCTGACTGGCTCACAAATTCTATAGGACTAACTAAAAAATGGAAAAAAAAAAAATCAAAAGACTCATTATTCCAAAAAGGAAACAATGTTTTGCAGAAATACATATATATATATATGTTTATTCACTTCTGGGATAGTCTCCGGACCCCTGTGACCCCGCAATAGGCAAACCGGTATGGAAAATGGGTGGATGATGATTAATACTTATCGTCTACGTGTTGCAGTCTTACCTGGATCTGTGTTACACCTCCCTCTCCCTCTGATGATGCACAAGGCAGAGCAGCCACTTACAAGTGTCATGAATAGCAACACGAAGAGTGACACCAGTTTAATTCCCAGCCCAGACCTCGTGCCCAGGGTGGTATCCATTCCGGACTCGAAAGCTGTGGAGCTTTTTTGTGATTCAGCATGCATCAGTGTCATCTTTACCAGAAATTCGTATCTCACCCTCTTGTCAGAATGAGACACCCTGCCAGAGATGCCCTTTGGGAATCAAATGTCAAAACTTCCTGGAACAAAAAAAAAAAAACAAAAAACTGAATACTGCATTTTATGCTTTCTTTAAGATCTTTGTTTGGAAAAGTGCTACGGCATACGAAAAATAACTAAATCAACAATGAAAAAACACATTCCTGTATTTCCATTTTCCTATATTAATGAGAAGAACATAAGTAAAGTAAACAAATATAACACCATGTACAGACATTAGTGGGTTGGTTTTAAAAAAGTGCCAGCAAAAATATAAGTTCTATAGTTCAGGTAACAATATTATTTATATTTATTAAGTTTAGATTAACAACAAATATGGGCTTAGCATTTATCACTTTACCGCAAATGAGTTAAGTACTAATGTATGACCATTAAATTGTACTATGCAAAACACGGGCCATGTCTTCAAACATGCGGCAACACACATTATTGTAATTCAATGATCGTAATCAAGATTTTGCCTATCGCAGAATATAAACACGTAAATCCAGAGTTTATGGCACAACCGTAATAGCTACGCTGAAGTTACAGGCTGACATGATAATAGTTGTTTAATGGACACTAAAATAACGCAGGACCCTATGTCCTAAAAGGGATGGATCTCATAAGTGGTTAAGTTGTAGTAAAGCATAGAAAAGTGAATTATATTTAACCGAAATCTATATTAAGCGATTTAACACAGTTACAAATTTATATATTGTGCACGTGTATGTTTTTATACAGCTGTTTAAGTTCGAACTGAATTCTGAATCGAATCCAACTTCTGACTATAACTTCTCGGAACATTGACGCAAAGGGTATTTCCTTCCCGTTAGTACTCAAACAAGGGTGGGTATAATCCGGAAGATTATGCTCATATTTATTTGCTATTTTATTAAGTCGATTCCATTTCATATGAAAAGTCCAATAAGATACAGATAATAATATAAATAGTTACTCAGTAAGCAGTTGTCGGCAAATCAACAATATGCCATAACGCGAACAACGTTCTACACAAAACAACAAAAAAGGTCTAAAGGAATAAACTGTTTAAAGTATTTAGAGGGGAATCATTACTAAAACCAAATTAAAAGTTTTCATAACATTACATGCTATGGTTAGTTGGCTGAATTACCGTGTTTGTCTTCGTCCATCGAGGCACAGCGGTGATGGACTGAAAAGGCTGAGTTGACGGTTCCAACAGTTTCCCAATTTATGAGTGCGGACGCGGCAATTCCCACAAAGAACGTGCCCTATATCTCCCGTAAGCGCTCCAGGCTGCGAAGGAGTTCGCGGAATCCGCCGCGCCTCGCGTCCCAGACTCAATCATAACGCATCTCTGCAACTCGTCACCCGATTGGCGCAAAAATCCAAAATTGTAGGAGGGTTTGTAACGTGACACTATCTTCATACAATCCACCATTTTGCCTTGTAAGTATTTATTATTAGCAAGTTCGCATTATGTATGCGCTAGAATGTGCAGAGAGAATTTCCAAAGATCTTAAAACAGATAGCAAAACTACTTATGTATTACTTTCCTTAGTCCGGGAAAAAATGGCATTTGACATGTTTTGTATTCGTCCTTTGATAATGAAGAGCACCAGTATGGGAAAAAGCGTAACAATTCATCAGTTATCTAGCTCTCGGATCCCCAGATCAACTTCCGTCCAATGGGTGCAGAACATGATGCACAACTGTGGGCAACTGGTCCATGGAGGAGATTACCAGCCCAGTTTACCTGCCCATTGACAGGCCTAATGTCTGTCAATCGTGATGATGTTATACAACAAACAAACCACCATACTACCACTGTACTGCCTCTATCGACCCTTCACCATTGTGGCTACACTGCTACAGCTCCGTCCATTATTTTCTATGAATTACAGTAACTATTTTCGGTTCACAACCCAAGTCGAAATGTATTCTTCAGGTTTGTTCACATCTAGAATTATTTCTACATAATGTATTCAAGGAGGTATGGCAGTGACATCTTAACATACACTGGCAATTTAAAACTAATAAAAGCTCATTTACTGTAAATGAAAAATGTAAAAAATAACTGAACAAAACTAAAATTATACTCATCAGTTGCTTTGAAAGGAAGAAACACAAGGCCAGTAACTTTGCTGAAAGACAACAGAAAAGTGCATCCAACCCAATAGATGGCTTCAAATATCCCGCAAAGAATTTTTATTGCAGTCTGGTTCATTTTCTTATTTTAATAGTAGTAGCAACTATGTTATTCCATCGAATCGTTTATTGACGAATCCCGACCAACAAGGCACTACTGAGGTACCCTGCTATGTCACGATGTCACATAAGGGTTAAATGCATGCAGAGGATACGTTTCGTTGTTGTGTGTCACCAATGATCACTAAATTCTATAACTGTTAATTCAAGATTAATCCAAGATACATCTAGAGACTAGCTCAGGAAGCACACGTACTCTGACAAGATACACCCAGTCAAACACTAAGCAAAATATAAAAAGAACAATCCGACTAAACGACATGTCTTTATGGTAGAGATATGTTTTTTGACACAAGCCTACCAGGTAATTTATCCATGAGCTCATAAAACAAACCCAGAATTACTCCCGGGATCAATAAAGTTAATCTTATTCTTTAAAAGGAGTTTTTCATTAGAACATACTGATATTTGTAAAAGCCGAATTACTCGGCAATCGTAAGGGCTATATGATTAGCAATGTAAAAGCTGCCGTTTTAATATTTAAATGTCTTGCATTATGTTACAAACATACATTACAATATATAATAGATGCAAGCAATTTCAACAAGCAACGACACGCTTCTTTTTACACAGCGTCCACGGCGATAAAGACGGAAGCATCAGTATAGGTCGGAAAGGTTTAGATATCGCGCACTTCTGCGTGAAATGGGAAGGAAGTCGTTATTTATTTGACGTCGCGGGGGAGGAACTTTACTTGTTACGTGAATCTAGTCGATGTTTATAAAAATTAAGGATTTCTGACAGATTTTTCAGTAATCAGTGTCCTCAGTATGCTCTGAATTTTAGACAGACCTAGCACGCAATCAGCAACTTTCTGTGCATACTATTGTGCTCCTCTTTAGAGCCCATGCGTCATTATAGCGGAACTACCGTATTCCTCTTGCGATGCGAGTCTAGTGACAGCTACGTACATCCCCGTTGCCGCAAAAGCTCAATCTAAACTGGTAGCTCCCAAACAAACTGCTAACTACTGACGACCAATGTCTGCTGGTCAATCCTCTGCCATTTTATTGTTCAGCTGAATTATGCCAGCCAATTAGAATAAGGGGCGAGGGAGTTCCGTCGTTTTCACATCCGCCTTCTTATGTTGATTGACATAAAGTTTGCCAGCTGGATTCCACAGGAGAGTAAAGAAGTTCCCTGTCTAACCACCAGCTTCGGAAAAATGATAAGTTAGTGCAAAGGTACATTCAGCGAGTTAACATATATTTACGACAAGGTGTGTAAAATATATATGAGAATATTTACGAGCATTGCTTAAAGCCAGGATACAATCTATCCATAGTTTCAGGCACAGTCGGTAAGTGAAAGGTGGTGTTAATGTACTATGTGAATACAATATATCTCTTGTTTATCCGACTTGACATAAGAAAGAAAGCTCCACCCACACAGTGAGCAAAAAGAACTGAGACGGTGTCGCAACTAAAAGCATTCGGCTAATGCGAGGTAAGTACTGTAGCTATCCAAAGATGACCATGTTATAAAGATAGAAGGTTCGAAAAACACTGAAAATCTACTGTCAGAAGTTTTTATTTTTTTCAATGCCATGACTTCAAACCAGGGAACAAACCTGTACAGAAACACTGAAAATCATTTGCTCTGAATATAAGTGAATATTTAATTGTATCGTGCATGCATGTATCTGATTGAATGTTATGTACTTTTGTATAGAAATCTCGATAGGTATTAATAATGTGGAAAAGCACATATATTGATAGTCATACGTAGCACGATGGCTTTTGTTAGTTACGCCTTTGCATAAATAAGTGTAATTATTAGGTATCATTGTTATGTGAAAAAAGTGCGATTATTAAGAAATTAGAAACTGATGCCATTAAAAATAAGTAGTGGTGATAAAATATTCAATAAATACACTGGTTCATATACTTTCCCTGTACAAGTCATAACTGATTAGATAAACTGAGGATGAGATGAGTATTTATCAAGCTTTTTATGTGTTTTAAATAACCAGAAAATTGTGTCGGATACGCCTGTCAAATACAGAAAATATTTATTTCCGTACCATGCTCTCAACGAAATTGGAGGCTTGCATTTATAAACTCTCCAATTCTGGGATGATTAGTAAGTTTTCGCTTTGAATGTATAAGTAATTGATTTTTTTGCCTGCGGATGGAAACTCTGGGTTTAAAAAAAGCTATGAGTAAATACCTTATATAGGCTAAAAGGTGTCCCGGACGTAAAAGTTTGTTAAGTTGTAGAAAATAGGCCTGTGCCCACCAGGAAACAAATATCCTTTCTAGAAAAACTTGCACTGTTCAAACAAAGCATGTGCCGAAATCACTCCTCCTCCTCCTCTTGCAATGAACACTCCTTAAGCAAATTCCACACCTGCTCCATGTCGCATTTGTCAGCTAATGAGGACTGTTCATGTCTTCTCCTTCTTGTCTGGTTTTGATTGGTGACGTATGTATCAAGTGGGAAGCCGTTTGAATTTTAATTGTGCATTTTTCAACATTCCTCTGAATGCTTATGGTTGTGAACTTTGTGCATATTGTTCAGCTGGAATGGGCAAAAAAATACTATTTTTCTTTCTTCTAGGACATGAATGCAGAGAATGGAGAAGTTTTTTTTGGGCAGAGAGGGGAAGACATCGAGATAGAGACTGGTCTGGGTTTGGATGAGCCTTTCCTTTGCTCTAGTTCTCTTTACAGTACGACACCAAAGACCCTGGAGGCATGGGCACTGGACCCCCAATGTGTATGTATGTTTTACGGTTAAATGATAGCTGTTGTTTTGGGAACTGTTTTTTATTGACATGGATCCAAGGTTCCCTCCCACAGTGCGAGTACATGCAGTAAGGCTGCTTGGCCTCTTAGCTTGCAGTGTGTATGTGTCAGAGCTGGACTGGGAGTAAATGTCAGCCATGGACTTTGGGGTCACCCTATGATAAAATCCGCTGAATGGAGGGAGGGGACTATAAACCCATCGGCCTACTGGGAAGAGGCCCAGTATACCAGATGGCCAGTTCAACCCTGGTGTGTGTGTGTGTGTTTGTAGTTTGCGTGTGTGTGGATGTGTGAGCGTGTATACCTTATCTTATGGGGACACAATGTTTCCTGGTCCCCATAAGGGAAAACTCAATTTAATGAAAATCTGTGACTGCAATGAAAAATCTAAAAATGCAAAAACTCTTGCTCGGTTATTGTAAGGGCTTGGTAGGTTGTCATAGTTAGCGTTAGCTATCTATCTCATAGAAATGAATGAGCGGTCCCCATAAAGATATGTTTACCCGACGTGCATGCATGTGTGCATGCGTGTGTGCGTGTGCGTGTGCATGCACTTAATGGTGAACCGCTTTCCTGTTCAGGGTGTAGCTTGTGCCATGTGCTGCCTGGGATCGGCTCCATGTCCCCTGCAACCCTGACCAGGATAAGTGTTTGGAAGATGGATGATTATGACCTTCGGGGGACTGTTTTAAGAACATAACCTATGTACCTTTTCCCTTTATTGAGTCGCCACCTTAACAGATAAACATTTCTTCTCCTTTAATAGGGTCTGAAGGACAGTGAACCTGAAGATGTCCTCCCTGCCATCAACCCAAATGATGTCTATCCCTCCGGTCCTCCCGGGGAGGTCTTCTCAGAAACCGACAGCGGTATCTCAGAAGATCCAAGCTCTGACAGCCCCCCAAGGGCCTCGGAGTCCCACCAGGCTCCGCCTGCCATCTACCAGCTGGTGTATGACATAAGCAGTCTAAATAATCTGAAGACAGAGCCAGAACAACAGAGTATGGATGTCATTTCCATCCAGCTAGGTGAGTCACACAGTATTTTGCGAACAATATATATGTTATTTTAAAAATAGATCTGAAATGGATGTACATTCTGTTATCTGCAGATAAATAAAGGCCATATTTTTGGGAAAGTTCTTAGTCATTAAATGATGCTAAAAGACTAATGGAATTTATGATCCTATCAGTATCAGATTGGTCTGGCAGTTAGACTGATATAATTTCACATGTCTATTGGTAAGGGAAGTCTGCTGTATCTCGAGTCAGTATTACTCTGAGAATTATATCATAAAATTAGCAAACGTTGCCAAAGCGAGTGACATGGTGGTGTGGTGGTCAGCACTGCTGCCTCACACCTCTGGGACCAGCGTTTGAGTCTCTTCCATGGCTCCATGTGTGTGGGGTTTGCATGTTCTCTCCGTGTCTTCGTGGGGTGTCCTGCAGGTTCCTGAGGGTAATTGGAATTACTAGATTGTCCATAGATCTTCTGGGATAGGCTCCGGGAAGCTCACGGCCATAAAGAGGGCAAGCGGGTACAGAAAATGGATGTATAGATATCAGCAATGCTAAAGAAAGAATAGTTTATGGTGTGATGGAATTTGTAGTGTACTGTAGAAACCTTGTGTTCCTTGGATCATTAAGATGCCTGCGGGGGTTCTGACAGTGCTGTGGGTTTTTCCCCAGACGAGTGGAGCACCCACATGCTGATGTCTGATTCTTGCATCGTCAATGAACTGCCCCTGGCACCTACAGCAAAACCTGATGGTGCCCCATCCACCAGCCTCATCTGCAAAGAAGACCAGGGTCTGGAGAACCTGCCAGTAGGTGTTGATGATGATTCAGTAAAGATAACATATCGCTTACAAATTTGTCGCTAGAAATAGAAAAACCGTAAGACGAAAGAAAAATGCTGTCGGTGCATATTATTCCAGGAACCTTTGAAGTCTCTGATTTGGCTGCGATTGTACCATTAGTGGTTTCCTGTTTGTCTTTGTAAAGTTATACCCAGACCTCCATCTTACCGATGAGGAACAGAAGCTTCTGAATCAGGAAGGCATCTCCCTGCCTAATAACCTGCCCCTGACAAAGGTATCGCCGTAAACTGCAACACTAATCAGGCAAATGTGGTCTGGTAAAACATAGACCGGTGAAAGAAATACGTTCCATCATCGCAGGATGTGCCACGTCATCACCATGTCTTCAGTTTGGTTCGGGTAACTTAATGGTATAAATAATAACCGAAAAATGATTCTAAAAGCTGTGCATTTATGACACGCTTGCAGAGATTACAGCGCAAATGTCATTTGCGATGGGATTCCTCTGTAGGCGGAGGAGCGCATTCTGAAGAAGGTCCGGCGCAAGATCCGCAACAAACAGTCGGCGCAGGACAGCCGGCGCAGGAAAAAGGAATACATCGACGGGCTGGAGAGCAGGTACCGCCACTTTATCACATCTGCTGGTCTCTCTATATCTGGGCCAGTGCCACTAACCCTTTTCTTTAATGGGAGAAGCCAACTTCTCACCTCCCTGCATGGCGTGGTGTGTATTCCAGGGTAGCGGCATGCTCGATACAGAACCAGGAGCTGCAGAGGACAGTGGAGCTCCTGGAGAAGAACAATGTGTACGTGTCATGGTATCACAGATTCTTTATACGGCCAGTGCAGGGCGAGTCACTCGCAAAAGTAATCCGTTACAGACAGAGGTGGGAAGTTCCAGTATAGAAAGTACAAATCCCGACCAGGGTTTTGTTTCGACCAGCCGGTTGAGTACACTGTTAATGTGACTTTTTATACTCAGCTGGTTGGTTGAAACAAAACCTCGGTCGGTCCCCAGGACTGAATACGGCACTTTGGGCCCTGTTGCCGTGGTGACACAGTGGCTTTCAGGTGTTAATGCAGGAGATGTCTGTGTGCAGATCCCTCCTGGCCCAGCTGCAAAAGCTACAAGCCCTGATCAAGCGGACGGCCACCAAGGCGGCACAGACCAGCACTTGCATTATGGTAACGATCCTCGGGATTCTTTGTTTTTCTTAACTTCATTGAAAAATGACATAAATGATGTACTGAGGCCAGTCAACACATGATTAACATAAAGCTCTCTATGTATGTGTGTGTATTTTTATTTTACCAGATCTTCATCTTCTCCCTGGCCCTCATCATCTTTCCAAGTTACAGTCCTTTCAGCTGGGGTTCTGTGTCAGTGGAGGAGGGATATGCACAAACAGGAGGTCGATTCTTTCTTCTGCTGATATGTGATAAGTTTGTTTAGGTTTTTTTTCCCCTATGTAGGTAGTGCAGACTAATCTTTTCAAGGTTGCCATGCCTTTGCCAAAAAAAAAGATAATAATAGTAAGAAAAAGAATACAAGGACAAGGATTCATTTGCAACACCAAATTCCTAACATAAATTCCCATTGGCTGCTGGATATATGGTGCAGCATATTACAGTTGAGTTGTAATATGCTGTATGTCCAGCTTGTGATGCCGGTTGTAATGTCAGTCCAGCATTAATGTATGGTGTGCTTTTTCGGTATTGAGCTACACCAAAGTTACAGTTAAGGGATGTTTTTGTCTGGGCTGAAATATGCAGTCAGAATAAGTCCTGTTCAGCATGTCAAACAGGGTGGCAAGAATCTTGATCTTGCGGTTCTCATTGTTGCCCTGGCAGGTTAGGCTACCTTTCTCTGAATATGGAAGGGTGTGCTTTGAAATGGTAGAGATTTTCAGTAAACAGGACTCCGAGTGAATTCGGTTTTTGTTCCAAGAGTTTTCATGCAAATGTTTTATTGTGTATTCGTTGTGGTGTTGGCACAGGGGTAACTTAGTTTGACAAACATAAATAGATTGAGATTTTTATTTATTTATTAACTTACAAATGAAGGATTTCAGCTTGGATTAGGTAAACTGTTCCATTCTCAGTAAGAGGAAACAGTTTTAAATGAATAAGTAATTACTTTGTTAATCTGGAAATGTAAGGATATTTAGTATAAACAGCACCGACAATTAATCAGTATCAAAATTATATCGGTTTTTAGATGCCATTTACACACTGTGCGTCATTATACTCCTACACTCAACGCTCATGTGTCACAAAGGCCATGACAAGGCTACATAGTTTAAAACTTTGGTTAAGTTATTTGTTGTGGACATTCGAAAAATATTTTCAATGCAGTTATGAAAGACATTTGTGAATTTGTTTTACTTATCTGGTTTTCTACAAGAATGGCTCCTATTCCGTGATCTGACAAACAACAAACAAAACCTTTTACTCCACCTTATGTTTTTGAAAAAAATGGTTTAAGCACTCAGCGACATTGATGGAACAAATATGTGAATCACTGGATTTAGAAACTATGCGGCCTCCTTTGTTGGCAGTAACCTTAAAGCAACTCTGTAGGTGTTTCAATTCATGCATATTTTTGGGATGTTTTACTTCAGATCACACCAAAGGTCTTGGTAAAACATTGTTGATTGTTGATTTACTTCTGTGTTTTGGATAATTGGATTAGGTTTTAGATCGTGGACACCCTGACATTCTGCTGCATAATTTTTTAGGCGCAACTTGAAATTTATTGGTTCCTCAGTGATTGCAAGTCATCCAGGCCCCAGCTGGCCTTCATCACTACACCCCCTGCATGTGTCACAGCTGGGATGAGG
>JAODKE010000146.1:15010084-15022967 GCA_026779605.1 Mormyrus hasselquistii
AACATGGATGTTATCAAGTGCAGAGATGCCTGCAAAATCCTCACTTGTCACCTTCAGCTTCTTTGTCACTTGTTTGATGTTCCATGGCTTGGGACACCAACTGCGATGAATTGTAGAAATGGTGCTGAATTTCTTTTCTTCTGAGGTCTAGTGTGACGAGCAGGTAATCAACACTGAATTGATGTTTTTAAGGTCAAACCCATACCTGACTAAAACAATTTACCCACTTTTGAAGATATCATTATTCTGAAGGTTTACATATTTTTCAGTTACCCTGATTGTTTAAGCCATTTCGTCAGCAAAGAATAGCCAATCTAACGCGTGTCCTTTGCTAAATTTATTACTATGACGTTTATGGAGATAGAGATGAAAATCGCATTTTAGGAGCCATTCATTGAAAAGTCCAAATAAATCCGCAAACATTTTCTGACAACTGCAGTTAACAGACTGAAAAAATGTGCTTTACAAAACACAGCTGAATCCTTGTTCTTGTCATAGGATGTTAACCCCTCCCTTCAGATTTTTCCCCCCCCCCCCCCCCCGATAACTCCATCCACATTCCTTTACAGTAGCTAAACTGAAGTGATTAGCTCTCCCTTAAAAGTCTAAATCATTACATGATTTCATTCTGCTTGCATCAGAAAGCATATAGTTCCCATTTTTAGTTTTATGCACTACAGGCCAGAAGTTTGGGCCCACCCTCAGATTTTTAAAAAATAAACAATACGCTGCTTTGTCAAACTTTTATTACAAGAAAATATTAGAAATATTTAGAACAAATGTGACTGGTTTTCAGTTTCTTTTTATAGCTTGCAGTAACACATTATTTAGCCACAGGCTGAAACTATTGGTTTTGAAGAAGACATATCAGAGATATTGATTTGCTCTTGGGCTCTCTTGATTGTGTCTTAATTCACATAAACGAAACTTACTTGTCTGCCTTGTCCCAGATAAGTTTATGAGATGTTAAGGCACTGTCTGTTCCGCGTTTCAATCTTCTGTTGTCACAACTGGACAGAATGTTTGATAAATATTTGTTATTTTTATGCTTGTAATGGCTGGAAAGGCACACGGCTAACAACCGAACAGAGGGCTGAAATCCAAACTTTCAGTGGTTCAAAACCAGTCAGTTACATTTCTTTTACGTATTTCTAATATTTTCTTGTAATAAAAGTTTGAAAAAGCAGCATATCATTTTTAAATTTTTTTAAATCTGAGGGTGGGCCCAAACTCCTTGCCTATAGTCAAGGGAACATGGTTCATTAATTGCTATATGCATATACTCTAACAGTTAATCTGACAGAAAGTTAATCTTCCAGTTTGCACTTCTGTGTTTTCTTGCCTTTACTCGGTTTTGGAAGGATCCATTTTTCTGTGGTGGTTTCAATTAACTTTTTACATAATTAACATTATAGTCTTAATATATTATTTATAGCATAATACGTAGTGAGGTCGAATTAAAGATTAAAGATATCGATTCGCAAGTGCTGAATTTGAGAAAATTCACGACCACCTTTCTGTTGTGTTCTTCACCATTACAGTTATTTCAAGAAATATCCTGACTGACTCCTCCTCCTCTTTGCAAATATCAGAGGACGTGGACGACGCTGACGTTCGTGGTGAAATCCTGTCTTATTCACCAGACCCGAGTCAATCGGATACCTTAGATCGGACGTCTAGTTTACGACATCAGCCAGTCGAAAGTCTGGAGGCAGCCCCTCAAGAAGGCGTGGACCAGGCAGAGAACCAATCTAGAAACAGTTCACTTCCGAATGAGGGACAGACAGATGCGCTGTCTCTGGCTTTGACATCTGCCAAAGGACAGGGTAGCAGTGAGGCTGATCCCACCAAGCCAGCCCATGCGGATGAGATGTGAACAATCTTGCGCGAGTAGCTTACTTATGTCCTGGAGTTCTTCTGGACTCTTAGAATTGTGAGGTTCTTCATCAGATGATTGCTGGCAATTTGACAGGTTTACTTTTGTAGGCTATGATGGTCCTTCTGCTGGCAAGCTCGGTGAGCCACATAGCATATTTGTATAGCTCCTTTTCTGTTTCATTAAACGGATGAAGGAACAACTAAGTGTCACCTTTCTGAAGAATTTTATCTGCGCTAAAACAACTCCATGGAAATATTATCCCACTCTCTGTGTTCTTATAGATATGTGAATAAAACAGGGAAGCATATATTGAAGGATTTTTTTTTTGGTTATGCATTTATGAACTGTTGTAATAATACAGGCCCTTGTTTACAAAGTTTGCAGTGTCCTGCGCTGTTATTGGTTGTTTAACGTAATGGATCTCTCGGCTGACCGGGGAGCGCCTCAGTATCCCGCAAGAGGAAATTCCTGGGAGGGGGAGGGGCTGTGCATCTATGCTCAGACTACTGCGCGCTCGACCCAGGCAAGCACTGAAAAATGAATGAATGTGTACATACTGAGTTTCTTGGATGGGTATTTTTCTGACTGGAAGTAAACTGCTTTCCTGCTTTTTCAGAGTAACTGGCCATTCAAATTTTGATCCGCTTAATGAATAGCAATTGCGTTGATGAATCTGACAATTTGCAATAAGCTTCCTCACTAATTATAGTCAAGTTACTGCTTTGCTAATGTGCGAAGGGAAAGAGTATCATAAAATAGTTCCATTTCCACTACAGTAGGCCAAAGGTATTTGCTATGAAATATAGAAAAACGTAGAAATTAAAAGCACCGATTAAGGTTAACTAAGCCACGGTGTCGACACGTTTAATAAAGTGTTGGTGATTCCTGGAGCAGTGGTGAACCACAATCTTTCTGTGTATTTCCTTTCATTCCTAGGTTTATGTTGTGCGTACAGTAGCAGAGTCAAACATTTGACAAATACTCGGGTAATCATAAGCATCATTATAAGCCATAAAGTCTTTAACAAACGTCATTTGTTAGACTGAGCGGAAAAGACGGCTAGTAAAAGGTTGTGCTCGCCGGTTATGCCACTGGGCATGGAAATACGAAATTCGCTTTTAAAATGGGAGTCAAATATCATCTAATAATGCACAAAAGGCGAACCTTCGAATAACACTCTGCGTAGGCGCCGATGAAGCCACCATGATGCAGCGAAGTGTGCGATGACGCACTAGGCCGGGAAGGCGGCGCCGGCGCGCTTCCGCGAATTACGTGGAATCAACAGCGCGGAACTCACGGTTTGCTGCATGTTTACGCGATAGCGTAGCGCCTGCGTAAAGTAACCCAGCGCATACAGAGTGGGATAACTTTCCGGGATCCTGTCGGTGTAATGTTCAGCTTAAAGTGCTGCTAGTAGCTTGTCGAGGCTATTTACGTGCGAAACTGGTTGACATGGACCACTAATGTCAAACTTAACAGTACAGACAATGTCTTTCGGTGAGTATATGACTTCTGTAACAACTAATAGGAGTTTATGCTATTGCTAGATAGTTGGTAAGTTTACATGTATGCTCAGTTCTCTTAGCAGCGCAGACATATTAGATAGTTGTATAATTTATAGCGTTTGATAACTGCTTCATAGATAGCGATGTATTGGGGTTTAGAATTTAAAACATAATTGACTAGCTCGTTAAGGCTGTCTTTTCTTGTCTTTCCAGCTTCAAAAGTAGAAAAGTGTATACGATGATGACACACTTGGAGTGATCCTGTACTGGCAACACCCAGACACCTGTTTGAATGAGATGGAAAGCGATTGTAGGATTTGCACAAGAAAAACTGCCTGTTGCATACGGTTGTGGTGTTTGTTATCATTCTGGTAAGACAGAAACTAAGATCCATTCGAGTTGTCGGTCGTGGTTAGTCGCTCTGTAACGTTTGCTTGGGGTATAACCCAAGACTTCTTTCTGCCTAAACAGGGTGCTTGGTGTATCTGCTTTGAGCAAAGAAAGTACTTCAAGTAAGGTGTCTCTTTATGTTTTTGGTTATTAGGCTATGACATACTGTAAATATTTGAAGAAGTGTGTTTTTTGATTTATAAAATGATGCATGCATCATAGCTTGGTGGTGTATTCTTTGCAGAAGAGCTTCTGTAATACCCATAAATTATTGTTCAGTCTGCTACTGAATAGCAACTAATGAATGCAAGCTTATAGCTGGGCTTGTGTTGCAGATCTGGATCCGATGGCCACGCCGTGCTGGCAGGTGGAGGAGTTTGTGGTGTCAGCTGAGTGCTTCCAGTGCAATGCCTTCCAGCTGGTAAGCACCATCCAGACTGCCTTCGACTGGGATACAGTATAAGTCGTGCCCTTCACCTCTTGGTTACCCCCCCCCCAGAAATCATGGCCAGTCTGCAACCCAACTGGATATGTTGAGAAGATCAACTGCGCCAAGTCCAAGAAGGATGAGTACAAGAGGTGATTATCTATGTGTCGTTGATGCTTAATTCTTTACATATTTATTATTGAAATGCATTTGAAATCATATTTTTCATTAACGCTTAGATTAATTGGAAAAAATTATTATTATTATTATTATTATTATCACCTAGTATGGCTTGAATGTCTCATAAAGTACCTCAGGACGTGGATGGAGAGTCTGTACTATATATGTCACCACTCCAACTGATTTTGAACATTGTACTACAGTTCAGTTTACATTATGTTTCGGCTGATATATTGTAGTTGATTTACTTACATTTCTTCCCTCCTTTGCTGGCCCAGTTGTCGCTCTGTCGTAATGGAGGAACGTCTCTTCTGGAAATTTGAGGGCACAATGTTGTGCCTGACAGTGGTCTTTGCACTCTTGGTAATCTTGCGACAGAGGGCACTTGACCGGCAAGCATCAGAAAAAGTCCGCAGGCAATTGGAATCCGTGTAGCTGGGGTGATAGGAACCTGCACCCCTGTCCTTTTTCAAGAGTCATCAAATGTTCCTTCTTTTCATGTTAAATGTATGATTTAGTTTTTAATACACTTGGAAAGGTGATTCTGTAATCAAGAGAGTTCCTATAAGTGGACTCTCAGAAAAAGGGTAAAAACTTGTACCTTTGCTTGTCAGTGGTGCTGTACCCTCAAGGGTCTGCCAATTGTACCCTTAGCTGCAGGTAATTGTACCTTTTAAGGCACCAGAAATGTCCAATTCTGTACCTTAAAAGGTCCAGTTTCAAGGGTACAGCCCCAGTGACAAGCAAAGGTTCAAATTTTTGTCCTTTTCTTGAGAGTGTTACAGTGCTGTTTGCACGGCAGATTTAATGAAGACATCACTAACGTTTTATCTCAGTGTGAAATTACCTTCCTAGAGAGCTTGCTTGGGTGTCTCTGTGTCCCATCTTTGCCGGGAAATATGACGAAATACTATTTTAAACCCATTAATTCAGTAGTAAAAAAGGATGGATGGAGAAAAGAATGGACTAATTTATAGTTGCTATGCAAAAAAATCATCAGAAAGCATTTAGAAGCAGGTAGTCTTACAGAACCATGGCTGCCCATTTAAAGACCAGAAAATGTGTTGACATTTAATTAATGTGTGCAGCACAGATAAGAAAAAAACATTAAGATGGGATAGATTACAAGAGTGCAATTTTATGTAGGATGAATGCAGAAGTGGGGACAATCAAATGCTTGTTTTTCCTGGAACGCTGTTCACTGTCAATAATCCATGTGGATATACTCCATTGCTTTGATATCCCTTTTGATTCCAGTTTTAAGTGATCTGTTCCATCATGTTTATGATACAGATGGGATTTCTGTGGTCTACGGTGGGTAGTGTGGTAGTCTTTCTGTGATGCAGATTGCTAGTCTGAATGGTATGCGATGTGTTTAGCAGCTAAATCGAGCTGCAAGCAAGCTTAAAGGTCAGTAGCAACAGTCATTCAGATCATGGCTTGAACGTTTTCCGTGTCCTTGACGCTTCTACTCTCCACGATCATTCAGAATTGGTGCATTTTCTTGCTTTGATTGAATTAAAGGGTTCTTGTTCTCCTATCCAAGTTTTTATTTCCATGTAATGAAGCTAAAATGACGTTTATCATCTGGGTTGCCAGCATTTGACTGCAGTTTTTAGGGTTGGGTGGCACTTGGTTAAACATGCAGCACAAATAACCCTCGCTTAACACCCTTCAGTATCTCTGGAGGGGGGCAGCATTTGGACGTTTGTAGAAATATAATCTGAAATTCACCGTTGTTGTCTTTCTTTTAATTATTGAGATCTTGTAAGTTGTCTATTTAAATAATGTTCAGCTAGTTTTGCGCAGTGTATTTCATTTCACTTTTGGATGTGATTATGTTCTGTCATATGGTTTGTGGTGCTGCTAAAATGTAACTGACCAACTGCATAAAGATTGTATTTTGTTCTTTAGGACAATAATGGTCTAAAACATTTACTAGGAATAGCTGAATGATTCCGTCCATGGTGAAGGAACCATGCAGTTTTTCACTTGTTTGCCAGTGACCCCTGGACAATCTCCTTGGACAATTGGACAATCAGTATAATGACTATAACAACATGAAACTATAACTCAGCATGTCATTACAGGGTTGGGGGGAGTGATTTTGATTTATTTTATTTATTTTTTTGTGAAGTTGGAACAGCATAACAAAGTCACGTGTAATTAATGTACTTTGTATTTAAAGACTTATCTCTCAAGGGAAATGAGTTAAATACGATTAATTAAATTAATAGTTTGGACTTTGCTCAAAGTCTTTTGAAGTCTCTCTTTGCATTCTTCCATACATATATGGAATAGACATTACATAATAAAACATCTTTATTTTTGTTTAATCTTCATACTTGCATAGTTGTTAGAAATATGTTTGTGCATAATTCATTACATTTATTTTACATAGCAGATGTATACATAGCAACGTACAAGATCCATGTGAAATATTGACCACAATTTTAAAAACCTTTCTGGAGAAGCCCAATAGGTGTTGCTTTTGTGTAATGAGGTTAAAACATATGTTCTGTTTACATTTTGAAAACAACGCAGCAAATTTTGGAGCTAGTCTTTAACCATATATCAAATAGCAGAACAGTTTGCATACGTGATATCATAAACATTTGAGGAAGAAATAGTTGCATTTTGACCTCCGTGGACAGTCGCATAGTTGGCCAAACCGTGATCCTCTTTTCACTGAACAAAGGTCACCTACAGAGCACTGAAGAACAGTGATATGTTAGTTAACAAGACGGTAATCTACTTACACATACGAATGTTGATATTCCACAGTTAAAAGCATTACACTGTAGCTGACGTTATTAGATGCAAATATCACTTTTGAAAAAAATGTTGAACGGGAGGGAACGAGAAATGTAATTTTCTTTGTAAAAATACGTTGTACTATGCCCTAAAAGTCCCCGAAAAAATAGTAATCTAACAACAAGCTGGCACTACATTAAATAGTTGTGCACTGTTACATTTATTACGCCAATGTAAAATATATTTTGTAGATGTTAATTGTGTACCACAGGAAGTCGACTCGGCTTCCTATCCCAATGACTCATCCTCTTGTTCTGAAGTTTCTCCAAAACATTGTGAAGAACATCCAGCTAGAAGAGAGAAAAACGAAGCTGATGAAATACTTAATCACTTCTTACTAACCAGCTACAAGCGTTCCATTGACTCGAAATATTTAATAGCATGAAACACGTCGTCGTAGCTAAATTGCTCAGTGATGCGATTGATGAAAAATGAAAAATAACTAGGAGACAATGGAAACTTAAAAAATAAATAGCACGTAAAGAAATGACAAGCGTGCGTACGAGAAGAGTGCCCCGTTTTCTCAGAATGTTTTAATTACGTCAACGAAATGTATAGATCAGAGCCTATCCTATGCAGCACACGCCACAGACTGGATATGTGATATCAGATTTGAACCCCCGATCCTGGAGGTGAGAAGTATTAAAATATGAAATGTACACTTTTTTTGTGACGTTCAGTTGTTTTTTTTTTTTTTTTTTGGTAAATTTAATATAGGCCGATAGATATGACAATTTTCCCCTAAAATGTAGATTGCCTGATTTTTTTGGTATTGCAACCTAGTTTCATTAAACTCTGCTTCAAGCAATGTAATTTTAACAGTTATAATGTTGAAAGAAGTGTAATAAAATAAGTAGAACTTCAACAAACTATCTGGAAAAGGACAACAAAATAAAATCGCGTTGCAGGTCTAATTATTATGATGGAATTGCCCAAAGACAAAACCGGTCACTCACCAGTTCTTTCTTGTTCTCGCTACTATCTGTCGTTTTTATAGTTAAATCCTGCGACCACCATCCTTCAACAGTAATTAAACTGGAGAAAGTAAAAAAAGCAAACAAAAAAATAGTTACAGATGATTTTGCCATTGTTTGCTTTCTATATGACCAAGAAATTCTTGTGTCGGCACTATAAGGAAGAATCAGCCGCACGGTCTTCAAGACAAAGCTTAAAAACCTGTCCAAGGTACTTAGGGGGATTTTAGCAGGATGACAGGGCAATGTACTGGAGTTCATCAGATCGGCATTCATCACTTCAGTGGCGGTGTTGACATCCCAAAGCACAGAATAGTTGGTAAATTTAAAATCCATCTTAAGTTTTATCCGATTTAACTGAGAAAAATAAACATTATGCAAACAATTTTACATTTGGTTTTTGTGGAAATTATTTCGTTACAATGATGTGTCATTTATCGTGATTTGGTGCTTACATCATATAGCTCTACGGAAATAATCGAGTCCTGGCTTGAAACAATTAACCTACTACACAAACAGCTCTTAAGCAGTTACTGAACAGTTACGTAAAAAGATTACTAAAAGGCACTACCTACATGTGCAACCGTGCCGACTTTCCACTGTGATCCTTTCCATTTATAGAAGTTTAATAGTCAAGTGACGTCAGAGAGCGCGGATTTCTCATTGACCGTATACATCCAACAATCGACATAGGCCACACTTTGTTACAAGCTACTACCTCATTATAGAACTTCAGGTTCACTGATCCTTCTGTTCTGTTTGTGCATATCCATCGCCCGGGCGACATCTTCATCCGACATTAACCATTTGAATATACAATAGTTCACTATATTTGCTCTCTTTTTTATTATACCATAATATCTCGCTAAATCATAATGTTAATATGAAAGGCAAGTTTCCAGCGAGCAATTATTGTCCCAGTTAGACATTCATACTGGAAACCCGAAAACCTCAACAGGTTTGTACTGTGTATATAAAGCCATTACGGGCACTATTCATAATTATTCGAAGATATCTTGCACGAAATTGCTTGGTTTGTTGATTTTCCTAATATCAAAAATGACTTACTAACACTATATCATTTCTGAAATTTGTGGGGTATCTAACTGTAACGCCCTGTAAGCGACTGGCATAACCACTAACGAGATCCCCAGTTATCGGACTATTACGCAAGTACAACAAAATTCCATTAGATGGCAGCACACAGACGTGACTTAAAGCATATTAATATTCTTTCTAACCGAAAGAATGTTCTCTTTTTACATGTATTTGCATTTGCATGTCTATGTCTGAATTATATTCATAATATTAAAATAATTTTAGTATTTATTTTAAGCAGTTATATAAATGCATTTATGCACATTTTGTGCAAAGGTTTGATTCAATGAAATGGCAGTTCACTCTGTAAGACAGGCTGGGGCAATTATTTTCTGTGGACAGCCAAATTAGAGCTTCACCATGTCAGCTGGGTCCATGTATCAAAGCTACAATAATTGTTAGATATTGTTGTATATCCATCCATCCATCCATCCATCCATCCATCCATCCATCCATCCAACCATCCATCCATCCATCCATCACCATCCACTTGTCCGTGGTTTGGGTTTGTCAGTGGACCCTGGACCCCATACCCCATACTCCTGAAGCACCCCCCACAGAGCACCTCGGGGAACCTGGTCATAAGCCTTTTCCAAATCCACAAAACACAGGTAGACTGGATAGGCAAACTCCCAGGCCCCCTCCAGCACCCTCGCAAGGGTATAAAGCTGGTCCAGTGTTACATGGCCAGGACTAAAACCGCATTGTTCTTCCGGAATCTGAGATTCGACTATCGATCTCACCCTCCTCTCCAGTACCCCGGAATAGACTTTCCCAGTAGGAACCAGGAGCTGCTTCCCCCTCCTGATATTCTGAACGGTTTGCCAGAACCTTTTTGAGGCTGACCGAAAGTCACTTCCATGGCCTCACCAAACTTGTCCCACGTCCAGGGTTTGCTTCTGCAATCGCCCGAGCTGCGTTCCACCTGGCCTGCTGGTACCTGTCAGCTGCCTCTGGAGACCATTAGGCTAATAATTTCCAGTTGGCCTCCTTCTTCAGTTTGACAGCCCTTCTTACCTCTGGTGTCCACCATCAGGTACAGGGGTTTCCGCCACGCCTGGCACTGACATGCTGATATAGATCATCTTTTAGACACCTTTTAGCGTTTTTGTACGTATGTATGTTTTAGTGCACATGCTGGATTATAATTATTATTTTACCAAAGCTAGCCCTTGCCTTAAGTCTGTGTGGTAAGTGTATATGTGGAGAACCAGTCATTAGTTTTCTACTGCATGTAAGCGGGCTATGCATGTCATATTAAAGCTTTGAATCAAGTTCACTATACTGTAATGTGAGTGTTTAATTAGCTGCCTAGGTTCATTAATTTAATTACTCTTTTAATTTAGTTATAGCTAGCTACATGAAATAAAAAGAAAACTAGTTAAAAATGGCCACCATTTTTATTTTTATAGTGTCTCTGCCAAACAATCATGGTGAAGTTGTCGTGCACTAAGGTGCCCAGAGCGCAGACAGAATACCAGGACGGCAGGAGTCGGGGAAAACACGAGGTTTAATAGACGGCAAGGCAGGCAAACACAGGTTGACAATACAATAACCGGACTGGGGAAACAAACGGAAAAGCGGACTAAATACATTGGAGTAATGACAACTATCAGAAAAAGCTGGTAAACACGGGGAATCCACATGAGGTTACCGAGGCGGCGTGGCACACGGAAGGAGCGGACGATCGGGGCAGGACAGAAGTGTAACCACCAAGCTGTGTCTTATTTTCTATAGAGACAGAATGAAGAGAAAAGGGGATATTTCCCATTTCTTTCAAAAGAAGTATAAATCAGGGCCAGACCAGGACTTGATAGACCCCAGCGGCAGCCACACCTGTAGCGGCGACCAACCTGGAGGAACCAGCCAGGAAAATGATGAGACACAACTCCTCAGTGCACCCCCAGCAGGTAGAGGCGGACTGCAGTAAACTGCTGCAATCTTACACGGCAACAAAATGTTATCATGTCAAAAATCTAAATTAGAATAATTTTATGAGGCAGCTTGATGCTTTTAAAAATTGTATCTCATTGTGTCTATATGTACATTTTTCAATTAAGTGTCATGGAGAGATGAGGGTGAGACAGATGGTGAGAACTCTGACGGTGAGCCAGAGTTAGAAGGAAATCAAATGGCACTCAGATCCTCACATCCAGCACAGCATGTTGGGCACCAAAAGGACCAAGTGGACGCCACATACACCTACCCATGTTATGCAATGAGCCTTCACAAACTTAACTAAGCACAACTTAACTAATCACAAACTTAACTAAGCACAACTTAACTAATTGAGACGTCTGCCCATATCTACACTTAGTACTTAACATTTATTCCAGACATCTCAAGATCTAAAGAGGGAGGTCCAGCTCAGCCACGTCTGACAAATTTTCCAAGAACTCTATATGGAACAAGAACAAGGGCTTTCAACAGATCTTGGTACAAAGATGATCTATGGCTTGAGTACTCTGTATCTCAAAATGCCAGTTATTGTTTTGCCTGCAGGCATTTTACCCTCCCTGGTTACATGGAATCAACCTTCACATCTCAATCAGGGTTATTTCAACTGGAAACAAGCCTTATTTAATGCTGGGTTTGAACTTCACTCAAAATCGGACGACAGCAGGACGACAAGTCGTAAATACGGGGAAAAAAAAGCAGACTGGAGAGCATACGGCGACCAACATTATTGACAGATCTGGGGATACGAACTCAGACTAATATACACAGGACAGACTGAACTTAACAGGTAACAGGTGATTACAATTTGTAATTAACACGAGGTAACGAGGTGGGCGAGGCACACATGAGGCTCGGACGAGCAGGTCACGACAAGTACACTAGCCACCAAATACAAAATGAGATTCTGCAAGGATTGGCTGAAATGGTCCAAAAAGAAATCATAGCTGAAGTAAAACAAAGCGAGGTGTTCAGCGTGTTGGCAGATGAAACTAAAGGTTTGCAAAAGGAAGAACAAATATCTTTAGCAGTGCGTTAATATTACAGTGGTGTCATACATAAAAGCCTCCTTCACTTTCGGTCGGCAGTCAGGGTCTGTCCAAAATGACAGTGGAGTGTCTGGAGAAGCATGGTCTGGACTACAGAAATAACGACAGGGCTATGACGGTGCCTCTGTGATGAGTGGGAAGCCAATGCCATGTCTGCATTTTATGTACATTGTAATGCACACTGCTTGAATCTCGGTTTTGTTGGTGTGGTAAAGTCAGTGCCTGAAGCTGAAGACTTTTTGGCTCTTCTTCAGAATATTTATACATTTTTAAGTGGTTCTGCTGTTCACATTAAGTGACTTGCTGTCCAAAAAGAGCAAGAGAAGCCAAGGGAGCTCCAGCGACCGATAGATGTTAGGTGGGCATGTAGATGCATGTCGCAATCTGAGGGACAGGCTTCCAGCTGTTTTGAGGCTTCTCCAAGAGATTTTTCTTGACAGGAACAGTGGAGATAGAAAAGTGGAAGCAAAGGGTCTTTTTGCCATCCATCCATCTATCCATCCATCATCTCCCGCTTATCCGAAGTCGGGTCGCGGGGGCAGCTGCCTCAGCAGGGAAACCCAGACTTCCCTCTCCCCGGCCACTTCATCCAGCTCCTCTGGGGGAATCCC
>JAODKE010000146.1:15023067-15043741 GCA_026779605.1 Mormyrus hasselquistii
ACCCACAGCTCGTGACCATAGGTGAGGGTAGGAACATAGATCAACTGGTAAATCGAGAGCTTTGCCTTTTGGCTCAGCTCTTTCTTCACCATGACAGACCGATGCAGTGCCTGCATCACTGCTGACGCCGCACCGATCTGCCTGTCGACCTCCAGCTCCATCCTCCCCTCTCTCGTGAACAAGACCCCGAGATACTTAAACTCTTCCACTTAGCGGAGGACCCCATCCCCCATCCCCTACCCTTTTCCGGCTTAGGACCATGGTTTCGGATTTGGAGGTGCCGATTCTCATCCCAGCCGTTTCACACTCGGCTGCAGACTGTCCAAGTGAGAGCCGGAGGTCACGTTCTGATGAGGCCAACAGGACCACATCATCCGCAAAAAGCAGAGACCTAATCCTGAGGTCACCAAACTGGACACCCTCAACGCCCTGGCTGCACCTAGAAATTCTGTCCATATAAGCTATGAACAGAATCGGTGACAAAGGGCAGCCCTGACGGAGTCCAACCCTCACCGGAAACGAGTCCGACTTATTGCCGCCCATGCGGACCAGGCACTGGTCATATAGGGACCGAATAGCCCTTAAAAGGAAGCCCGGCACCCCATACTCCCGGACCACCCCCAAAAGATTCCCCGAGGGATGCGGTCAAATGCCCTTTCCAAGTCCACAAAACACATGTACTGTAGACTGGTTGGCCAAACTTTCATGAACCCTCCAAAACCCTGCTGCGAGTATAGAGCTGGTCCACTGTTCAAGGAGGGCATGTACCCTCAACATGGATGACTTTGTAAAACATTTTGCTACTTCCCACCATAATCGGAGAATTATGCTCTCCTGAGTGTATCCTTGCTTTGCAAAATGTCCTTATTTGACTAAGTGGTTCTCAAACCTTTGCAAGCACAACCAGGGGAATGCAGGTC
Source organism: Mormyrus hasselquistii (assembly GCA_026779605.1). Lineage (NCBI taxonomy): Eukaryota > Metazoa > Chordata > Actinopteri > Osteoglossiformes > Mormyridae > Mormyrus > Mormyrus hasselquistii. The sequence goes on from JAODKE010000146.1 coordinate 15,023,988, forward strand.
AGTTCTGGTGGTATTCATAAATCTTGCAGTTTACAATTTAGATGCAGTTTTATTTGTTTATTTGTTAATTTATTTTTTGAGAATTTGTTTTTAGTCCTATCTGTGTTCCGAGCTTTAAATTTACATGTGCACTGCTCTTGTTTGGTCATTGGTGCAATTTTACTTCTTGTTTGTTCATGGTTTAGTCTAGGTTTAAGTCTGTGGTTAATGCAGTTCGAGTTCATGTTTGGTCCTGGATTAGATTAGGCTTGGTCTTTATGATTGGTGTTTGTGAATTTGTAAATGTTTTTTGTGTTTATTCAACAGATTTACAAACCCATTGTTTATTATTAGTATGTATGAGAAAAATGCTTTTTTCCTTCATTTATCATATTTATATGAACCCCTCTGAGAATCCCTTGCTCACCCTTTGGCCCCCCCTTAAATAAAAGTCTAGCTCCACCACTGTGTCCATTATGGACCAACAACAGAACAGCACTCAGGTTCAGATCAGGGAGTCCGTTCCTCCCAATCACCCCCCTCCCTGCCACACTGTCTATACCCACGTGAGCATTGAAATCCCCCAGCAAAACAATGGCCAGCCAAAGCCCAGCCACCAGGCGCTCGCCAGCGGGCCCCTCCCCCAGGCCTGGCTCCAGGGTGGGGCCCCGGTGACCCCAGTCTGGGGAGAGGGTAATGAGATCTTGCTGTGGTTTTCATCATAGGTTTTATGGATTGCTCTTCGCCTGGTCCCTCACCTGGGACCTTTTTGCCTTGGGAGACCCTCCCAGGGTCAATCACCCCGGCAACACAGCCCCCAGGGTCAGTGAGGCACGCAAACCCCTCTACCACAATAAGGAGGCAATCGGAGGATCCTCATCTAATCAGAGCATGAGAGATTTCAAGGATGCGAAAACAACATGTTTTACAGGTGTGTGTCTTTTCCCAAAACTTAATATATAGGCGATTCACTTTGTATTGTTGTATACCTATTATTATTTTCAAGGAAAGATTTGACAAATCTGTTCATTTTCATATACCTGAAACATTACCCGTTTTCCCATTTTAATGCTTGTGTCAGCCAGTTCAAATATCTTTGTGGGCTGGATATGACCCATGACCTTGCCCAGGTCTACTATAAGTAGTTTAAATAATTTCGTTTTAGTTGGATTGAAGTAATAAACTAAACAGATTGTGATTGTGCCTGAAACTCTATCAGCAATGCTATTTTAAGCCATGATTAATTCCGTGATTTTTTTTGTGCCATAGTATACATGCCTAGTATTAAATGTTAATTTTAGCGGAATTAACAGAATCATCTAAAGTGGAAACGCATTGCACATGAGCTGGAAATTAACATTTTCTTTTCAGGTTGTGGGAATTTACCCAGATTATTATTAGCAGCAATGAGCTAGAAATAACAGTGCCAGCAGTGCTTTCCTTGTCCAAGGTGCTGAAATCTCCAAACTAGATCACCGGAAGGTACCAGGTTACATAACTTTAGAAATAGACCCAGAACACATTCTAAGGCCTTCTAAGTCATTTTTTGTTGATTTTGTGTGTCATATAGGGGTAGGTTAGTCGATGACTCTAGATCAGTGTTTCCCAATCTGGTCCTTTGGGACCCACATTCCACATTTCCGCTCCCTTCCAAATCCCAGTGGGAGGGAGCAAAAACATGGACTGTCTGGAAGGGAGCTGGGAGGGAGTAAAAACATGGACCGACTGTGGGTTACGAGGACCGGATTGGGAAACACTGCTCTACATGACATGAGACTTCAAGTTATTCTGGGTCATAATTAGACCAGCACTGTGACACAGTGGTCAGCACTGCGGCCTCACCTCTCCAGGACTGGCAGGCACACCCATCCCCAGGTACTCTGATTCCCCCACCACCTTTTGAATTGATGACTCTCAGATTTGTTTTATGTGTGAGTGTGTGCTCTGTAATGGACTAACTTCCCATCCTTGGTATACCCCAGTGATTCCTGGAATAGGCTCTACTGTACACTGTCAGAAAAAAAGCACCAATTTGTACTTTTAAGGGTCCCGTTGCTTGTCTGTGGGACTATATACACTGCTTGAACAAAATGATACAACCCCAGTGACAAAAAGCTGAGAGGTACATATGGGTACTTTTTTCTCAAGGTTCTGTCAATTGTATCCTTAGCTGTGGGTAAATTGTACCCTTTAAGGTACAATTTACAAGAAATGCACTCTGAGGAACATGTTTGTACCATTGGGGGTATACTTTCATTTTCAGTCATTTATTTATTGCTGCCTCTACTACTTTTTGAGTGATTCTGTATCCTCATCTAATCGGAGCATGAGGGACTTAAGGACGTGACAACAACATGTGTTACAGGCGTGTGTCTTCTCTCAAGACCTAACAAACAATATAAGCTATTCATTTTGTAATAAGGGTACATGTACAACCTATATACTGTATATCTAGGCTTCTAACAAAGTTCCCCTAAATCCACTTTGTTGTCCTGTCTGAGGGATCCCCGTCGACATCAGTCAGGGGTCCTCCTCCTCGACATCATACCCCTTGAGGGATACTTGCCAGTGAGAGTCGCCCTGTGCGGAAGCCCACACTCTCGATAGCAAGTGACTAGAATGAGTGGCCACACCCCTTTATCAGCTGTAATTGGTTTTCTTTAGTAACCTTCGTATTTAAGCTCTGGAGGTGTGACGCAAGGTCTTCTTAGTTTCAGAGATTTCAACAATTTCCCTGTATGATTACGTGTCACGTCTGCAAGCGCCAGGAGCCGTAAAGAAACCCCAAAGGTAGTATGCCCCCGGAAAGGCGGAGGTTTTGGGTGCACTGAAACCACTGCAGATGGCCGAGAGGAGGAGAGAGCTGTGGGAACAGGCCTCTCTACTTCTCCAGTGCTCCGGTCACCTCTGGGCGATGCAAGCAAGGTTTATGACCCTGCCAGGAGATGGAGATCCTTCCCGGTATTTCCTCCGAAACCCATCACCAGGGTCCTCGAGGGCCTGGGGACCGAAATGTTTGGAGTCGCTGCCCCTGGATACCCAGCAAATGGTGATGCAGGAAGGGAGCAGGGATCAGTGGCAGCCACCCAAGTGAGATGCCTAGTGAATCCCACCAGGGGGCGAAGCAGAGGGTGCCGCAGAAGCAGCCTTTCCAGGACCAGAGACTGGAAAGTCAGATGGTAACTTCCCTGTCTGGAGACACAGGGTCTGGGCAGATGGGTTCTGTTGGCACAGGCACTGGTGAGGCAGCGGCTAAGAAACCTGATGACCAGATGAGAACAGGCTCCTTCGGGCTGAGCTCTGGAGTCGTGGGCTCCTCTGAGCCAGGAGAGACCCCTGTTGGCCAAACATGAGCAGGACAGGAAAGGTGGCCGATCATGACATTACCTGCTTTCTGGTTTTCTGGTTTCATTCTGTTCCTTCGACTGAGATTGTCTAATCGCCTGAACTCTGTTTGGCCCTCACTGGACATTTGCCTGTTTTATTGACCATCACCTGCCTGACATTTTGAATTGTGTTTTTGTCTGTGCTGGTTTTGGACCTGAATTTCCTGACACTTAAAAATCTCTCAGTTATTTAAAGTGCTGGGACTCCAAAATCTGCCAGGGTATCCTTCAGTACCATGCAAATGACTAGAAATCTTTAAATTAAATAGACTGTTTTCCTGGGAAATAAACAATAAACAGAGACAGTAAAATAGTGAGATCAGCAATGTGGTAGTACAGCTTCCTGTCCAGACATCCTCTAGGGTCCTGCTAAGTCAGCATGTTCTCTAACACGTGCCAGTTGGGGAGCAATCAAGAATTCAGACAAGGACAGCATGCATGCAGCTGGGAGAAAGTCGGACAGTTCATTATTTTTGTTGTTTGAATTCTTGTTTTTGTAATCAAATAATTTTTTAAATGATATATGTCCTTGTACGGCAATGCATTCTTTCCACTAACTGTTATAAAGCTGCTCGATATCTCAAACCCACTGGAGTTTTTCGACGCTTTGTGGTTTCGCTCATTTTGTTCGCCAGCTGCAGTTTCTCCGCCAGATCACTGTTCAGCAAATAAATTCACTGCCTTTTTATTACGCCTGACACACACACTCTGTGTCCCTCGGAATGTCCCCTCCCCCTTCTTTGTCTCCCTTATCTTTGAACACATTTCAGGAAGTCATATTACAACATCAAAGACAAAACAAAAGGGATCAGATGATCGAGCTTCCAGGCTTCTCCTAGTAGATTTCCTGACTTTTCGCGTGTTAAAATTCTTCTGCAGTTGAATCTAATCTTAGTAACACTCTTGGCACTGAGTTTTGTGAAGAAAAAAAAAAACATTAATCAAACAAGACAAAAAAACAAAATGCTCTGAACATAATGGTTTGAAACTAGCTAGTGACCTGCCTCATCACGCATTTGTTAATTTCCTCATGGTTTACTTTGTGCCTTAATTCCTGCACTTGGATCACCCTCATACTCTTCTGGTTTTGTTTTGTACCTTTTGATTTTGTAATTGATTAGTTTGCTTTGTATTCCCTGTGCCAGAGTATGTCTAAGCCTCTTAGTTCGGTGTTCATCTTGGTTAAGTAGCTCCACCTGTTCCTTGTTCCTGTGTATCCCCTGATTGGTTATTTGATTATTGAGTTACACCTGTCCCTTGTTTGCCCAGTGCTTCTCAAAACGAAATCCTCCCTAACAGAATCATTACATTACATTACAGTAGGAGTGCAACGCAAGCTTGTGTTTTAGCTGTAACTGTGATTCAGTGTGACTGTATTACACAGCCGGTGACTAAGCAACTAAGAGATATCAATCAGAAGTGCTGACAGACACAATGTGTTCTTACACCTCATTTTAACTGGAAACAAAGGTGCGGTTAAAATCTAGCAACATCGCACCTTATTCCCTCCCCCAACATGTTCTTTGTAGCAGTGACAAATGGCTCAGCACTGTCTGGTAAATTAATGTGCATATGGGTGAGATCTATCGCCCCCTGCTGGTTTGTGTATGTTTCGACAGGATGAATTCGGAAAGAATTTACTACTTTAACCTGATGCTTTATTCCAAAGTCACTTGCATTACCAGGTTACCGTTGCATTACAGAGTTACAATTCATGTGTGTTTCCTGGGATCTAAACCCATCACCTTCACATTTCTTCTACCTGAGCTGCAGGAGCTTAAATCAATTGCTGTACTGATATCCATTTGAAGTATGTGGTTAGATACTAGAGTCCTTTAATAATCAATTCATCTGAATAGTCCTTGTGGTCATCCAAGTGTCCTGTTCTTCTCTGGGTCACTGTAATCTGGAATACATGGAACAAGACTTTGGTAGAGATTATCTGCATATTGGCTGTATATTTATAATTACTTGTAATTACATTGCTTAATTAGTCAGGTAGTTGCATCATAATCCTGAGATGAAATCTGAATCCCTTAATATGGCATCAGGTAACATAGTTTTTCTTGGTGTGCACTTGTGACAAAAAGGTTGATAGTTAAGTTCCATGGAGAAGTCTTGTGGTCCTAAACACATATAAATAGCAATACGTACAATGTTTGATAACACTTTTGGGTCCTTTGAACTCTTACAGCAGCGCCATAGAAGCTGCACAAGCTATTTCAGTTATTAAAGATGTGTTCTAGTAGATCAGACACTGAGACAAAACTGAGGCCTACCCTGGGGTGTCTGCACTGTTAGCTCCCATTCATAGCATTTGGCAGAGCTTGAGTGCTGCCAAGCCCAGGATGAGCGGGAGCAGGTGTGACACCTAAGAGCAACAACACATTAGGCCATCAGGGGCAGCGCTCCTCTAGATCGGGAACAAAGGAAACATGTAATGGAGAGGAGTCCATGAAAGCACATGCTACGTTTGACCCAGACACACAAATTGTACTGGAATGTTTGCTGTTAAGCAATGTCTTATTAATAAACTGCTTATTTCATGCCAAAGTTTTAGGAGACTGTCAAGAGCATTTCCTGTTGATTTCCCAAAGAGAGTTGGAAGCGTGTCAAAAGAGATGAGACATCTTGTACCAGACCACATGGACTTGTCCTGAACTTGTCAAATGCTCTTTTTTTCACCCAAAACCCTGAGCTACTGCATCGTTGAAGTATACGTTATTGTTTAAGAAAAAAATAAATAAAATTACAAAAGGTTACTATAGGCAAAGTGCAAGAACATAAAGTACCTCATTCGGTGCACTAACACCTCTTGTTTCTTCACTTCCAAGGTACACAAAGTCATATAGTTCTGCAAAAAAAAGACATGCATGTTTTGTGGCATTTATCTTTGAAGTGGAAAAAAACGTAAGAGTAATTTTACTGATAAAAAAGAGTGAAGAAATACCATAATCGAAGGTACTGTTGTCGTAATAATCTGGTGTTGGGGTGACATCGTTGTCATAGTCATCACCTGTTAATACAGAAAGAGTAGACTATTACAGGTCGTTGTCTGTATTTACACTGTCGATAAAATGCATGCATTGTTCCCTACGTCTACATTTTAAGATACATATACTGTAGCACAAAGAGAAGTACAGAGGGTTCTTCGGTAAGCCTACGTTTGACATAGACTAGCTCCTGCCTGGCCCTGTAGTTTATGAGTACTACAGTTTTACTTTCCTTCAGAGACATACTCAGAGGTTTTAGATCCCCCATGTGGTCAATAAGATAAGTGAATTATCTTTGGAGAGAAGTAATATCCACCAGGTCAATGCGGAGAGACCATGCTCTAGCTCCATCAATCACTTTCTTGGTCAGGGAGTGGACCACCTAACATGCAGCATATTAAAGAACAATTTCAGACAAATGTCATAGGATTTATGCTTCTAGTTGTAGTTTAGCCACTGTCTATCTGTGCATTAGTATGAAGACGTTTTCCCACACTGGCTGAGATCTGTGACATAGTGACAGGTCTGAGGCATTCCATGCCACACAGCACATTCCCTAGGATAGAACACATAAGTAAAAATATTCTATTGAATTTGGGTATACAACATAGCAGAGTATCCATCATAGCAGAGTATACACCATAGCAGAGTATCCATCATAACAGAGTATACACCATAGCAGAGTATCCATCATAGCAGAGTACACACTATAACAGAGTATCCATCATAGCAAAGTATTAGGGGTGTAAATCACAGCTTTCCTCTCGATACGATACAATATCGATTCCAACGATTCGATTTTTTTTTGATACCTCAGAAATTCCCACGATACAATACAATTTGATTCAGTTCAATACTGGGGTTAGCAGTCGAAATGATGAAATTTCACACAATCCTTTACATTAAAATAAATTTAAAAAAGGCAAATATAATTAACATTTTATAATATTTTATTGGGAACAAAATCTACAGTAGTGTAGTCAAGTATGACATAAAACAAGCAAAATAATGTTGTTAATGTCGTAGTTTTTATGGACAGTCCAAAAATGCTCCACACTTCCCTTCTTCGGAATAGCAACGGTAGACTGACAGATGATGTAAATGCACTTCGGATATGACATTGTGAAAAAAGTCCTCCTCCCATTCCACATGGAAGTGGAAGCTGTTTGGCCTCTTACTTGGTCTTAGCTTGCTTTACAGCAACTGGCGCGGTTGAACGCGTCATCCATTTTTTATGCCATGCGATCTACCCACACTACCTTTGCGACTGACCAGTAGATCGCGATCGACGTATTGGGCACCCCTGCTGTAGACCATGTATACGTCGGAGTGGATCATGAAAACAATTCTGGGACCGGTGAGGAGAAGAAAAAAAAAACGCTTGCATCGATATTTATGCGGTCACATCGATGCATCGAATCGTTTGCCGTTGAATCGATACATCAGTACAAATCGATGTATTGTAACACCCCCCCCTACAGAGTATACACATAGCCGAGTATCCATCATGGCAGAGTATACACACCATAGCAAAGTATATATCATAGCAGAGTATCCATCATAACAGAGTGTCCATCATCTTTCAAGAGTAAAAGCAGAAAAGACTTTGGGCTGCATTTCCTGCACCTATTTTCTGAAATCAGTTGTCCTATTCAGGGTTGTGTGGGGTCTGGAGCCTATTAGTGCAAGGCAGGGAACAACCCCAGGATGGGGTGCCAACCCATCACAGGGCACAAAGCAGGGAACAGCCCCAGGATGGGGTGCCAACCCATCACAGGGCACATTAGGCACTCACACAATTACCAAGTAGCCTCAGCATGTTTTTGGACTGTGGAGGGAAACTGGAGAACCCAGAAGATGACAACACTGGGAGAACATGCAAACTCCACACACATGGAGTCATGGTGGAGACTCAAACGCTGGTCCCAGAGGTGTGAGGCAACAGTGCTGACCACCGCACCACCATGCCGTCCCTGCTCTCCCATATTTCACAAATAATGTGTAAGTCATGTGACTCAGCCTCAATCATCAGGAAAGGAGAACAAAGTCTAGACTAAATTATGATGTTACAGAAAATAGATAATCCGCAGAATGCTTCAGGCTTGTGCTAAGGCGGTTTCGATCGCGTGACAGACAGCCTCACCCCAGCTCCTGTGCTCCTTTGTGAACTGAATCAGTCCACCTGTGTACTAAGATTCCTGTAAATCAAAGAACTTTCTTGTCCCTTTATGCCATGATTCAGCTCAGGCTTCATCCTTCACCTGCTAAACCACCTGCATGCCCATCCTCCTCTCTGAGAAATTATCGCTTTAACTCCCTGAGTCAGCTTATAAGAGACAATCAAGGAAAATAGCTTATTGTGTATTCATAGTTTCTCGCTGGCAGAATCTTCTCCGAATAGGAGCACATTCAAGTTTTCATTGCAGTTCAAGAGGATGTGAAATGGCACATGACATTCTTGTTTGATTGTAGGCAATGCATTTTCTCCAAAATATCACGTGTGATTAGTATATTGTTCCAGGACTCTCATTTGTTATGATTACCATTTCTATCGCATGTAACTTTTCCTGGGGGTTTACATGGGATATATTATGTCTGGCAAATGCTAACAGTGCATTAACTGTTCTCATTTTGCCATTGTGTCTGTTTATATACAAATAAGGAAATATCTCACATTTATTGTGTGGAAGTTTGTTACTGAATTTGGTACTGGCACCTTATGTCACGTATGAGATTACGTTACATCGAAGTGCACGCAGTTAGGGAGTTAGGGCGTGCTGTCTGCATTGAGAAGAGATGCTTTATACAAAAGAAGAGCAGTCTGAGTTGGACTTGTGTGATTAGAGAACCAGTGGGAAATATAACTGCCATGCGCTACCCCGCAAAATTGTTGAGGGACCGAAATTTAGCACCGTCATTAAAAAAAATGTATCCCCTATTAACCCAGCCTTGTTTCGTGCGGTCTGTGTCGCAAAACCTTGCACGCTCTTCCTTAGGTAGCAGAGACATGGACCGCCGCAAGTTCCTTGCGTGATTTCCAAAATCCCCATCAGATGTTTCAGTTCACATTCAAGGTCCATTAAGGCAATTAGGGATTGTTTTATAAACACGCGTAATTTAGTTTGATAATTAAGAAAATGCTTATTCCTACTTCTGAGAACAGTATCGTGTTTCCAGTACCGTGTTTCTGACCACATGTTCCTCTTTCTGATTGCAGACCGCAAGCAAGTAGCCTATCTGACAAATGTTATTTGGCAAGTTGAACTGTAATACGTTTTCTGGTTAATTAATATGTTAAATAAATTGTGCTACTACATAATTCGTCCCCAGTTTGCGAAATAGGGAGGGGGGGAGTCCGACTCCCCCGATTAACTCATGAGACCCCCTGAAACCCTCAAAAGCAAAATTTTAAGGGAGTCTCCAAGATCGGAGATAGGGATTCCCCGGAATACTGACGGGTATTTCGCACATTGTTTGTGCCCCTGCAAGTGCTACAGATTTTTTTATTCTGACAAGACATCAGTACTGCTTGATGAGCTAAAAAAAAAAAAAAGTAGACCTCGATTGCCAACTTTGGTCAGCAAGCTGGCATGAGATTTTAAATACGACACAAGTTTGCACGTTCAGTTACATGTATGTAACAGTTTTACTACCTTGTAAATAGTTTGTAGGGTTTGCAAACTACCCCAACGCTTTTGATGTAGCTAATTTTAGTTTCATGATGGAATAATATAGAGTCATGCCGTAAGATTTCTTGCGTGAGCGTGAGTGTAGGATGGGGTTATCTTTAAAGAAATCTAAAACTATAAGAAAACGCTTCCGTAAGCCGAAATAAGATATGAAAATGATAATAGAAAACTATAAATATTACTTCCCAAAGAAACTAAAATAAAACAGAAACAAACGTCAAATACTTTGCGATAATTTTTTGCCCATTTTGAGGACACGAATTAGTACATAATTAATTAGCACTCTGTATTCATGTAGGATTCTCTAAAGATCAGACACATAAAATAATTACACAAATTTCGATCTACGTAAGAATAACATTACTAAATCCTAGACAGAAAGTTAAATATATTTAAAAACTAAACAGAATAAAACTAAATATTTTAAATACAAACTAATAAAAATTAATGAAACCACAACAAAAGCTGGGAAACAAGTGAACATTGAAAATAATATTAAAATAAAAACTAATTTAAAAAGTATAACAGTGCTGTACAGTTCCCAGAAATATGTGGGGTTTCTTGCATTGCAGAATAGCCTTACCTCTGTGTTTGCAGACCTTAGGGGGAGCCCATCATACAGCCCTTGCTGTACTTCTTCACTGAGTCTCCTAGTCACCTTCTAAGCACCACATCCTGGCTATGATGTGGGAACAGTTCCCTGCACCCTGGGTTGTGTGCAGACCCACACTCACGGGAGTGGGGGAGGGGGAGAGAGAGAACGACGTCAGCATGGGTACTCACCACAGCACAAGACCAGGAGCAGGGCAAAGGCCGTGGACAGGGAAAGCAGCCACAGGGCAAACCTCTGCATGGTGTCAGACAGAAAATGAAAGTGAGCAGCAGAAGCAGAGGGTCTCTGTGTGTGTGAGAATGAGGGGGCGTGGCCTTTATGAGGGGCGTGGCCTTATGAAGGGGCATGGCCCTTTCCCTCCAAAACACAGGGGATGACCATTTAGGTAGGATGGCCAAGTCCTGTCTATTCAGCCAGCTACCAACATAAATACCATGAAAGCTGATAGCCCCCAACAGCCAGTCTTATCTGAACATGCATCATTTGTTTTTAGCAAAAGTATTACTCTGACTACAGCTTTTTTGGCAGCTCTTCCTGTTGGCTGCACTGACTGGGAGATGACAGAAGTCTGCAGCAGATAACAGACTGTCTGAAGCCGCAGCTAAACAAGATACATGAGGTGTTGAATGGAAGACTTGGGTTACATATACATTCTGGGCACCGTTAGGGTTTTGGAAAACTTGTTTTGCAATATATTTTTTTTTGGTTACTGTGAGCTTTTACACTTTATATTTAAAAATAACTTTTATATAAATTTATGAAAAAAAATACTGATTTGTGCTTACTATGGAATTTCTTTAACAGACTTTCTTCAAAATAATAATTTATCTCATTTCACATTGTCCTTTCTGAGGACTTTTGCAGCTAGATCTCACGCTCCATGCCGCCCTTGTTAGTCTGTCGGACGTAGGCCGTGGCCCCTCCAAGACGCCAAAGGTAGGGTCTAAGCAGTAAGTGTTTATCAGTGTCATGACTACCAGTCAATGGGCACCTGCATTTTCTGCGAGCAGGAACCTGGTGCTAAACAATTTGCACGTTAGATTCTAGAAAAGCCATCAGTGCAGGACTCGTGCCAGTATAAACTACACAAAGCACAGTGCACCTTCATCACACGATAGCTCTGAAGTGTCTGCAATAGCGTCACCTGGCCCCAGTGGCCCCCATATAAAGGTATTCAGCTGACTGTGTATCCCCGCACCCAGGGCCGGCCCGCCCCATCGGCGACATAGGCAGTCGCCTAGGGCAGCATTTGTTTAGAGTCAAGTGATAAACATAAAAAAAAATACCTGTGGTTGCATTCTGTGGTTTTACAGTTATTTACATTGTTGAAATGAAATAACAGTATTTATTTACGGGACAACCGCAGCTCCCCATTGAACATCTAAGTAATACATCATTCCTCAATTACTGAATTGGCAAGATAGGTAGGAAAATGAAACAGTCGCAACAATTCCTGTTACCGGGAAGAAAATACTGAAAATAAGAAGAGGAAAAAAGAAAACAATGCAGAGATATTATGTTGTTGCAATTAGTTAGTTGGATCCTTTTAAATGAAAATATTTTAATATGTCACCGCTCTTCTTGTGAACCAGACACTAGCCAGACACCCTGTGCTAATGTCTTTAATATAAAAGAATGGACAGAAATTGTTCTGTGCTGCTCTGCATTTGGTGAAGTCGGTCATTTCAGTATGCACTGTATTAATGTAATAGTGTCAGGGTCAGCACCCGTCCATCCCTGCCCTTCGTGTCTCTTCCCCATTTGGCCAGCAGGTGTCGCTGGCTATCCCGTCTTGTCATTCCTTGTCTCTTGTATTTATTGTTTTTCTGTTTTCCCAGTGTGTATTACAGTAAAACCTTGGATTGCAAGCATAATTTGTTCTGGAAACGTGCTCGCAATCCAAAGTACTCACCAAAGCGAATTTTATCATTAAAAATAATGGAGACTCAGATGATTCGTTCCACAACCCAAAAATATTCATATGAAAATGATTCATATAAAATATAAAGTAAAAATACATAAAACAAATTTACCTGCACTTTACCTTTGAAAAGAATCGTAGATGGTGTGAGGAAGACGAGAGAGAGGAGAAGAGGAGGGTTATTTTGTAGGACAACTTTCGCTATAACTAACAGAATCACTGCTATCTGTTGGCTCACTGGATTCTTTTTTTTGTGCGACTTTAACAGGGAACCTATACAATTACAGCCGCTTTTGCCTCCTTTTCCATTTCGCGGAAATGTGGACATTGCATTGTTGTTAAACAGATTCATCGCTCGCACTGCTACGCCCTTATTTGGGTGGTGCTTTTCTACTAAATTTTAACTATACATGTGAGGCACGCCGACTGAGACCAAGCATGGGAGACAATTACCCACAATCCCACAGCGAGAGAGAGAGAACCATCGGCTCAGTTGTGATCACATGACGCTCGGCAGACAAAGTGTATACATAACACTCGTATTGCAAGACCTCGCCTGTTTATCAAGTTAAAATTTATTAGAAATTTTTGCTCCTCTTGCAAAACACTCGCAAACTAAGTTAATCGCAATCCGACATTTGACTGTAATTTGTTTCTGTCATCAGTTTGCCCCTCTTTTGTTCAGAGGTGGACATTTCAGGTCCAGAAAGTAAAAATCCAGACCAGGGTTTTGTTTCAACCAACCAGTGACTGAGACTCTTTATGTGACTCTTTATGCTCAACTGGTTGGTCGAAACAAAATCCTGGTCTGGATTTTTACTTTCTGGACCTGAAATGTCCGCCTCTGCTTGTGTTCTGTTTTGGTTTTCGTTTTATACTTTTTAATTCTGCATTAATTAGCTTTACATTGTAGTACTAGAACTTTGTTTAGGTCTCCGAGTTTTGATGTCTAAGCTTTCTAGTTCTGTTAATCAGCCCCAGCTGTTGCTCGTTGTCCTGTCCTTTCTTTGATTGGTCAGGTGAGTATTGTTCTCACCTGTCTTGCGTTGTCTTGTTAGCCTTGTATGTATTTTTAAAGTACCTGCTCCTGCTCTGTTCTCCTGCCAGTCATTGTATGTTGCTGTGTGATTGTTACCAAGTTGATGGTACCCTGCCCAGTTTCCTCTGTAGTTTGATTTATAGTTCTGATGGTAGTGTTTCCCCTCTTTGGTTCTGATGCCTTATGGTGTCCTATTTTGTACGTTCAGCCTGTTTAATAAACCGCTTTTTCTAGAGCCGTAAGTGGACCATCGCATGTTTTCCTGCTTGCACTATTCCGTGTCACCATACGAGTAAGTCAATATGTATTAAAAAGTATACACGGCATACAGAGATGTTTTATTTTGGGGTGTTTGGGTGCAGGACTGGGGAGGGGGCTCAGTAGAATTACATCAAGGGCTAGCCCCGCCCCCACACATCTTGTCCTAGTGGAAGGAAGTATGGGAAGCAATATGGGGTCATTAGCCAGGAATTTCCCAAATATCATCTCTTCCTGTATGTGGCATAACTTGATGGTTACTAATTTCCCAAAGCTCCCTCTGTAATTAATGTTGATTTTCTTGAAAGGTGTTTTTCTTTGCTATGATTTTTTTTTTTGTAAGAGGCATCTACAACCACACCTCGTGCCTTGCATCTGTTTCCTCTCCACAGCACCAACGTCTGACAGGAAAATATGGGGACTTGAGGTTGGAAGGACTTTGGCATCGACCGGCTCTTTCTCACTTGAGGGAGGAATTGGTGATAGACGGGGCATTCCGGGGTGCAGCCCCTCCTCTGTGAGCTTCCCTTGTCCGTGTGTGACTTCTCTCATTTTGAGATTCCAGTGCCTGAATTGGGAATCCAGCTGCAGTCTGTTTTTTTTGTTTAGACTCACAAGTCTCAAGGCCCACATTTACAGCATCATGCATAAAGTTTGTTGGAAATACATACATTTTCCAATGTTTTAAAACAAGTTCTTTTCTCAGTGCTGCATTTGTTGTTGGTACCTGGGATGATGATAATTTTGGTTTGCCTTTAACAGTGATTCTGAAACCGTGGGTTGGCAAAATAATTGGAGGGGTTGCAAGATGATTTTTGCAGAAAACTGAGAAAGATTTTTACATTTGAGAAAGGAAGAGATGAAGTGCTTTTACATTGTCGAGTCACATTTACCTGGTTTTAGCATAACGGAAAGCCTACTGAAAGGAAAAGAGGGGTTAATATCAAGTAACTATAAGACTGTGACAAAGGGAGTGAGGACATCTCTGGAGCATCTGTGTTCCACTCCTGGGTTCCCACACTGCAACAGCTAGGAACAGGCCTTGACCCACATTCCCCTGCTTGTTGGGGCAGGAAAAAGACTTGCTCCAAAGTATTTTCATTTGCCCATCAAATTAGAGATGCTTGAAACATCAGATATTGTTTTTTTTTTTTTTTTTCTCAACAAAAGGGAAAACTGTACCATCGGAGTGACAGCTGAGTATTTTGATAAGGTGTTCTGTCCTGCTTTATTTTAGTCAAGCTACTCAACCGGCAAGAAGAGCAACCTAGGATAATGAAGGCAGTGAAGGTACTTTTCTTGCTTTTTGTATTCTACTTGAAACTGGTGCGGTTACTTCCCATATTTGATAGCTTTGTTATTTTATGATAAGTTTATGATAGTTTGTTATTACTGTAGAAACAGAGATAAACATCATAGATTTCTTCCTTCTCCAATGTCCCCAAAACCACTTTCAAATTTAGTCAGCATTCTATTTTATAAACTTATGCTGTATTTTTTAGATTAACTAGAGATATGTAAAAATACATTTGTTTATTTGAGAAAAGCAAATAACTAGGGTCTGGGTTAAACTAATCAGCTGTGCCTTTGCTCACCTACTGTAACTTAAACCAACTAGTACCTGAAAACTGGTAAAGCTGGTGGCTTCATTAGGGTTATGGCCAGCTGAGTGGATCTGGAGAAGAGGTGGGGTCATGGGGGCTGCACACCTTTAAGATATGTGGTAGTCTCCTGGGGATATTATTTATCTTTGTTGTGCTTTATTGAGTTTGGATTTTAGGCAATATTCTGTAGATAATCGGAACAACAGACATCCCCACTTTTATAGATGAATTAGGTATGATCAGTGATTGTTAGTGAGGATAAATTTGGTGTCAATAACCTATAATTTTTTATTTAGAATAGGCTATATATACCGAATATTATTTCATTATATACTATTGCAAGTCAGTTGGTACGACCTCTGGGACAAAATACTTGGGGAGCAGGAGGGTTAGGTAATCAAAAGGGGATTTATTGAACTGTTTGAACAAGACTGAATGAACAGGGTCATGGGGATCAAAACAGGAAAAGCGGGCGACTACAGAGTACAACGTTAATGACAGGACAGGGGAACACAATAGTAGGAAGCACTTAAGTGCAAGACTGACGAGGGCGTAAACGAGAGGCAGCTGGAGTGATTAACATGAGGGTAAGAACGAGAGGCAAGACAAACGATTAATGGGATTAGATGGGCAGGTTGTGACATCAGTCCTTTTCATATCGTCACCAATATCTGTTATTTATGAGTTGTGTATGATAGTGTGGAATGCGGCAGCTGTGCCATCCGTGCACCAAAACCAGAAGACTATGGTGAGCTAATAATGGCTTAGTGAATGGATGAGATGTAACCAACAGAGGTCACCAGTTCAGCCTCAGAACACTCTCTCTCTCTCTCTCTCTCGCTCTCTCATATCTGGACAGCAAGCAGGTTCTCGCTCTGCCCTGTTGGCATGGTAGTCTGGGAATATGCCTGCGGCTGCTTATCACAGCTCATTCCCTTTTTACTTGGGCTCTTTGCCAAACAGGGAAAACCCTCAGTTATGTCTCCCCTGTCTAGTGTTTATTCAAAAGTCTAGTCCATTAATTACTGCTAAAAATTTTCTAATCATCTAGTACATACATTTTTAAAAGGGCTCATTTTTTGTACTTGAAAAATTTAATGATATTAAACATACTGGAGATATCGGAGTTTTTTTCCATCTATTCCTCAACGCTGCCTGTCCATTGGGTTTGTACTGTCGGATATTCATAATTGTTTTGTTCCCTCTTATAACTGATGAGCCACATTGTGATACTGAATGTTATGAAACTCATTTCTTTTGATGTCACCTGTGAAACAATTTATAATTATTGCCTGATTTTCTGAGAATATTGCCCGTCATCCGATCATATCACGCTTCTTTTCTTACTGCTTAATGTTACCATTTAACGTGCTATTCACAATGCAAAGCAGCTTTTAATTAAAAACAATGTAATTACATCTTTAGACTGTGACTCATATACAACAATGTAATAACACCCCAAACATCTCAGCCAGAAAAGGCTCTCCTCTTGTGTTCCCATGCTTCGGTAACATCACCTCCCCCTTTTATACGCAAGAGGTCCATGGTAACCTGTTTATACTCTTTATCGCCATGGGGGGTGGTCAGGCATGTTGGTTACCATGGCTTTCTGCTACATGAATTCCTTTTTCCATTTTGAAAAAATGTGCGGCAGCGAATCCAAACTTAAGCTACAGGTTTTGTTCCTGTAGCCCCTAAGTAGAGTGTCGTTCTAATAGTGCAAAGGCTGAGGGTTCAAACTCCACAAACAGAACTATAACTCTTTTTGTTTGTGTTAGTGGCTTTAAAGTGAAGCATCAGATAACCGGGCAGGGTGTGGTTGAAGCAGAGGAGCTGAATAACTATTAAGTGAGTGAGAAATATAAAATCAAAAACCCCCTTTTTCCAAAAAGTATGCAGCATTAATTTCATATGAATTTATGATCTAGTAAATTTGATAGAATCAATTTGGGATAGTAGGACAATCAGATTCAGTCCTTGGTATTACTGGAGACCACAGCTGTACTGCAGAAAATCAAAGCTGTAGGTGACAATATGTTTGTCAGTCATTCAACAATGTAGCGAAAATATCATGCAAGAAACTCCACAAGCAATCCTGTAATTTAATCCACGTTTTAAATGTTAAATTTGAGTTTATTACTTGCAATAGTAAAGAACAGAAATAAGGTACATCAATACTACAGACATAACCAAAAGTCAGCTGCTTAATATAAAGAAATTCCTCTTAAAACCCAATTTTTCTGACTGTCAGGAAATATTAACTGTTTCTTTGTGATGGAGTTTGTAGTTATGCGAGTAAATTGATGAGAGGTGTGTAGAACAATCAAACATAAGCATGGCTCTAATGTTGCACACTGATTCTACTTTACTTCTGGGAACCGCTCTCGTGCAAAACTGCCTTCAAGCTGTAGCTGAGCTGCAGGGAAACCATAAAGTGGAGGAACTGGAAGAGCCTCGGGAAGATTTTGGATCACTGCCTGGAACGTATACCTGGGGTGACCTGCCTCTCACATTCCCATGAGTGCAACTCAGGGGACTTGGCTTTGTGGGACGTTGCTGTCACTGACCCAACAGTGTTTCTCACACACAACTAGCTCACAGCAGGATTGCATTGTACTTCACTCTCTTGTATGTTTTTTTTTAAATGTAATCCAGTGCAAAATCGATTTACAGGCACATGTGCTTACCGGTATATCTCACTGCATCTGTTATGAGTGAGCTGAAGCTAAGTGTTTCAATGGTTCCTAAGAACAATAGAAGCTGTTTTTTGTACACCATGACTAGCCACTTTGATATTTTTCATGTTGCAACAGGCAAAAAAAAAAAAATCTCTGAAAGCGTGTCCGTCTCTTTCAACTGTATGGTCTTTAACTCTGCCGTCCACTTGCTATTGCCACCGGTATCTATTATTATCCATTATTTATTACTCTGACTGTCCATTGGGAGGCAGAGGGGAAATATGGGCAGAACCTCAACATTCACATTCCAGACAATAAGGAAACATACTGCTTGTGGCAAGGTTTCCAGACCATTACAGACTAAGTCTGCCCCACAAACATGCCTCAATGACCCCTCTCTACCAGGCAAACTCAATAACCTTTACATGAATTTCTAAGCCTCTAATAACACCACAGTGCAGAAATTAACTCCAGCACCCAGAAAACAGGTACTAGAGTTGACCTCAGCCAGGGTGAAGAGAGCCTTCTGTAATGTCAATCCCCTAGATCTACTAGCCCAAGTTACATACCAGTTTGTGATCAAGGATTGTGCTGAACAACTGAAGGAGGTCTTCACTGATATCTTTAACATCTCCCTCAGCCAGGCAGTAGTGCCCACCTCCTTCATACCCAAGCCTGAGCTGCATCGTTGACCTCCAACCCATGGCTCTCACTCTGGTTGTAAAAAAGTGTTTTGTGTGACTGGTTTTGCAACACATCAAATCCTACCTCCACACAAACCTAGACCCACCCCACCACAGTTTGCATACGGAACCAACCAGACCACAGTTAATGGTATATCCACTACCCTCCATCTCACCCTGTCCCAGCTGGAAGACCAGGATGCCTACGCCGGACCATTGACTTCGGCTCAGCCTTTAAGACCATCATACCACAGCAACTGGAGGAGAAGATGGAGGTGGATACCGGCACCTGTAACTGGATCTTGAACGTCCTGAGACAAAGGCAGCAGACACACATCTTGGCGAGTACAGGCTCGCCCCAGGGCTGCATCCCGAGTCCTCTTCCTGTTCACCCAGCTTACCCATGATTGTACTGCCAGCAGAGGTGTAAAAAGTACTCAAAAATGTTACTCACGTGAAAGCATAAGTAATGAGTGAAAATTTTACTCAATTAAACATAAAAATATTCAGCCAGAATCACACTTAAGTAAAAGTAAAAAAGTACCGCATTAAAATTGTACTTGAGTTGAGTAAAAGTAAGAATGAAGACTAGAGATTCTTGTTTACGTTTTTAATTTCTAAAAACAAAGTGAACGAACCACATACAATGTTTTTGTTACGTTTTGCCGTGTACCAGCAGTCGAGCCGGCGAGCAAGGAAACAGGCAGGCAGGCAGGAGAGCGGGTGACCAGGGTTTTACTGGGTAAGGGTAAGCGACACGCAACAATACAACAACGACCAACGAAAGACTGAGGAGGGCGTGGACTAATATATACTAAACAAGCCGAATTAACGGGGAACAGCTGGGCACAATCGGGGAAGCACACGTGGATGATGAGGGGGCGTGGCACACACGAGGACTGGACGCGCAG
>JAODKE010000146.1:15049416-15073343 GCA_026779605.1 Mormyrus hasselquistii
CCTCCCTAGGACCCCCTGGTAGCCAGAAGCCAGGACCATAATAGGAGGGCCTAAGAGGGCCTTCTAAAAGTAGGCTCTCATGCACCCATTTCCATTTAAAGTTCCCATAGCAGGGCCGGGGGCCCCCTGAAAGCACCGACCCCCCCACCACCACCACAACCACCACAATTCAAGGGCCCTTGGCAGCCAAACGCCCTCCCTCCATATTTCCATCAGAGGCCCTATAGGGTCAGGGGTCTTTGTAGGCAAAGGATCAAAGAATGTAGGCCCTCTAAAATAGACAAAATACATTGTTGATAAGCGTTGCAAATTGTTTTGGGCTAGGGGCCCCACGGGCCCTCTGCACCCCAAAGGCCCCTGGGCAGCGGCCCCGCTGGCCCGGTTCGTAATCCGTCCCTGTTTTACTTGCTTTACCAGTGAACCCTTCAGTCTTATTATGTCAAGCATATAACCCAATTCTCAGCCTTACTGCTACCATGTTAACACTTCTGTTTGTTTTATGTGTATGTGTTGTGTAATTCTTGTATAAATATTCACTAACAAAACATGGCTAACAAAAAATTCCATTGTACTGAAAAGATGATATTTCTCAGTTGGCTTGGGAATGCCTTGGTATTCCCCTGTAGGAGCTGGAAGAGGCGACTGGGGAGAGGGCGGTCTGGGCCTCCCTGCTTAGACTGCTGCTCCCGCGACCCAACCCTGGATAAGTGGTAGAAGATGGATGGATGTACTGAACAAAATTTGTTTGTTGACTTGGTTGCACCCTTTTGTACTTATTTCAGAGAATGTGTCCCTTAGGTTTTGTTTTTGTTAAACTCTTTCATTTATAACCTCAATGGAATCATTAAAAAATGTACTAAATGTAAGATTACTTTGGGCAAAGGTTTCCGAGAAGTTGTTCTGTCCAGATAGAAAGCATTGTTCATTTTATTAACACCGAACTATAGGTTCCAAATTAACATTTGTGTTCCTCTCTGTCAGTGCAAAATGTCCATTTTCTATGAGGTACAGCACATAAATGATGCGTTACCATTAGCTTGAATAGACATCTCAAGCAAAACATTGTAAAACCTATGATGTTCCATCCAGTTCATCCATCCATCCATCCATCCATCCATCTCCTAACTGCTTTCAGGTCAGGGTTACATGGGCCTATAAATTTGATCAGTTAAATCCCTCTTTCATCCACCATAATTATCAATACTCTTTTTACTCATCTACTGTTTGTAGGGAAAAACATCAGCACCGCTTTGCTCAAACATACAATAAAAAGCCTTAATAGGAAGCGAGAAAAGGAAAGAAAACCACTGGAATGGTTAGTGGGCAACTAAAGCTGTCTGTTTTTATTATTTGCATTTATTTTAGCAGCTTTGGACAAATGCGACATACAAGTACTTTACTAAAGGTGAAGAGGGAATATGATGAACGGATGTGGTTTGGCAGCTCATTCCATCATCGGGGAGCCAGACATGAGAAACGCCTGGAGTGACACTTCTCAGGCGGTGGTGGTGGGGGGGGGGAATCTCCAAGCAGTGTTGGTTTGCTGATAAAGAGGGAGAGATTGAATGTAGGTGTTAAGAAGCCTCTTCATAGAGGTGATATTAACGTTGTTTTATTCACAGAAAAACAATGATAGGAAACAGCAGAAGTGGGAGCCTTTTGCTCAACAGATTAAGGCTAAACCAAACACTTCAGTAGGGTGTCTAATAGGAGGCTGCTTAGGGCTACTGGCTTCTTCAATTACAGCTGAGACTCAACAACTAAGGACATATTAAGACAGTGATTCTAAGGTATTGACAAAATCGGACAATGACAATATTGGTCACCATGCTCGATTTCTAGCCGTGTTGCAGTTCGTCTACCAGGTAGGATGGAACAAAATATTTGACAGTGTTGTATTCATCCAGCATGAACATACTGTGATAATATTCACAGCATGCTGTGATGAGGGGTGATATGTACGTTTTCCTTTCAACCAACAAGACAACACATGCACACTTAGACTGCTGCTGCCCCAGAATCCAAAGGAATCACTAATTAGCTGTAATCTTGCGTTTTACATGCACAAAAATACATTTTTGAATTTCTACAGCCGTTCTGACCACAGACCTTTTTCCAGTCTATATATTTACTTAGTTTTTATAGGAAAAATGGCAATAGGAAAACGCAATGCGGTTTGTTCTTTTATCATATGGAATTCATTCACCCTGACTGCTATACTGTCCTACAGATGCAAAATGCAGTAACTATGCAGAGACCAAAAATGAGAATAAGGGTTTCATGGTTTTTTTGACTTCCACCCGTATGTGCAGTAGGTAGATAAATGCACATATTCAAAACTGAGCTTAGCTGAGCTAAGGTATTTTGTCACACGACAAAAAAAAACTTAATGTTGATCAAAACTCAGTTTTGATATTATATGCAGTTACTGTGTTTTGCCTTTGTAGGGCAGTATAGTGAATTAAAGCTTTCTTTAGGAGTAGGTGGAATCAAGTCTCTCCCTACTGCACGATTTGTATTTCTTATCTCGTACCCAGTGTTCAATTAGGTAGAATACATACTGAACCAATACTCCCTCTAGTGGTCACATGTCCAAAAAACATAGTAGGGTTCAAAACAATGGCAGATAATTGCAAAACCGGTTCGAATGTTTTTTTCAATTTGACTTGTCTGCAGTCTAGTGGACATGGGACTTATTACACCCTAAATAAGCCATGCAAACGCAGCAACATACCTAAACAACAAGCATTATGTGACAACCATATGTTTCTTAATATCAATTAAGCCTATGCAATTTCATTGTACAAGTAGCATCCGTGCTCCAGCGTAATGACAATAAAGGCTTTTCTATTTCTATTTTTAAGTAAAAAAAATGATCTTATAGAGCTACACTGTGACAGGATACCTTGCGATTTTGGTAATTCTCTACACTTTATTTTCAGTTTTGTGATTTTGCTGTTTACATTGTAGTTAGACCACAAATCCCCCATTTCTAGAAGTCAGACACGTTTTGATCAAATTATTTTTCTACTAGAAACATGGCTGTTAAGATGTTGATCTTATTGAATTCTACAGGTTTGTTTTACTTATTCATTTTACAGCTTGCTATCCAGCACAGGGTTGAGGAGTCTTACTTATACCTTCATAAATTAAGTCAGGGGTATGTGAAATGTTAATGCTCTGCAACTAGACACAATACAAGCCTTACACCTTGGGACAAATGCTCAGAACTTTTACTTGCTCAAGCTGCTTGTACCTAAGAATCCAAAGGAATTACAAATTATGTAATCTACATCTTTAATATGCACAAACATACATTTCTGAATTTTTGCAGCTGTTCTGAGTATAGAACTTTTTTCAGCCTATATATATATATTCTCATTTGTTTTCTAGAAATAGTCCATTTCAACTTTACTCTGCCTGAAAGATTTGATTTCTCTGCTTTTCTTAGCAGTGTTTATGTTTATTTCTTAATAAAGAACACATCTGCTTTTTGGAATGAACTCAGGAAATTCTTGAAATCAATGACATATAGAAGTGGGTTTCCGTATGTTAGACTTATCTGACTGCATAGGAGTGGTGCTTAATCTTTATGAGTGAATTTATTAAATCAAGAAAGAGCCATTTGCTCATTTAAATACTAAAAATGCAAACGTACATTCAACTTCACTTTAAACCATGCCAAAGGAACCAAAAATAAATTGAGCATGGACCTTCTCACTTTTTATCCAGCAATGGGTCATGTTGCGGCTGGAGCCCATGCCAGGAAATAGTGTAGACAGGAATGGCACACGCAGAGCAGGATGCCAGTCAGACCATGTATACAGCATATATTTAAGAGGACAAGAATATAAAACTAAAGATATCTACTAGGCATAGGAAACAGAGATGCAAAAGTACTTGATTCATCCAAAAGGTCTTGATGTAAATCTTGAACCTGAAAACCACATTTCATGCAGGACCAGACCAATTAAAACACCTATACCTATCCACTGACATCACTATATTTCAATATCCAACCATACATAGGTATCGTACTTAAGAGGGGTGGGTAGCCAGCTGACCTTGAAGCCCTCGGGGGGCTTTATATTACCTATTAGTCCAACCTATATCTTACTGCAATGATACTCCAGGCAGATGCATTATCTAAAAATAGCGGGGGAAACCATATAACCATTGTAGAAGCGGTCACTTTGTCCGTGCTGAGCTGAGGATGTACCTTTTTAATTATGCATGGACTTATTTTTAAAACAACACTTTATCAACAAAGCCATCCAATGTTATCAAGTCCAATATTGACACACATCACATGCCTTAAAGAGTCGTACGGAAAGTAAGCCAAGAGTAAAGCCAGAAAAAAATATTCCTTCGCCAATAAGAAGCCATTTTGTCAGTCCAAGTATAAATGCTGTAGAAGCCTCTCGGCAAGTTCTTTAGCGATGAATTTCTAGTCCATGAAACCTATAAAAACATCACCTACTGCTAACAAACTGGACTAATACCCCGCATCCTACCTAAGTACAATACGTATCATGCGCAACCTTATTCGACTTTCATCATTCCTATATAAAACAAAAAACAGGGGTGTGTCCATGTCCTTTGTTAAGTCACCAATCAAAATGAAGAATGGGCGGATCTAAACGGTTAAATTCGGAAACTGACAGCGAATTTCACGAATCTAAGTTTGCTGCGCGGGCAATTGGGACCAATCACTAGGATCACTGGGCGGGATTATGTTAATAAAATCGATACTCCTGAACGGCACAACAGAACGCCAATGAGATGCTGGCATAAGAGAAACGGTCCAATAACGATTAGAAAAGGGTGGATTTTGACACAGGGGGCCGGGTGCGAGGTATCATGGAGGCTCAGTTAGCGCGTAATAGCCGTTGAGTGTGGGAAAGCTGCGGAGTTTTAGCATTCTTTTTTAAATTTAGTTTCCCTCCCTCAATTTTAAAACTTTTTGTGTTGATTTTAGAGATGGAGATGAAGAAGAGAATTAGTTTAGAATTACGGAACCGGACCCCAGCTAAGGTACTGGATTGTGATGTTATTTAATTTGTTCCAAATTGCGAAGCAGACCTTAAGTACGAGCGGGGAGATTGTCGGCTGTTTACGGCTTTCGGGTGTCCGCAGGAGCAGACGGCGTGCGGCTGAAATTTCACTTCAGAGTTTTCATGCTAGTTGAAGTTAGCCACCATCTGATTGCGGCCGGGTTTGTCCATTTCTCGGGGTTATCGATTTGAGCGGCTGTTCCGCTTAGCTGGATGTAATCGTAATTTCAATCAGTCCCAGCGATGGCGATATTGTGGCTTTGCTTATTTAAATCTGCAGCACCGCGCTGACCATGCTCCGTCCTCCCTCTTCGCTTCTTTTGGGCGGAGGGTGCAATAAGGCTGTCATAAGTCGGTGTTTTATTGACCTTTCGATCACTGGCTTCGACTGCACACAGCCGGGGCACATTCACGCCGCACCTGAGGAGGATAGCCCGTTTAAAGAGCTCCTTTTTTCCGGCAAAAGCGTGACTCGCATTAACCCCTTCGGAGGCGTATGGGATCGGGTCTGTGTGCGTAGTTCGTCGCAAACAGTCTTCCTTTGTTTCGTCCCAAATAAATACAACTTTACTTTGAAGCCAGGGAGCAAATTATATCTAGATATGTCTCCATTTTACACGGCTAAACAAATAACTGGCCCGACTAAACAAAAGCCGTGCCTGCCGAGCTAGGTAGCGTGCTAGCCAGCAGCCATACGCGGACGTCAGTCCGGGGAGCCACCGGGGAAGTTTAGCGCACCAGTTTCCCCGACGCAAATAGTTCTTTTTTTCGGCAGCTCCAAGGAATATGAGCCGCCGTGAAGGTGAAACGGTCCGAGCGACACGAACCCACGGCCTCGCCTTTTTTAATAAGCGGCGACGTGGGGACGGTGCGGACCGGGGCAGTGACCGTGTCTGTGTGCGTCCCCATGACGGGCAATCGGGGTCGTACTTCAGCACTAACAAGTAATATACCTCATTTACTGAAACTATCCATTAGCTTTTGACACACGTCGCCTGGCCTCGTCAGCATCCGCTAACTCGTGTGAGGAGCGGAACGAGGCTTTTACCTAGATAGGCCCCTTTGTCACCCTGTAACTTGTGCGCCTGTAAGCGGGCGGTTTAATCCCATTTCCTACGGCGCAGCGGGAATTAGTGCTTGGCAGAAATAAACGCCGACCCCCCTCAGGAGGCGTCCGGCACAGGCCAGGGGCGGCGCGGCCACTTTCCCCGGTTTACGACTCCCACCCACCCCAGCTTTCCGCGGTCTAATGCTTTAACCCGACAGACTGTTTCAGTGTCCGGATCATTGTCATGTAGCTACGGTGCATGGTGAAAGAGCCGCGTCCGACCTTTTACATAGAGGAGGTGTTTTAATGTTTTTAATAAAGGGTGCAGGTCATTGTACTGCCCTGTTAAACTCAGCCTATTGTAATGACTTAGGTAACTTGTTATTCAACGTTCGGTAGTATTACGCTAAATAACGAAGTTGTGTTGAATATGTTTAAACGCCTAGGTATCATTCGAAGTGCAATATAATGCTAAACATCGACATAGGTTCAAATTAACTTCAACACATTCCTGCCCAAGACCTGTATTTGTGAGGTACACCCATTAATCACACGCAGTGTGAGATGCGTTGTTTCACCGTATGGCAGTGTTACTTACCATAGTCATGTAAAGCCAATAATTTGTTAGTGAGTGTGATTCATATTACTAATATCTCCACTAGATTTTGGTGCGTTGCGTTTAGTTTCATATTAACGTTTAAAGCATGCATTGCTGTTACCATGTAGTTCATGGTATTTTGACCAGTTAGGTTTAGTTTTGCAAACTCGACCTCGGATTTCATAATGTGCCTGTTTATCTTTACGACCCACTTTTATTTAATTTTAATTGTAGTGCTAAAGGAATGTAGTAAGCCTTTGCATAATAGTCATTTTGTAGCTGTCTGAGGAAATGTGTCAAGTGAAAGTGATTTCTTAATAGAATTATTTCAAATAAAAAAAAAGTGTGATTGGAAGTTCTTAAATTGATATGCAACCAAACATGGTCATTGGTACAAGGAAAAATGTCCTGGTCTATGCAGACATGTATATTTACATACATTTATATGTATCTGCAGTATGTATGTATGTATGTATGTATGTGTGTGTATATTTTACCTTATTTTTCTCACAAATGGGAGGGAGGCTGTTGCTCAAAATCATGTTTGTCCTGACGTTTAGGATGTAAAATTCATTTTGGTAGTCTAGTGTTTGAATTGAGTACTGGAAATACTATAGGAATTTCTGGATGGGTTGTCATGGGAACCACATTTTTAGGTTATGATAATGGAAATAACTAGTTTACTTGTTTATCTGGTTGTATCGTTAGTTTTTTTTCAATCACAAATCAAACTAGCAGTACTGACTTTCACTTGTCTCAGGTCATCTCTCCGTCTGTCTGGTTTTCACCTTCCGGACCTTGTGTCCCCTTAATTATGTTGTAGGTAGATGTTGGGAGTGAATCCATGTGGATTTTTTTTCCCGTCTTCGTATCAGTTCTGTTATGTCTGTGTAATAAAAGTTGAGCCTTAATGTGTGAACCCGCATGTTATTGTAAGCCATCTATCTGTTGGTTGGTAATTCCTTGTGGTTTGTCTTTCAAATATTTTCCTGCTTCTATTTTCCTTGCCCGTAGTAACATGTTAGCATAACATACGTGTTTGATGCCGGCAGCTGGCAGAGCTAGTGGTGGACAATTGTCGCTCCAGTGACGGTGAAGTGGAAGGCCTAACGGACGACTTTAAGGAGCTGGAGTTTCTCAGCATGGTCAACGTTGGCTTGACTTCCTTGGCTAAGCTGCCTTCATTACCCAAACTACGCAAGGTGAGTAATTTATGGACATTATTAAAACCAAATTCCACCGTTTGCCCAGATAGCTTGTCCTGCTTACTCGTTTGGTCGCCGGGCAGTGCATTCCCAGTTTCGTTCATTTTGTGGTATAGGTCGACCATCAGTCGTTTTTATGCTTTTAATGTGTAAGTTTTCTTCAAAGAGCATGCAGCACAGATTCCTTTAGACACATGATACAATCTTCACACCTCTTTCACTGCTGAAGATTGAAAATCAATAATATTTAGAAATTAGTATTTTATAGTTAATGAACAAAATGATTCAATGGTGTTTCTGTTTCTATTTTTTTTTATATTTCTCCAAAAATCGATTTGAAGTATTTTCTGAATATCCAACTGAAAGTTAATAATCGTGCTTATAAGAAATCTATAAAATATCTTATCCTTCTGTGTAAAATTTAAGAATTGCTTAACTTAAATGAATCAAAAGTGGAGTAAATTGTCTGTTAGTGTCTCCCAACCCGCTCCTCGGAGACCCACAGAAGGTCCTTGTTTTTGGTCCCTGGGAGGAAGCTAAAACCAGGACTGAACTATGGGTCCCCGAGGATCGGATTGGGAAACACTGGTCTAGTCTGGTATTCGCTGAGTGTAATTCAGTTGCTCTTGTCATGGCCCTTCATCAACCCTCTTCTCTTAGTTGGAGCTCAGTGACAATAACATCTCAGGGGGTCTGGAGGTGCTCTCAGAGAAGTGTCCCAATCTGTCATACTTGAACTTGAGCGGGAACAAGATAAAGGAGCTCAGCACAGTGGAAGCATTGGTAAGAGTCAGTGGTATGGACCTATCGATGGGGCTTACCAAAACCTTTGACAAATGATCTTGTTGCATATCCAAGATGCCAGTTGCTATTTTATCATCCCTTCAGAAGTTTTAAAGGTCTTTTGTGTGGTCAAGATTTAATAATGGTAATAATGATATAATGATACGTTATCGATCTCACCGGGGAAGTTCTCTTTTCACTATGTTGGAAGTGCTTTGGGGTGTTTAAGTTATAGTGCATGGTTTGGTCCCCAGAGCTTGGTATATGATGCTGTGTCTTGGTGAGTGACTCCACTGGCTATGCCTCTGTTTAGTGGGAATGCTGCCAGTTCAGGCCCCGGCCTCTGCAGAAGCCATGTCCCTGCACCTTTGAGCAAGGCCCTTAACCTCCAGTTCCAGGGGTGCCGCCTGCTGGCTGACCCTCACCCCTGTGACCCCTAACCTTGTCTCTCTGTGTGTCTCTTGGGGAGCCAGATGGGGAAGGCGAATGGTAGCATTCCAATGTTCCTGCACTTATACTTGTGCAAATGGCAAATAAACGAGGTTAAAATGATCCTTTTTTTTTAATCACAGCAAAATCTGAAGAACCTGAAGAGCCTGGACCTGTTTAACTGTGAGATCACCACTCTTGAGGAGTACCGGGAGAGCATCTTCGAGCTGCTCCCCCAGGTCACCTATCTAGATGGATTTGACCAGGAGGACATCGAGGCTCCAGACTCCGAAGGAGACGACGGAGGTGATGACGATGGTGAGTGTGCGATTTCTTCTGGGAGTTGAGTATTATGGGGTACCATTCATGTTATTCATCTTTAGCTCAAGATGGAGATTCCTATTGTTTGTAAAAGTACAGGTATATAGAATTTGATTGTTTCTCGCATATCCCATCTCGCTTTTTCCGCAAGATACAAACATGTGCAGGAGAGAGTAAAGCTTCGAGTCAAAGTGCGGGGTCAGCCATTTATCTGGTACTTTGGAACAGTTTTTGGGGTTAAAGGCCAACCGTGATTTTGTTTATTCTCGAATTTTGAGTCTTGAATTTTCTTGATCATGCGATTGGAACTGGCAACCTTCTGGACATGGGAACTGATTTCTAACTAGCAGAGAGACTCGCTGGCTTGTATAAAATGTTGGTTGTTTCTGGTGCCCGTTAATGTAGATGATGATGAGGAAGAAGCTGGTCCCACAGGAGACTGCGATGATGGTGAAGACGACGACGACGAGGATGAGGGCTCTGAGGGTGCAGAAGACGTTGGCTTGTCCTACCTTATGAAGGATGAGATCCAGGTATTAACTAACAGTTCTGCTGTTGTGCAATTTTTTGATGGAGTTACATTTTAATTGTGTACTCAGAGTAGCACCTTAGACTATTTGCATGGATCAAAATAGCTGGAATAGATCTTAATGTGCTGAAAAATTACAGGTATTTGTTTGACTGTTTATGCAAGTCATTCTTTGCAAATATTGACAAAGTTCAGTTAATGGCAGAATGATTGCTTGCAGAATTCACATTGTTCATGGATACTGTATTAAGTTGCATCGGTTTCTCAATGTGGATTGTTGTAGATTTAATGACCTGAAGAAACGCTAGACTTCAAAATATAAGGACAGCAAAAGGGGCCCATTAATACCATACAAATTCAGCCCAGTGATCCCTGTGCCCATTCAGTTTAAAATCTAAAGCATATTTGTGGGCCTGGTCATTTGATCGTTGCTTTCTGAATGTTATCAAGAAGTATAGTACTTTTTGGGTGTAGTGTTGATATGGTATAATGAGCACCTCTTCTCCCCCCAGGATGAAGAGGACGATGATGACTATGTTGAAGAGGAGGAAGAAGCAGAGGGTAATCTCATTTCCCAAGTTCATTTCGGATCTCCACTAGGGCACTTCTGAAACTCTGCCTGTTGACTTGTGTTGAGATTGCTGGTTTTAATATTCAGATAAAGACCACATCCTTTTGCAAAATAGAGCGTACCTTTATGCCCCCCCCCCCCCCCCCCCCCACCCTTTGCACAGTGACCCAAGTTTTGCTCCGCACTGTTCTGGATCCCTCCGTGTTCCTCAAACGGAGCCGGGCCAGTTTGGCGGCAGTATTGTGAACAGACGTCATTTAATATTCCTCTGTAGGTGAAGATGGCGCTCATGGGGAGAAAAGGAAGCGAGACCCGGAAGATGAGGGGGACGATGATGAAGATGACTAACCAATCCAGCACGACCCCCAATGAAGCTGTAGAACAGCAGTTTGAATTTACAGATTCAGTCCTTTGTATACCATAGCTATCACTGTAGAAACTACGTGTTTTTTATGAGTATATATAATATATAAATGAAAAGTTTTGAAAAATCATTTAAATCATCTTGAGTTTTCTTTTTTTCCATTCTCCCCCCTCTCTCCTTCTTCTAATATCTTGTTAATATTTGGGGGGGGGGGAGGGAGTTGGGTGTTAATCTGGAACCTTAAGTGAATGACTGGTTTGCATTTAGGGATGTAAAGTTGGTTTGCTTCATGTCTTTCATTTAGATTGAAATAAGACGATTATGCCTTTTTTCACTTGTTTAATTTCAGGTTAAACGTTATAAGATCTTGCATCTGTGAGACAGTGATAGTTTTTAGTTGTATTTTTTGTTTGCCGTTCGTTTTCTTTTTCTTGAGCGTTTCTCTGTGGCAGAGATGCCTCTCTGCGTTCTAGGATGAACAGGGATCTGACTTCTAGCTGCCACCATCACAGGACTGCAGCTTTTGGGAATCAGCTGAAACACTTTACTCACATGTTGATCTTTGATTGTGTTTAGGAATTTGCTAGCAGGTCATCTTTTGTTTTTTTTTTTTTTCTTTTTTTTGTGTAAATGTGCTCCCCCCCCCCCTTCCATATTAAGTATAGTATAAGAAACGCATCCGCTCTTTGATTAGTCATACCTACTGTAAAGGATTTTTCATTATGTTTTTGTGGTTGGTGGGGTACATTTGAGGTACTGGAAAGTTTTTAGTCATGTTGACCCTTGCTAAGTGCACTGTTGTAAGGGTAAAATCTTTGACCTATTTAACAAAAAAAAATAAGCTCAGGTGGACCAGATTTTTAAAGGCTTTGTGGATCGCCAGGATTTGTGGATTGTCTCTCTGTCCTGATGCAAGCTAAATACCTTTTCTTAAGCAATGGAAAAATGTTTTTGGGTTTTTTGTATTAACAGAGCTAGACCTTTAAATTGTTTGTATGTCGATATGTATATAGTATGTTCCATGTTTCTGAATTTTTTTTTTCTCTTCCCCAACCTTTTTTGGTCCTTAAATTTTCAAGCACATCCAAGCAATCCAGACCCTAAAACACTCAATATACCATTTCTGTTCTCTGCTGTTGTGACAGTTGTGTGTTTGGCATTTGTGTGCTGTAAAATTTGACAATTTTTAAATTAAAGAAACGTTCTTTCAGAGTTCATCTTTGATTGCTGCATCCTGCGATAGCCTTCTGAATATTGTGGTCTTGCGGTCAGTGAAATGAGCAGAATTCTCATGCATTCTGCTGTGCAATCGCAAATCGAGGGGGGAGAATCGGTGGTCCAGAAAGTTTCCGTAAGACCTTCATCTGGGGTTTGTGGAACAACATGATGGTAAATAGCATTTCTGTTTTGAAACGCTTTGTTAAAGTAGTTAGTACTTTAACTCAATTGAGGGGTCTTATTTGAGAGAGAATGCAGTTCTAAATAAAATGAGTGTCTAGCAATGATGATGGGGCTAGAACCAGGATGTTAACCTTTTCAATCAGTCACCAGTGGCACGAGGGGACGCGGTGATGGAGATGGGCAAGAGTTTTTTTTTTTTTTTTTTTTATGGCTGCTGAAGTGTTTGACCTTTAAAGAAAACAGATGCGATTTAAAGGCTGTTTCGAAAAGATATGCCGGCATAAAAAAATCGAAGCAAGGAAGGGAAAGTGGTTTATTGGCATAACAATGGTAAGAAAAGTCGTGCAGGGTGTTCGGCAGTGGTTCCCAACTAAGGGCTAGAGTGCAGCAGCTTTAAGAAAGTGATTTCATTTGTGAATCGCAGTTAAAATGCTAAGCTGGAAGCCATACTGCAAAGCGAGGCCCGTGATCCAGCCTGCGTCCTTCAAGAATTAAGATTATTTCAGAGCAGCAGATGTCAGTGCGGTCCTGAGGGCCATGGTGGAGGCTGATTTTGTTACAACCAGTCCTTGGCAAGTTTTGATTTAGCTTCCATGAAATTATTTAGCTCCAAGCTAAAGCTCCATTAGGTGCTATAGGGGAAGCAATGGCGTCAATTTCTAATATTGTTAAAACATTCTTTTTCACTTATGATGATTTTATTTTTTGCGCACGGACCCCTTGAAATCTCAAGTAACTACTGAAATCTGAACCACAGGTCTAAATGGAAAGAAGCAGCGGCATAAAGTGACCAGCAGGGGGCTACAGAGACTACATTTCAGATAGAGCAGTAGGACTGTCCTGTTTTTGCGAAGTGTCGAGTCACTTAAGTAACTATGTGAAACGATGTACAGACGTTATCATTACGTATTACCTCATTAAACATGTCTTTTATTTATTATGTGCAGCTAGCTAACATAAAGAGCTTTATATAAATATAGATTGCCATTAGCACACAACGGGCCTAAATTAATTACAGTCGCAATTATTTAATGTTGGCTGAGTCAGGTACTACTCAGGATGTGCTCTGCTGCTGTGAGTAGTCTGTAATCATGAAGGGAAACAAACGCCATGTTCAAGTCATGGAAGAGCATCATCTTAAATAGGTACACTTTTCTTTGTATGTTCGAAATTTGGTTTCTGACCGACTAGAAACTAGAACAAGGTTTGTATGGTTAGCTGCTGGTATCAGATATTCTGCAGGACAAGTCAGGACGTTGCACTGTTCGAGCTTGTGATATGCTCACGTTTGAGCATAAACCTGTGAAACATAGGAACAAAGGACAATCGTAACTCCTGTTCTCGACTCTGTCTTTGCTATAGTCTTTGTACTCTTATAATATGCAATCCGATGAAGGAGAATAATCGGCTTACATCGCTGCTTTTGCAGTACTGGGCCTGTCTCAGGAAGCACAGGGCGGGGGGGGGGGCATCCTGGATGGGATGCCAGGTGATTGAAGGATACAGTGACGCAGTGTCACACTGGGGGAAATTTCAAGAAGCCAGTCTGCCTTACTACATGGATTTGGACTGCAGGAGGAATCTGGGTTACGTGGTAGAAACCGATGCAGACATAGGAAGAACATACAGACTCCAAATACACAGCACCAGGGCAGGAGTTACAGCCACAATCCTGAAAGCATGAGTGCAGTAGGAGCCAGCACACCGGCCTGAGGCAGAACCAGCATAAACAAAAAGGAATGATAAGGTCAGCCCCGACAGTAAGGTTTTGTCCAGCTGCGGATCCTGTTGGGGATCATGACTTGTGTCAAAAAGAATTCCTGAGTCACAAAGTCTGAACGCAGCAGGGGCTGGATTTCTGCCTGTAGTGTGTTTTATGGGGCAGCCAAGTAGCTGCAGGCGCGCTGCGCACAGTGGGCAGGTGAAGCGACCACCCTCCTTGGTTTGTCCCTAAGATGCCAGCTACCCCAGCAGTATCTGCGGCAGAGAATGAAGCTGTCACGCAAGGCAAGATTACTTAGGAAATAACCAGTGACAGAGGCAGCCGGGGCTCTGGGTTTGATTCACTCCCCTACTTCTGCGCGTGGAGTTTGTGCCTTTGCCCTCTGTCTGCATCTACTCCGGCTTCATCCCACTGTCCAAAAGCGTGGCTTACATGCACCCGTGTTTCTGTGTGAGTGTATGATCTACGTCCGGCCAGCTTAGCACCATGGAAGCGGCCTAAGACTCACCAAGGCCCTGCATCGTATGAGCACTTCTGGAAAATGGACGGGTAGGGAGAAACACTGTCATAGGCAGAGATCCCATGGTGTCACTCTGGCACAGAGCTTCACAGACCCCTCAGTTGGTAGAACATCACTGATGCCGCTGCTGTTACTTTTCAATGTAATAATTCCCTAAATCTCATTTCTCACATTCTCCCTTGTGTATAGCATTTGATGGGAATGGAATGAAAAACTGCTTGGATGCAGCAGCATTAGCCATAGCAGGAATCCACTTCCCTCTTTCCCTCGATGTGCAAACGTTTGTTTTCCATAGATGGCAGCTTCTGTTTTTTTTGTGATCACAAGAAAACTCATAATGTTGAGAAATAATTTCGGCTATGTCGAAATCATGAGAAAAATGTCATGATCTCGACATAAGACAGGAAAAGTAACAATGGAGGTCCTCTATGGACTTCAGTGCGATGCAGAGCTGCAGTGAAAAGATACAGACAAAGCTGGAATAAAGTTCCTTTAAGTCCTTTAACTAATAAATGGAAAACAAAGATATGTTTCCCCTCCCTCCCTTTCCTACTGATCTAAACTATGATCCAATCCGTGACTCAAAAACCAAAATACAACTGTGTTTCTTTTTAGGATCCGTTGCGCCCGTAACACTGATAAATGAAACTGTCACTAGCTGGAATTAAAAAACTGAAACAAATGAACCTTCGTTTGCTTGTCCTCTATCTTGGTTAACCTCACATGCAATGTCTGTTGCATTGATGAGTGTCTGCAGTTTGCTGTCTACTATAAATACATTGTGGGACTAACAAATTTGAATCACCATCATACAATAATGTTACATATAGAACGGAATTAGATTTCAGTACTTTTTATGCGAACGTTGGGAGTAATTGCATATGTCATAAGATTTGCAGACTCAGTTATGCGTGAAAATGTTTTTAAAATGTTTCGGTTAGTGCTGAAATCTTTCCTCAGTTGCGCAAATTGAAAGGGGAAATGCATTTTATTTACATTATTTACATCTTGTATGGTTTTTGTACAGTTAGTGTCATTAATTTCTATGATATGCTGAAGCTCATTTTCCATCTGTAATTGTACAAACTTCCCTGTAAATTTCAGCATAAGCTGTAGAAGAGGAGGAGGATACAGAGGGCAGCGGCCAATCGGGAAAGAAAAGAGAGAACATACAAATTCCACACTCCAGCCATGCTAAGCACTGTGCCACAATTCTGCCACACACACACCACACAGATATATATATATATACATATAAAACTAAATACTAAACACACAGCCATTAATGTCTTAACCGCCGGCAGCAAAAGTGAGTACACCCTGTCATTACCCGATCTGCGTGCCAACCCGATTTGCGCGCGCAGGCGTATTGAAAGCCGAGCATGCCGTAAAAAGTTTACATAGCACTTCCTTTCAGTTCCCATTGTACAAAGAAGCATTTAACCATTGCATATGTTATTATAGTCTACATACAAAAAAAATAAATGCCGGTTTTAAAAATATATTCAAGTACTTTGTCATTTAGTACAAGTTGTTATTGAAAGACGCAACGAAATTACTCGTATCAACCTAACATTGCATTTACATTCTAATGTGAAATAGTCCGGATTTATAGCAATACAATAAATAAATAAAGTATTAACTAAAAACTGAGTAATCATATAAAATATGTTCAAAATATTGGCAAGGTGCTATATATGTTAAAGTAACCAGGATGGAATATTATTGCATAAATGCACAGCAGTATAGGTTATTATTGCATTTTAGTAAGCAGTCATTACACACTACCTACATTAATTGTACATGATTAATGTAAACGATTTCAGATGGAGGAGATATACTTGTTTAATAAGTGCATAGCAGTTTGAAAAAAGTTTTTTTTGTCTATTTGTAGCATAGTGTCACGCCCAGCGCCGTCCGATCCTCCTGTGTGCCACGCCCCCCTTGTTACCTCGTGTTTATGCCCAATTGTTTCCACCTGTTGCTTGTTTCGTTCAACCTGCCGAGTGTATTTAGTCCTTGTTAGAGTCAGTCTTCCCTAGACTGGCCATTGAATGTCTCGTGTTCTTGTCCTGTCTGAATTAAAGACCCTCATTTCCCAGGCCTGCTGCGCTGCCTGCCTGCTTTTTGAGCTTACCTGCTCGCCGGCTCGCTTACTCGTCACTGCCCGAACGTGACACATAGCATGTAGCAGCGTCGTGAAATGAATTTCAATTAAGCAGAGAACGCGTGCGTGAGACAAATCGGATGGGGACTCGTGTCGCGAAGCAGAAAAACACAGATCAGGCAGGGTCGTAATAGTAAAGTTCTGGTCCTGCACACGCGGCTCGGGTTATCTAGGTGTACATGCGCGCGCAAATCAGGTAGGCACCGCAGATCGGGCAGTGACACACCCCTAAATGAAAATGTCCAAATTGTGCCCAATTAGCCATTTTCCCTCTCCGGTATCAGGTGACTCATTAGTGTTACAAGGCCTCAGGTGTGAATGGGGAGCAGGTGTGTTAAACTTGGTGTTATTGCTCTCACACTATCTCATACTGGTCACCAGAAGTTCAACATGGCATCCCATGGCAAAGAATTCTCTGAGGATCTGGGAAAAAAGATTTGTTGCTCTACATAAAGATGGCATTGGCTATAAGAAGAACACCTTGCAACTGAGCTGCAGCACGGTGGCCAAGACCTTACAGCGGTTTATCAGGACAGGTTCTACTCAGAACAGGCCTTGCCATGATCAACCAAAGAAGTCGAGTGCACATGCTCAGCATCATATCCGGAGGTTGTCTTTTGAAAATAGACGTATGAGTGCTGCCAGCATTGCTGCAGAGGCTGAAGGGGTGGGGGTCAGTCTGTCAGTGTTCAGGCCATACACCACACACCACATCAAATTGGTCTGCATGGCCGTCGTCCCAGAAGGAAGCCTCTTCTAAAGATGATGCACAATAAATCCTGCAAACGGTTTGCTGAAGACAAGCAGACTGAGGACATGTGTTACTGGAACCAGTGGTCTGATGAGACTTATTTATTACTAGATAAACTTATTTGTCTCAGATGGTGTCAAGAGTGTGTGAGCAACCAGGTGAGGAGAACAAAGACGAGTGTGTCTTGCCTACAGTCAAGCATGGTGGTGGGAGTGTCATGGTTTAGGGCTGCATGAGGGCTGCTGGCACTGTGGAGCTACAGTTCATTGAGGGAACCATGAATGCCAACATGTACTGTGACATGCTGAAGCAGATCATGATCCGGTCCCTTTGTATTCCTACATGATAACAACCTCAAACACACCTCCAAGACGACCACTGCCTTGCTAAAGAAACTGAGGGTAAAGGTGCTGGACTGGCCAAGCATGTCTCCAGACCTGAACCCTGTTGAGCGTCTGTGGGGCGTCCTCAAATGGAAGGAGGAGGAGCGCAAGGTCTCTAACATCCACCAGCTCCGTAACGTCGTCATGGAGGAGTGGAAGAGGATTCCAGTGGTAACCTGTGAAGCTCTAGTGAACTAGTGAACTCCATACCCAAAATAGTTAAGGCAGTGCTGTAAAATAATGGTGACCACACAAAACACTCCGGGCACAATTTCAAATATTCACAATTTTCGCTTAGGGGTGTACTTTTGCAGTTTGGACATTAATGGATGTGTGCTTAGTTATTCTGAGGGGACAGCAAATGTGTGTGTGTGTGTGTGTGTATGTGTGCATGTATATTTATGCAGTAGGAATGCTTTGCAGCTGGATCTGCCTCTGGACCTGAAGGACCGTGGCATTGTGTTATTATCAATATGGATGATATAGGTTTTGGGCTGTAATGGAGAAAAAGGTCTCATGGTATCATCTAGCTCTTCATATACGGCTTTCATGTTGTTGTTTTTCCACAGTTTTTGATGTCATTCTCTAGAATACATTCTCAGTTCTGCCACAACTTCCCCATAGTCTTCAACCCCCTTCCGTTTCAGCACACACACACACACACACACACACACACACACACATTTTTATGTTCATATCTTTGTGGGGACTCCTTTAATTTCTATGGGAAAAACCCTAATCACAACCATGACCTTAACCCCTACCCAGTCCTAACTTTATCCGCAAGTAACCAAACAAAGTACAAGACTTTTTACATCTTTAGTTTTGTCCCCACAATGTCAAAATAACAGGTTTTTATCACATTATGGGAACATTTGGTCCACAGAATGTAATATATACATGACCACACGCACACACACACACCGCTCACTATTTTAAGAGATTAACCTTCACCACACCTCTTCTGTCCTCCACCCTCTCTGTGTGTGTGTCCGCTAACCAGCCAATTACAGAGCTCTGGCAGTTTCAGACCTTATATGGTCAGTGTGGTCTGTTAAGGCAGTTGGGCCGTGAGACATGTGCAAATGGCACAACACTTTTGTTATTGTTCCAGTGTACAATTCTAAGCCTTCCCGCATGGTAAGACAATTTCCCCATCATCATTCTGGTCACAACTCACAATCACCTACAAGTGCCGTGCATTACCATATACCAGGCCTGCATTAATCTACACAGGGCAATTGCAGTGGGCAAGTTTGCATATCCGCAGAAGTGGCCTTCAGGAGGTCAATCTTGAACTGAATTTGCAGGAGCAGCTGTATTAAGTGCAGGAAAAGACAGGTTCGGTTTAACCTGCTGATGCAGCACATACCCCAAGCTGAATCTGAATGCACCAGTGAGTACAGTTCGTAGAAATATGACCTGTGACCCCTTTAAGAATCTAGGAGTCTTTCTTGCGTCTAGTGAATTTAGGTGTTGTTCAGACCAAGGAACTTTGCACTGGGAAGTGCTGTCATTATGAAGAGTGACGAAAAAATGCCAAAGTGTGCTTGGTCAAACACAGGTTGTTATGCAAATGTGCAGTGAAATTTATATGTATATGACTTGTGAAAAGCCTGGTCCAAGCAATACCCTCAAAACTGTCCAGACCTGCAAGATCTACTAGGGGTATCACACAAGTGCACCCTGTTGCCTTTGTGTGGCACTTGATGATTACGCCAGTAAACTTCATGGCAAAGGAATTATCTACAGTTAAGGGTATAGATAGTTCATGGGGGGTTTCGAGGCATTGGGTCCTCAGAATCTAAATTCTCTAATAGACAGAAGTATTTATAATATTTACCACCAATTGCACATTGTAGCCTTGCTGTTTTTATGAACGTTTGTTCCCTTGTTTATGATGCAGCTTCAGCCGAACTGAGCAGGTCAAGGGACTTTGCCTGTTCGTCAGCTTTTTGGCAGTTGATGTGATTCCACACCCTTTGCCGTCAGTGCAAACTCTCAGCACCTCATTCATCACCCTGCACTTTTCAAAATATCAGCCACAAAACCCAGCACACTGAAGAGAGTATGCGAACACTTAAAAGATACAGACTCAAAGACCATTTGCATCCTTGAGTCTTACAGACAATGTTTTGGTTTTTGACCATGTTACACACTTCAAAGTTCACAGGAGAGCACAGTTCTTATGTTTGAGGTCTGTCTATAGCAAGTTGCTGGCTAGATTCTCCTGTGAGGAAGGGTCACGGGAGAGTGGTGGGGTTACGGAACAGCTGGATGGGCTTTCATTTCCAGACCCATTTTTTCCCTATGAAATATTCAGGTCCCCCCAGCTTGCTAAAAGTCAACATGCCATTTTATTTACTTTGTATCTATCTAGGACATTTTCACATACAAAAGTGACCATGCTTTACAGTTACAATATTGCTAGATTCTGCTTCTTGGTGCTGTAGAGTATGATGTTCAGATTAAATTTTATTGTACTCAGGGGACCTTTTTCTGTTTGACAATACCAATGCAGGAACCAAGCCCTTCACCCATGCTATTATATTTTGAGACCGTCATGACCACAGACCTTGTCTCTTCTCAGTGACTAACCATAAAGTGCAATAATGCAAAATGCTCTTCATATAAAAGTATTTATTATGTGCCCAGTCAAAACAGATGAGCTCTATGGCAGAGCTTATTTTTTTTTTCTTCAGGATGCAAACGATTTTGTCGTGCATGCAAACCAGGCACCAGACCGTGCCTTCCATGGCTTTGCAGCTTTATATGGTCTGTTGGGAGATGTATCCCAGCATGCCGTGCTGCTCAGCTGTCAAACCATGCTGTGAAATGAATACCTGTGAATGGACTGCTAACGCTTGGAGCGTCCATTTGGAACAGCACTGTGCAGAAGCGTCCATGCCGCCTGGCAGACTTCCAGCAGTGTTTTGTGCTTGCATTTCTGTGCACGCAGTAAGGAACATGAAAATGCACAGGGAGGTGATGGGAAAACTGGCAGTGTGTTAACATTTGGAAAGCTT
Organism: Mormyrus hasselquistii; assembly: GCA_026779605.1. NCBI lineage: Eukaryota > Metazoa > Chordata > Actinopteri > Osteoglossiformes > Mormyridae > Mormyrus > Mormyrus hasselquistii. The sequence continues at coordinate 15,070,290 of JAODKE010000146.1, forward strand.
TTGATGATTTTGTACAAAATTGCTACTTGGTCCAAGACCATAGTTGTCAATTCTGTCATCGGTTGTGTGGCTGATTCTGAAAATGATCCGGTTGAATTTTAAGTGAAAAATCATGTGGGACGCTATTAATTTTTAATTGCCAGTAGAATTTAGTTTCGTTGTATGAAAATACAAAAGACACTTTCATTTTGACAAACGCTTGTGTTAGTCAGACATGTCAGTACAGACTATATGATTAAAAAACTTTACTTGACCTGCAACTTAATTTTATCATGACCTTTGTGAATTATAAATGTTTGATATATACTGTATGTCTATCCATCTTCCAAACACGTATCCAGTACAGTGTCACGATGGGACCTAGAGTCTATCCTAGAAATGTGAAGAGGAACACCAAACGTTCTTTGGATTACCAGCACAACTTATATCATGCAATCTTTATGAAAGAGCTAGGGTACAGCTACCATTTGTCAGCTACTGTCATTAGTATTGCTATGGGGCTCATCATAAAACTGCAAGCTTTTTGTTACCAGTACTGTTCTAAGCCACACTGTTGTATTACTGAGAGTTTTGAATGATCACTGTCTATATGCAAGACCACGAGAGCTTGGAGGCAAATATCAGATGGAAGTCTGTTACCTGTATTACATCACAGGCTGTGTCAGGAGGCCAACCTGACGGTCACTCCATGTTGGTGGCGTGGAGACGGGGGGGGGGGGGCACTGCTGTGGCAACTGTCGACCTCCAGAATAGCAGCATGAGAACCTCCTCTCCCATGTTAAATTTTGCAGAGTGGAGGAGTAATTGCAGAGGGGATGGCTTTTGTTCCTTTTTCCAAAGGGGGGAACAGTATTCACCAAGCACTGGTTGTGTTTCCCAAAGCGCAGTTTACCCATCCATCTGACCTGAGCTGTTGCACTGCATAGGGGGTGAAGGAGCTGTATTAAGGGGTGAATCTTCCTCCTTCCCGATTTGCCAGATAATGCAGAGTTAATACATTGTATGGAAATATAAAAGACACTTAGATACATAGTAATGACAGTCAAAATGAACTGCAAGATAAGCTTCTCCAGTCAAGCATTAATGGGTATATAAATGAGATCTTTTACCTTCCCTGCCATTAAGTGTCTTCATTAATAAAAAAAAATAATGATTAAAAAATTGTGGTACATGGAAGGGTACCCAAGACACAGTTGTGTTGAAAGGAAATACCAGTGTAATACCACCCAAGCCTACATAGTACTGTAGTTCTACTAATGTATAAATTTTCAGTTTGTACATGTGAAACTAATTTATTCAGGTACAAACGCGCATGGCAAATGTGTGGTAAATGTGGTCTAAGCAGGGTAATACACTCCAATGCACATTATATTTTTAAATGTCCTCCGCTTTGCATTGGGCAGTTCTTCGCCTCTGCGATTGTGCAATTAAAGACGTATAATACACGGCTATCCATGCATCGACCCATACGTAACTGTTTAATTGTTGAATACGTATTACTCATTTATTTGACATATTAAATATTATGAAACAGTTGTCATGATATTTTGGAATGAAGGGTTGCAGGGGAGGAAGGCAGGGTACAACAAAGTATGGGGTGCCGATCCACACACACACACACACACACACACACACAGAGGTTTGTCATTATATCTTTGTGGGGACTCTTCATTCATTTTTACGGGGAAAACTCTAATCCCAATATAACGATCTTCAAATGGTCCCCACAATGTCAAAATAACAGGTTTTTGTCATTGTGGTCCCCACAATGTAATATAAACATAATCCACACACACACACACACACACACATGCATACCTACAGTATGGGCAATTTTCGTAAGTCCAATTCCCTAAGGGGGGAGGACCTGGAGGAATGAAATGAGGGATCAAACAAAATCAATTTTTTAGTCTCACATTTATTAGCATTAAACCCTGAATCATCTGTGGTTACCCTGCGACTGTTTGCCTGAAACTGCTCAATGTTTACTGCAGTTGAAGAAACAAATCAACAAAAGACAGTAACACTCATTTCCTTTCTCTCTGTACTTTAGAAGCCCTTGTCTAATCCAAAATCATTTTTAAGGCTAAAGTAATTATCATTTGGTATGCAACAGTCATCCTTTACTGCAAATAAAATTCTCTGTGCCTTCGAAAAACGTGTACAGTACAAGAAATTTTCAGAAGCTTTCAAAAACTACCCGCAGATCAAAGGAAGACTTTTAGGTCAAAGCAGAAATATTCATCCGAAAAATCCTTTTAATAAATCAGTTGGAAATTTTTAAAAGCATTTTAACTGAAATTGAAAAATGTATTCACAGCTGTAAAAAAAAGTCATCTGCATATTTTAACTATATAATTCATCTGCAATGTAATTGTAAAAATACAAATGAAGTAGCACAGTATTTAAGACTTAATAGTGATTCTTCTCATTTTCCTCTTTTTTTACATTTGAGTTTTTTTCCCCAGTATTTCAGTGCTTATTCCATGTGACAAACAGCATACAAGTAGTCAAGAAAATGTTTTCTGATAGGCCTAAAGAATAATAATAATAATAATAATAATAATAAAGGTTTGTTTTTATAAAATCCACATACAAAATTATTTTACACAATGATCTACTTTGAGGTAAATTGTTCTTGATTAGTTTGATAATCTTGCTGGGATTCAGTATTCACTAATAAATAACCTGAACTCCACCACTGAAACGTGTGCAAATTCTATGACAACCAAATTCAAATGACACACTGTATAGTGGGTGATAACGGTTTTTATCTTATGATGTGTACCTGCTTTGAATTGCTGTCTAATCTTTGGCATGTGCTGAGGTGGCCATTTTACTTTAGTTGGGACAGTTGCTTTGTTTTGTCTGTTTTCCATATTACATAAGAACGTAAGAACTATACAAATGAGAAGCTCGCTTGGGGAGAACTTAACTAATAGCTCAGAGTTCTTAAAATATTATCTAGCTCTGATTCAAAGGAACCCAAGGATTCAGCTTGCACTACATTATCAGGAAGACTATTCCATACTCTGACTACACGCTGTGTAAAGA
>JAODKE010000146.1:15083492-15113374 GCA_026779605.1 Mormyrus hasselquistii
ACCATAAACTCTCACACCAGTCACACACACACCAGTCACTCACACCAGTCACACACACACCAGTCACTCACACACCATAAACTCTCACACCAGTCACACACACACCAGTCACTTACGCACCATAAACTCTCACACCAGTCACACACACACCAGTCACTCACACACCATAAACTCTCACACCAGTCACACACACACCAGTCACTCACGCACCATAAACTCTCACACCAGTCACACACACACCAGTCACTCACACACCATAAACTCTCACACCAGTCACTCACACACCATAAACTCTCACACCAGTCACTCACACACCATACACTCACACACCAGTCACTTACACACCAGTCACTAACACATGCACACCTATGCGCAGTTTGGCAACTCCAATTAACCACAGCATGCTTTTAGACCATGGGGGGGGGGAAACTGGAATACCCGAAGGAATCCCCACGATGACACGCAGAGGTGGACATTTCAGGTCCAGAAAGTAAAAATCCAAACCAGGATTTTGTTTCAACCAACCAGTTGAACATAAAGAGTCCTGGTTTGAATTTTTACTTTCTGGACCTGAAATGGCCACCTCTGATGACACGGGGAGAACATACAAACCCCACAGACATGGATCCCTGGTCCCAAAGGTGTGAGGAGACAGTGCTAACTACCGTGCACTAGGCCCCCCCAAAAACTAACTCATGGTACATATTGTAGTGTTTTGTATGTATTGCATTTCTTCTAACATTCCTTGCACTGACATGTTCTCTTGCACATTTTATACATTAATCAACCACACATCATGCACACCGTATATGCCAATCAAACCATGTGACTGTTGTCTTGTCCTACATATGAATCTATCGTATGTATGAGAGCCATTGACAACCAGGCACAGATGCACGTAAACATGCTTGGCCAATAGGCCTGGGAGGCAGCTGAAGCCTCTTACAGAGCTACAGTGTTCAATGAGTGACATCAGTCAACTATATACAGACCACTCAACAGTGTCAGGGAGCCAAACCTAAAAATACATCTGCAGAAAAAGCGGCGAAAAATAACTGCAGCATAATCGCTAATCTATATAATCAGGCATGGTAGTGGCAGCATAATGCTAGAGTGATACGTATTAAAGATTTACAAGCTTGATAACAGTAGAGGGAAAAAAATGATTAATGCGCAAATGCCACAAAGAAACTGTCTCTGTGCAGATAAGCACATGGCCAAGGCTAAATTGAAGAGGCTTAATATGTAGGTGAAAGGTTTTCATTTGAGTCCTGTTCAAAAGCTGCACCTGTACTGACCGTAAGCAATCCTCAAGCAAATTCTGAGAGCAAGCCCATCAAGGGGAATGAAGGAAAATTACAGTACACTGGTGTGTGGTGAAACATACTGTACCCAAGTAGACCTCAGGCAGTAGCTGTGCCTAATATTCAATTCATGGGTATAATTACAAGTGTAATTATCATTTAATTTTTATTTATTCATTTATTGACATTTATGGCAACTTATCTTACCCTTTATAATGTGTTAGGTCGAGCAGGTGTAATATTAGATTTACAGAGACACGTATGCCACTTTATAATTGTAACTGAAGTAATACTCACTATATACAAGCAGAGTTGGGTAATTCAGGTGCAGCGAGTAAATGTCCAGACCAGGATTTTGTTTCAACCAACCAGTTGATCATAAAGTGTCACAGTCACAGAGTATTCAACTGGTTGGTTGAAACAAACTCCTGGTCTGGACTTTTCCTCCCTGGACCTGAATGACCTAACTTTGTATACAAGATTACTGCACATGCATGTACTGTCTCATAAATACACTGTAACCTCATTATTCAAACTTTTCTTATAAAACTATGATCTGAATGCAGTTGAACTATATTTCATTTTTAACATTTCATTATATTTTTTCTGCATTTCAGATGCACATTTTGTATGGCTTAAGAGACCTCAGAAGAATTCACTAGACTATATGCAGAAGCCATGTAATATATTGTTATTGTAGTCCAGAAATACCCTCGGTTATACAAGTATCTGATTTGACACTAATCTTTAATAAAATGCTTCTCCTGAGGTGCCAAGGAAGAACTTGCCTTTGTTTGTCCCTCAGGATGAGCTATATATTGTCTGACTGAACCATTCACATCTACTGTGGGGAAATGCCTGATCCTTGTTTCATATTGTATTTGTAGAGCATCCTTGTGACATTAAAAGAAAATCTGAAAAAGTAGTGATCCACCAAGCACAGTTTGGTTTTAAGGAGAAACCTGTCAGGTATGTCTTTACCACTCCTGTCTTCACCACTCCCTGCATCTACAGCTGTGTATATATATATGTTTAAAAACATAATTTCCTCATTAGAAAATTTTAACTATGTATATGTCTGTATGGCATATATATATATATATAGAGTTTGCACGTTCCATGTCTCCAAAATGTTATAAAAAAAAAGTTAAATGTAAAATCTTTTTGGTTACTTATTGTTAAGGTTAGGGTTAGGTTGGGTTTAAGGATTTTCCCATAGAAGTGAATGGACGGTCCCCACAAAGATTGTAATACAAGCATACGTGCGTGTGTGTGTGTGTGTGTGTGTGTGTGTGTGTGTGAGAGAGAGAGAGAGAGAGAGAGAGAGAGAGAGAGAGAAGCACCCCTGCCTTGTGCCCTATGCTTTCTGGGATGAAAAATTGGTGCACATCCTTATGAACACGAGGTCCATCCTGATTTGAACAGTAAAGGCATACATCTTTATATTCTACTATATTTTTTTTCCAACGATATTTATATCTTCACGCCTGAATGTAGATGTGTGTTCGTAAGTAGTACTGAGGACAGGCAATGACAAGCGCTCTAAATAAACACTGTCTGCTGTTGCTTCTTTCAGTCTTAGCTTGAGCTGAAGAAATAATGGCACAATGTATGCGTGCAAAGCTGCGGAAGCAGCGTTATAGCAACCACAGCAGCTCACGGACACAGCAGCGCAGTAGCTCTGGGCCTCACAAATGAAATGCCAAAGGCCACTGGTCTATTTTCTTTCTTTCTAAAGGCCATGATATCAATCTAGCGTTTTTGTAACTATGCATTTTCTACGACATTCAGATCTGCTTCAGACTTTCTCGCATGGTTCTGAAAGCAGCGATACCTTCAGAATTCAATGTGGCTTGTACATATCTTCCCATCGACTGTATGGTCTCTAAGAAACAGCAGGTCTATACTTTACAATAGTAACAGGGAGCATTCTAAATTGAAAATTGTACTCCGAAGTGCAGCTCTTGTATGAGGTCTACAACAGGAAACCTGCTGTGCCAGAAACCACGCAGATAAGAAGCTCAGTCAGATGTCACATGCACAAACCCCAAGTGTTGCTCCAGACCACTCCACGCGCACTGCTGCGGAGAAGGTGAAGGTGAAGGTGTTTGATATCCCTGAGGTGAACGCTGAGCTGGTAAAAGAAACCCACTTATAACTGACCCGGAGACTTGTGTTTTGCAGGACTGAGGAAAGACAGGGATTTTGACCAAACTCTTGTCTATGCTTATTCCCATTGATCTCAGCAGACATAGACTTCCCCCTTTTTTAGGCTGTAAGCCGCCTATGTCTTAGCTTCCAGCAGTAGTCTCTTGGTCATGCTCTCTGACCAACAATGAAATTTACTCCTGGTCTCCTACAGCCAAATTCTCGTTTCCATATCCAACCATTTTCTAGCTCCCTTTGTTAATGGTGGCATTATGGGTTTGAAAAGGAAGCTATCAATTATGGCTTGGATAAAAAATGTATTTCTTTACAGAATATTCAGTATAACAATCATCCAGTTGTTAAAATATTCACGAGCGGAAGCAACAATAATGGCACATCAGTTAACTGCTGGGAGACATGCTCATAGTGTTCCTTCTGTGCCAGTGACAGTCAGTGAAATGGACAAGAAGACAAAGGCTGAAGAGGCCACCAGACTGAGGGGGTCATGTGTCTGTGGAGGAAGAGGGGGATTACATTTCTTCAAAGGCATATTGTACAGACTACTGACCAAGGGCATATGCAGGGGTGGGGCCACAGGGCCCAGCTGATTGGCCCCAGAGTGCCCCGTTCCTTGTCATTCACCTATTTCAAAACATCTAATTGGTTGACGATAAGGTTGGCCATTCTGTATGAACTATGGTCCTCCCCATCTTAAAAAATGTTTTGAATCACCCCTGAAAATACCACATAACGAGATGCAAACAGCGAGGCCGCAAAACAAGCACTTTGACAAACAGTAACGATTTTGATATCCATAATGAATGTATCCTACATTTCATCCTGCCATATAGCGTTTCAGGCTTTGATAGTACTCTGGCATCGTACCTCGAGAGCTGTGAGTTCAGTTCCCACCCACCAGCTCTGTGTGTGGAGTTTGCATGTTCTCTGCGTGTTTGGGCAAGTTTCCTCTGGGAACTCTGGTTTCCTCCTGCAGTCTGAAAAGAGACGGTTAGGCTGACTGACTTGATGTCCTGTAATAGTCTGCCGTTCCATTCAAGGTCTCCCGTGCCTTGTACTTCCTAGGTTATGGCAATAATAATTGGCCAAAACTCACAGTAATCTGTCATTGTATTTCATTACTTTGTATTAAATATGATATCCTACACAACCTTTTAATAAAAATATCTTTTGATTATATATTTTGATTGGTCTAATAGAACTTTACGACTATAATGTGCACATCATAATATATTAATCAGCTGTAGATATTTATAGAGATGCACCGATACGATTAATCGGATCGGTGTACAAGTTTTGAGATGGGAATATGTTTAATGGACGATTCCACTTAACAAAACACGCAACTGCGAGACAAAACAAAGCAACGGATGATTTGGGAGTCATAACTTAATTGGACTGTTTTGCGAACTCGCTGCAGCTTGCGATTCAAGAGGGGCTGCCATCGCAAATGGGAGAAAACTTAAAATTTTAAACATTCGCCACTTGTGTATATTTGCTTTGAAGATATTCATATTGAACTGCAAATGCCTCAAAAACGCTTAAAACAAACGACGTGGGACAGTATGTTATGTATGTTTGTAGTAGCCTAATTAAATATTTTTTGTCATACATGTTTTCCATTTGTATTTACTATCTTAAAAAATAATATATAAAGTAAAAAGAACTCTTGTATCAAAATCTGTATCGGTATTGCCAGCTGTGTATCGGATCGGAACTGAAAAAATTATCACCCATCTCTAGATATTTTATGGATGAAATTCATTGAAATTCATTGAGTTGTAAATAACTTTTTGTGACAAAACTTTATCACTTAGGTGTACATAATAAAATATTGGCTTTGGGTATTTAGTTTGAAATTATATCGATGAGTGGTAGAATTGGAAATACCTGATGTTGTTCTCCTCACTGAATCACACTGAATACTCCACACAGCCATAAAACCATCTAATCATGAGTTTATTGTTAGTGCTTCCAGTCTCCTGTTACATTTCAAGTACTGTACGGCTTAGACAGGTACAAGTCAACTCTACATTATATTAATTATTCAAGCTGTATCTGCTAATTTGACTAGCTGCTAGAATCACAAAAGGCTTGTCGGAAAGGACATCATGTTGAGACTGTGACACGTGTCCCTTAAGAGCAAGTTTTAAGGACTTGGGGTTGTTTGCTGTAGGAACGTAACTGACACACCTGCCTGTTTACCCACTTCACCCTTCTCATTTCCACCACAACGGCCGGCAGGTCCAAGCGAAAGGCGCCTGGGGGTGAGCTGGGGTGGGCATGGGTGCTGGGAACTAGACAATCAGCCAGACTTAATTACTGCTATTCCGCCAGGCTTCGAGTATTTTGGCATGGAGGCGAGAGGGAGCAGAGAGTAAGAGTGACAGTGAGGGCCGAGGGACAAGACTCAGATTGTTCCTAGCTAACAGAATGCGTCCTTGTATGGCCTGAATGAGGAGGACACCCGTTCACTATGTCATTGTGCATCTCTATGCGAGTCCTTGCCACCGCACAAAAACGCCCGCTCCCCGTGACACACTTTCCAGTATCCGCTTGTTAGCGTGCCACAGTCTGGTCTGCTCAACCGATTGCCGGGAACGAGTGAATACTACACTGGTTGTCCAGCCAGATCATCAAAGACAGGCCTTCCACCTGCAAAGACTAATTTGGTGATGTCTACCCTTCTTCACCAAACAATGGCCCTTCTATCTCTCTCTCTTACAGTTCTTTTTCAGATGGTGCCTAAAATTGCAAGGAAAATTAATTGATCATTAATGGCAGATCCGTAGAATCGTCCGGCAGGAGGACAAAATAATGTTTTCGCAAATACAGCTCACATTACAATGGACCATTAATACACATGCTGTTGCAGCAAGGCACTGGGCTTGATGTATGGCATAATTGTAGAGAGCCAAGCTGGCACATGCCACTGGAACTAGGGCTCGTCCCAGGCTACTAGGTGATGCTCCCTCTATCACTCACTCCACAGTGCTGCGGAATCACCATAACCAGAGAACATGGCATGCTGTCGATGTACAGCACATATGAGCGCTGCTTGATGGACGGATTGTAGACTGGCGGCCTGCAATGTCTCACTTTGAATCTCCAAAGATGAGAACCAAATTACTGGAACGTTTACTGGGCCACTATTGAATCGGTCAGTCAAAGGCTGACACCAATGCTATGTTGCTTCATCAGACAAAGGGGTCTTCCCCCAGGGGCGGCTGGCGGTTAGCTGAGAGTTTGGTAGTGATTAGTGCGAGAGCCAGAATTTCCAATTCTGAAATGGCAGAACTGTAGCCTCAGATACATGGTTCTTTGAAGAAAACTTCCCGGGAAAGTCAAAGCTTCTGAAAATCTAAGGTGAATCACTAAAACAGAATGGGCAGTTAAAACTGACTCAGTTCTAAGTGCATCACTTTGTCAACAATCCGGCAATGTATCTGAAGGTTGAAGCAGGAAGACCTTTAATCCTATATCATTGATCGTTCATGTTTAATGGGTGGAATGTGTGGCCCGGAATGAACTGAGACATTGACATCTCTCTCTCACTTTTCATTGGACGGGGAAAACTGAAGCTTCTCACTAACCTTCTTTGGCCACACAGTTACCAGCATAAGTAAATACAGATTTTTTTAGTATGATTTCAGTAATCGCTAATCAAATATCTAGACTTAAACTTTGCTTATAATAGCCAGGTCTCAGTAGTGTACATTGTGTACATTACAAAGAACACCTCACACAATATTCAAAATAGCATTTAACGGAAGGAGAAAGTCCATCTATTGGTGTGGAAGCATGGCGATATGTATGCAGCTTCTTTCTCCACCGAACAGACACCCAAACCCCAGATAAGTGCAATTTGAGCTCCACCACATTTATCTACAGCTGTCCTGTACTGAGGATACCCCTCTTTCAAGTCTCCATGAAACCTGATTCCCAGCCTAGATGAGGAACTTTAAAGTAAAACTGAGATAAAGAAATGAGCCCCACAATAAAATCCAGATCAAAACATGAGGACTGGAGCTTCCTGGTTGCCATATATTTCATCATAGGGGATCTGTTATCATCATCAGGTCTTGTGTGGCACACCGGCTTGCGTTTTTTTATACCATTAGATTAACGTTGGAATGGTGCCATCGGCTGATGTTTCTAGTTAGCAATAGCCAAAGATGTATCTTTAAGTACAATTACGAAGTTCCAAGTAGAATAACAACACTGCACAACAACCGGGTCTTCTTCATGTACAGCGACGGACAGTCTCTCAGCTGCCGGTTTGTAAATCAGCCGTGTGTCCACAGCTACGCCTGGTCGCTAGGAACCAGTTTAAGCATAATCTGGTAGAGCACTCACATGAGCTGTAACAGAGTGAGACGGAAAAGGGCAAAACTTGGAATTTTTTCTGGTGATACAGTAAATCTTGCACAAGCATCTGCTGTCAACACAGACATACTGACCTCATTTCTGTGACTCAGACAAGCACGAGCATTATTCACACTTATGACCACTTCAGGGGCCACTGGCATGCAAGCCAAAGATAAGGCCATTGCAACATTGTCGCGTTTTGTAAAAATGTATTATTTAAATAAACTAATAGGATCTAAAACTGTGACACCATTTAGTTTTCATGACTCATTATGGAAATCCGCAGATCTTTGTTGGCCCATCAGAGGATAGCAGTCACCTAAATGAACGTTAAACTACACCTCTGTTGATATATGCACTGCAAAGGCAACAAGTCATCCAGCCTTTTAAAGCTGAAGAAGCTGCTTTAGATATAAAAGAAGAGATTTAGATATAAAAGAAAAGATTGTAAGGGAGGTATATAAAATCAGGTGGATGGTTCTGTCAAAGTGTGACTCTGATCTATTGTCATGATTTCACCTTCCCAGAATCCACAGCATCGAGCTTGTAAAAGACATGCACGCTTTTGCACGCCCTCTGCAGTTTTCACAATTCCCTGCGCAGTGTCTTGTGGAGGTTTCAAACTAAATTAGTACGATGTTCCTCTCTGTTCTGCTAAAGCGTGATTGGAGCCGACTCAAGCGGGGGAGTTAGTGTGCAGCCTACTATGGACTCGCAGGTGGATCATCTTAACACACGTGCCCATACAATCCCAGGGGAGATTTCAGCTTGTCAGTACAGCCTCAAAAAACGGCAGTCTGCCTTCATGGATCATTTTTCATCGGCCTATTAGCGCTCTATGGAAAAACAATTGCAGGGTTATTAAATAACCAGGGGAAATTAGAGTAAACATCCTGTCCTCACAGAGGTTTTTTTTAAATGTCCTACAATGAGCTGATTACTTCTAAGTTCACGTTCTAAATGCGAACCATCGTCACTTTATTGCCATTCTACCTCCAGTCCCTTCAGTCACGACCCACAAAAATCTGCATTAAAACAACAAGGAAGTTTCCCTGTTTCTGTATTTGTGTGAGGGAAGTGTTGATGGTGAGGATGAGTGGCAGCCTGTTCATGGCAGAAGCAGTAGCACAGAGCATGTGTGTGCATGGGGTGCATCTTTCAGCTGCTCATAACATCTGCTTCCTAATGACAGAAACTTGTGCAAGGCTCATTACCCCCTAAGCTGCCCGGTTTAGGTAGTGACACACGGTGATGCCGTATCAGAAAGTCAGTGGTCAAGGGCTTTGCGTGATAATCCCCCTAGACATACGTAAAATATTACATCTTCTGAGATTCGCTTATAGATGGATAGATGTTATTTTGCCACAGAAGACATTAAAAATTAAACACCTGGACTCACTAAGTCATTATCCATATTGCTGAGTTGCATTCTTGCCAGGAATAAAGCAAGCCATCAAAAAATGTCCTGAGCGAAATGCAAGCAATAAGCAATAGCTGGCTGTTCTGAGAATGCTCTGTCTATCTATCCAGTCCACACACATACGATGTAAACCTGATGTTTCATTAATGATTATATTGGAAAAATGCTTCAAAAACCTTAGTAAACCTCGGTACTAACATTTGCATTTGATAGAACTCCTCCCTAACATGTATTGGTAAAAACGGTAAATATTTAAAGTCAAAGATTATAAAGTAGATATTCTTATAGTCACAATAGGATGAAATTAGAACATAAATAGAGCTGGTCTGGTTACGTTCACAATCAAGTACTTGTGATCAAAAAGGAAGACAAACATGCTTGTACCTCTTTCTCGGAGATGTAGAGTTGCTCCCCTTTCAGAATTACAAAGCGGTTTTTCCAGATCTCCCTGAAAATCCCTTTGCCACAAAACTTGCGAATCCATCCTATTTTGTCCGGCTGAGAGGATGGCTGGGTGGAATCCTGGGGGCCCTGGGTATTGCAAACAGAGGGCAGTTCAGCTGACGGGCGTCCTGCGCTAACATGATCGCAGCCCCTCATTTAGATTCAGACGATGGGGACGATTGGTGACTTTTGCAAAGGCTGCTGTCATTTCTTTTGTCATGTAGATAAACGTAACACTCCTCATATGAGTTGAATCTTCTTGAGCTTCACTACGGAAGCAAAGTTACTCACGCTATAAAGTTAATACATTCAGATGATCGTCTTTCGTTATTAGACAACCCTAACAAAAGGGTAACTGCATATATAGTTCCCATAAAAGGACATATTTCATCCATGATTTATTTAACCGTACCGTATAAGCGACTTTGGAAATAGTTCTTAATAAACTATTACGAAATTACGGTATGTTAATATCCTACGCGGATTGCACGCTAAAAAAATAACCAACTATGTTTGCACGTAGTTTTGAAGTGTGTTAAACCCAAGACGTGTAGTCTGCTGACACATAAATGTTTTTACGGACAATGCTTAACAAACCAGCAGGTATTGGGTATCATACTGACAAACAATTCAGAGTAGTAATAAATCGCAGCATTGTTTGTTAAACAACATAGCATAGCACATAAAACGTCTTAAGACAGTAACCTGCCGCAATAACGAATATGCAGAGGAAACAGTTACTTGAATATACCGACGTAGTAAGGCGCTTACCCGTTTTGTCGAATTGTTTTTCTTCATTGTGAAGGTGTCACAGTTTCAGATCCTATTCCCAGAGTTAGGTCAGGTGTATTTTTATGCAGTTTTTTCTAGCAAGGATACAGGGGGAGCTGGGAAAATTCAGTAAGGCTGAGAAAGGCTGGATCGCGTCTCGCTGTTCGCTTCCCCAAGCAGATGCACCTCCTTTTCCTCGAGCGCGTCTTTCTCTCCTCTCCTCTCTAGTTTCCCAGCGATGGGTCTTGCTGTCGCCCTCGGCTCGCACCGTCAATACCCTGATCTGAATTAGTAGTCTCCAGTTACGCGGAGCGGGGTGAATCATTGACTCTCAAACCCGGCTTCCCCGCCCGCAGAGCTTTGTATTGTAATAGGGACTTGCCGCCGCGGTCACCCCCCCGCGTACACTCCACAGCTCCATCTATAGCCCCGGTGCGGATGCTATTTGACATTACTGTGCGAAGTGTACTCGTGTTGTAATGCGACTGGCGCTATTTAGATGTCTACACGTGTAAATATACGTTGTGTATTAAATTAATTCCAGTTCTCATCATTTAAATGAATGATCTCACATGTATTGCATATTCATGAGTGCATAGGTGGGACTTGTATTAAAAGGTGATATTTCTGGGTTTTGAAATGATTTGGTCATATATGCACACTGTGGTCATTTTATTAGATTCCCCCATGTACTGTAATACCATTTTAGGAGCCATTTTTGTTTCCAGACCCACTTTAAGAGTTGATGAGTTGTGTTTTTTACGTCTTATTTTTGGACCTTTATGAAGTTTTAATAAGACAGGCCTCTAACTTCTCCTATTAACAAAGTGTTTTGGCCACAAAACTGCCCCTGATTCAATGGTTCTTGTTTTTCACACCATTGTCTCTAAACTCTAGACTTGATATTCCATGGATGGTGGATGTTCCTTGGATGCTGGTACCACCATGTCTGGATTTAACAATTACACCACTATCGAAATTGCATCACATATCTTGCCTGGCCACACAAAAAGTAGACCTCTTTACCCTGACTGTGTTGTATATATTCAGGTGGAGCTATCTGATTCACTGTTTGCCGGATCATTGTGTGAAGCTGTCACCAATACACATTTCAAAAAACGCTGAAACTATATATGTTTTATATGAGCTCTAGCCGCCGCTCTGACATAAAGTGTGCTTGATTTCGGGAATGTATAACAATAGCATCAACTGTGTTCTGGATTGTAACATCAAGCATGGCATAGAAGCAGACTTCCAGAAAAGTGCTGCAGAGCTTTGTGGAAATCCAAGTATGAAACTCAGTCTAATGACCGATGGTAATCCTTCATAAAGCCGATTGCAAAGTAAACATGATGCAGTTATGACCGTCCTGCTGCATGTCAGATGCAGATTGTTTACTCTGCCAAAGAGTGCTTCAGAAGGCTTTAAGCACCAATAATGATGCAGTACAAAAGATCTTTTGATATTCATGATCTTGACTAATAATAAAAGTCTAAAGAGAGAGCAGTAAAGGCAGAGTACTAATTGATGCAGATGCTGTTTATTTGAAATAAGTACTAACATTTTTTCTTGTTTGTACAGTTTATGATGTGGGTAGCCTGGATCTGTAAAATTAGGTTGTGGTCATAGTTATTGTTTTGCTGAGTAGATTAAAGCAAAAATGGGAGAACTGACCACTTCCTGTGAATAGTCTAATCCAACTCACCGGGTGAACTCAGTTTAAGTTGGCAGCTGTGCCATCAACTGGCAGTCAGCACAAATAGGCCATCCCCATACAACGTCACTTGTTGCAAGGAAAAGATGAATGATTTCAGTCAAAGACCCTCCACTAGGATCAGAGATATTTCCAAACACACAGGAGTCTACTTATGTACATTACATACATGGAGCCCAAGATGTCTGTTATGCTTTTTGTGCAATTAGTGTCAAGTGATATTTATAGGTTACCAGGGATATGAAGTAAGATAATTAACTAGGAGCTCCATAATTGTACCATTATATGACATTTATGATGATTCATTATGTTCAAATGAATAAAGAATGAAGAGTGAGTTTGTAAGTCTATGTAGAGCAGAGTGGGGTGGAGTGGTGAGCCCTGTCACCTGACACCTCTGGGACCTGCATTCATGACTCTATGTGGGGATTTTGCATGTTCTCCCCACGACCTCGTGGGGTTTCCTTTGGTTTCCTCCCACGGTCCAAAAACTCTGAGGTTAATTGGAATTACCAGAGTGCCCATGGGAGTGCATGGTGTGTGAGTGTACCCTGTGATGAGTTGGCACCCCATCCTGTGCTGTTCTCTGCCTTGTGGCTATACCCTCTGCGATAGGCTCTGGGTGACCCTAAGTAGGATGAGCGGTTACAGAAAATGGATGGATCTAGAGCACAGCATTAGCAGGATCCGTAGTGAAGTTTTCTTTTCTGGCGCACTCTAGTGTGTGATTCACTATTTTTAAATGCCATCCCGCAGGGATACACAGTCATTCGTATAAATGACTAAATGGCAAGTAACTACTTCTGTTAAAAGACCTTTTCTCTGAGATTCGCCTTCTCAGACTATCTCAGAATGAAGGGGTATGTCCAGTGTCTATGTGGTACTAGTGTAAGCAGAATGTAGAAAGACATGTCAGGTTTGTATTGGTTGTAATGGCAAACAGAGCTATGTTCCATAGGATTGTAAATTTATGGCATATCTCTTTGAATCAGAGACAGTCTGCTAGCTTATGACAGTTTTGCCGTTTTCACTTTGCAAGGCCTCTGGCATACCGTTGTCTTCTGCACTCAATTTCAGAACAAATCCTTGGTGAGAAATGCAAAAATAATGCAAATTGAAATTAACCCATTGTTATCCTGGGATGCTGGTTATAGGAAATTAATCAGTTGCTGGTGAATTTTGGGGTTGAGAAATTGACAGTAACCTATTGTTGCATTTACAGAGAAGTAAATGTGCGTGTGTGTGTGTATACGTACACACACACACTCACTCATCAGAGGAATGACAACACTGACGAATGTTGTGGCAAAACATATTTGGCACTGAGAATCACATGACATCCCACACTTCTCTCTTTTGACACACTTCCTCAGGCACCTTATCTGTGGTAATGTTCTGGTAACTTTCATGTGTCCGTTTATATTTAATTTGTTGCGTTGTGATTAATAATTTTGGTTTCCATATTTTTCTGTATTCGGTTCCTGGGGGTTATGTTTAGAGGGGTACAACAAATATATTTTTTAAAAAGTCATAGGACTGGGGGGAGCGTAACTGACAGCATTACTTTGGTCACAGATGTCTGTAAATATATTAGGAATCAGAACATTTGACAGAGCAGACCAAATGAATCCAACTCAAATGGAGTCCATCCTTCCACACACTTCTCTCCACCCTCTCTTTTTCAACTCGTGGCTTGAGTGGCTCAGTCATTACGTCCATCCCTGTTAATAGACTGCAAACACTCGCATGAAGTGCTGACCTCTTGTTTCTGAGAAGGTCACTGTTAAACACAGCTCCCTAAATTCATGAGCTATCGGTTTCACTGGGAACCATCAGGTGACGATGACTCTCCATTCAGCTTTTTGAGCGTCAGTTGCAAGTGGTGCCACCAAATAGAGCTGAGATCTGAAGAGCAGTAGGTTTCCTGCTGAAAAGGGCCAAGGGTGGACTCTACAAAACCATGGTCCCATTTTCTTTAAGTCAGTCTGGTCTTCTGCGCCTTGCTTTTGGACCAATTTGCATCAAATTTTACTACATATGGTCAAGTTTTCTGCAACACCACAGAGGACACTTTGCCTTCAGTCTTCATCTATCTTCAGCTTCAGTAATCAAAATCATTTTAAGGGTATATGCAAGTACAAATAACTAGGATGCTGGGAGTACACACACTACGCTGCCGCGCGGCGGGAGTAGCGGTCAGAAGTCTTACTAGGTGGAATTGGCGTGCAGAAAAAAAAATGTTGTGGACAGGAAACAGGAGCCCAATGAACACAATTTGGACTTTCAGTCCTCTTCGTTCATATGTCTGAAAGTTTGGAAGTTGAAAGTTCGTAAGTAGAAGAGCGTCTGTACTTTGGACCCAGACTGCAGACATTTCATTGGCACAATGGCCCAGATGGTTAAGGGCATTGGTAAATGTAGGGCACTGGAGTTTAGACAGATGGGTTCAGCGATGATGGGAATGTAGGGCTTCTTGTTTGGGGGGATGGGGAGACACTCTACCACACTCCAGATATGGATCTTATCCATAATTAAAACACTGATTCATAGTTTAAAGAACAATATGATGGTCACCCACAAAGCAATACATCTGGGAGTTTTCCAATGTGCTGAGCCAATACTGGACAAAAATCCTAAAGGCTAAAGTGGAATTTGCGTGGTACTGACAAGCACTTGACTGTCTTGTCAGACTCAAATTATAGTTGATGTGATTTTTGAATAACACCAGGGAGGCACAGTAAAATGCTGCAATGTGTTAAAATTGCATCCAGTGTGTCCTGTACTAAAACTAATTAAAATAATCAGTTCCTGATTCTGGGCAGGTGGCAGAGGTGTGACAATGAATTGCCCTTCCGATTGTGGCTGTTGCTTCCTCACCGCTGTTCGAATGCACAATTCAAGAAGCACAGCCATGCCGTGACACAGGAGTTTTTGCTAAAAAAGCAAGGCCCTCACAACAACATAAATTACCCAGCTTTACACCAAAGTCAGTATAGCTCTGTAGTAAGTCACAGCACAGGAAGTGATATACTTATATAATGAGTTTTTCAGAAGTGATTTTCATGGGTAGGGAATCTTCAGCTAATCCAGTATTTAACTTACAGGTGCATCATAGCAACTGTTCAATAATGTCTAGTGACTTGCCTTCTGAAAAATTATCAGCTGTATTTCCTGACACAAGAATCAATTCTGTGATTAAATGTTAAAGAATGTACAACACAATACTTTTGGAACTGATAGATAACATTCTTCAGTTAGGGACAGGAAGCCAAATAAATCCATGTACTTGGTTCATCAAAAAAAAAAACAACTGAGGATTAAGTCCACATATAGTTTAAAGAAAAAGTGCATGCATCATAAATGATTTCGTCATAACTGCTGAAAGGAAAATATTACCTCATACTTACTGAGAAATTAAAACAAACCTCTGAAGTTCCACAGATAGCTTAGAGACAGAGGGGTGGGTCTATAACAAATGGCTAGAAGAGAGGAAAAAAGTGAACTGAAACTACAACAGGAAAAAATGCTCCTTTTATCCCACAATCACTGATTTGCAATAGCACAAATCTATTACATTTATTAGTTGAATAAAAACATTAAATTACAGCAGATTATTTTGTGACAGAGACACACTGTACACTGCAATGACAAACATCTTACACAATCAAATGTGGCTTTGGATGTGCAAAAAGTTATATACTTATGGGACGTGTGTTCAAGTTTTAGGCAAACCTAAAATGCAGGTTCTTTTCCAGGAGTGCTATCATATGCTCCCATATAAAACTTATCAATGTTCACCGCTGTAAGCTGTCTGGGGTTTAGGGGAGCACTAACAGGGCTCTACATGTTCCATACAGTGGCCACCAACTGGGAATGATGTGTACTGGGCTGGTTTGAAATTTAAATCTAGTAGTGTATACATAAAATGGTTTGTGGTTTCCAAATGCACGCTGCCATGGATAGCGATGCAAGATGAACAGCGTTGTGTTATACATGCACCAGCTGTCTGTGGGACCACAGAGTCACGATCCACCCACCCCAGTTCCCTCAGAATACCAGATATGCTGCCAACAGTGTTTGGGAAGTTACTTACAAAAGTAATCCATTACAGACAGAGGTAGAAAGTACAAATCCAAACCATGGTTTAATATAACATGCTTTTTGTTATAACTACATTCCACAGGAACTAGCACCTTGCAGATAACATTATATTGATTATATAAAACAGAATATTTTAGGCATTCATTCTCATT
The DNA here is from genome assembly GCA_026779605.1 of Mormyrus hasselquistii. Classification (NCBI taxonomy): domain Eukaryota; kingdom Metazoa; phylum Chordata; class Actinopteri; order Osteoglossiformes; family Mormyridae; genus Mormyrus; species Mormyrus hasselquistii. The sequence goes on from JAODKE010000146.1 coordinate 15,099,933, forward strand.
CCTCACCCTAAACTTGATGTTGCCATATTGAATAGGCAGTCCTTTACAATGTCAATACAGAGCTGTCAAGAAAATGCTATACAAATATTGGCCAAGTCACAAAGTTCAGCTATCGTCTGTGTCTGAATAAAAATCAGATTGTCCCGTAAGGTTGGGGCATGGAACATTCCCTGATGAAATCATCTGGGAAAAAAGGAGAAGTTTTAAAAATGCTTAAACAAGAATAAACAAATCAATAAAATGTCTGAAGCTATAGGTGGAGGTTTGACAAGTGAACCGTGTAGCCCCTCAGATTTAATTTTAATTTGAATCATTTGTCTTGCTAAGCTCCACAGGCACATGGCGGAGGTGACGCGTGTGGTTGTTTGCGCTTTTCTCCTGCCCCGGCAACGGCAGCTGTGTGAGATGTCGACAGCGATTGTTCTGTGGCTGGAGCCGACTGAAAGCAAGCCTGCAGACGTGCTGCTTCCTCAGTGGCAGAAAGAACAATGCCGTGCCCAGAGAAAGGGACCCTGGCACTCCACTAATCTATAGCTTTCTTCTGTTCATCACCCAGCAGTTGATTTGTACGTTCAAGCACTTATCTTTCAGTTAATTTTTTACAATGGGTCCTGGCAGCAGGACACAGAGGATGTGCCTGAACCTGTATTCAAAGCATATTGTGATGATATTGTGACATTTTTGTCTATAAAGAATTTACTCTTGCCCACATATGTGCACTTTGATCGATAGATCAGCGCATGACCTTCCAGAGGAATCGATGGATTCAAAGTGCATTTTCTTCTGTAGTGGAGTTTAAGGGGGTGGATGAGCTCTACAGTGTGCAGCACAATCTGCACATTTGGCAGAGTTGCTCTCTGAAGTGCTTCTCAGTGAAGGTGGAAAGTGAATGAGGAAAGAATCACAAGGGAGCATTTTTAGCCAGTGGATTCAACTTTGATGGAACTTTGATGGACCTGTTCTGGGGTTAAACAGACCCCCCCCCCCCACTTTCCTCCATGAATGCTCTTAATGTTGCACTCCTGCTCGTTTGAATAATTGTCTTAGATTCTGAGATTATTGCTTTGTTTGGGAGATGTGTGGCTCTCTCTCCAATACTGCTTACACTTGTAACTGAGCGTTCATTGAAAGATCAGTTGTACTGCCTTTGCGGCTCCATGAGAGCCAAATGTTTGTAATATCCACCCTTGATGTACAAAATGGACAAACACGTCTGCTAAATAAAATAAAGGTATATAAAACATAATTTTAGTATCTCCCTGGCCATTGGAGATGTAGGCAACATACATATAAATGTTTTGAATAAATAATACATTTTAGAAAAGTTGGTTTGAGAATATTAGTATGTTATTATTAAAAAACTGTGAAATCTCTTTTCCTAAAATACTAAGTACAGTATGTATTTCAGTACTTCTTGTCACACACTTCATGCAGTGGCGTGGCGGCCCAATCAGGCAGCACCGTCGTGTGGTCGGCCCAATCAGGCAGCATCGTCGCGGCGTGGCGCCCCAATCAGGCAGCGCTGTCGCGTGGCACCCCAATCAGGCAGCGCCGTCGCGTGGTCTGCCCAGTCAGGCAGCACCATCGCGCTGTGGCGGCAAAGTGAGGCAGCATCATCGCGGCGTGGCGGCCCAGTCAGGCAGCACCGTCGCGTGGCGGCTGGCGGCCCAGTCAGGCAGCACCGTCGCGGCGCGGCCGGCAGCCCAGTCAGGCAGCACCGTCGCGGCTGGCGGCCCAGTCAGGCAGCATCGTCGCGTGACGGCCCAGTCAGGCAGCACCATCACGCCGTGACGGCCCAGTCAGGCAGCACCATCGCGCCGTGGCGGCAAAGTCAGGCAGCATCATCGCGGCGTGGCGGCCCAGTCAGGTAGCATCGTCGCGTGGCGGCTGGCGGCCCAGTCAGGCAGCACCGTCACGGCGCGGCCGGCGGCCCAGTCAGGCAGCACCATCGCGGCGTGACGGCCCAGTCAGGCAGCATCGTCGCGTGACGGCCCAGTCAGGCAGCAACATCACGGCATGGCGGCTCAGTCAGGAAGCACTGTCGCATGGCGGCTGGCGGCCCAGTCAGGCAGTACCGTCGCGGCTGGCGGCCCAGTCAGGCAGCACCGTCGCGGCGTGACGGCCCAGTCAGGCAGCACCATCACGGCATGGCGGCCCAGTCAGGAAGCACTGTCGCATGGCGGCTGGCGGCCCAGTCAGGCAGTACCGTCGCGGCTGGCGGCCCAGTCAGGCAGCACCATCACGGCATGGCGGCCCAGTCAGGAAGCATTGTCGCATGGCGGCTGGCGGCCCAGTCAGGCAGTACCGTCACGGCGTGGTGGCCCAGTCAGGCAACACCATCACGGCATGGCGGCCCAGTCAGGCAACATTGTCACATGGTGGCTGGCGGCCCAGTCAGGCAGTACCATCATGGTGTGGCGGCCCTGTCAGGCAGCACCGTCGCTTCAACATCCAAGGCAAGGAGTTTGACTCTCCCCTCCTCTGCCTGTGTTCATCATTTCCATTTTGTGCAGGTTCCCTCAGGGTATGTCGCTTCACTCCTGCAGTCCACATGCATGCATTTAGGCTAATTGGTATCTCTAAACAGGCCATAGTGTGTGTGTCCTCTGATGGGCTGAAATTAAGTCTCCAGCCCCAGTAACTGAAGATCAGAGGCTGGAAGAGGGATGGATAGTAATAATAATAATAATAATAATAATAATAATAATAATAATAATAATAATAGTAAATTACATACTAGATAAGATGTAGAAAATGGTTGCAGGGAACATCTCTTCAGTCTGGTCCTCAAAATGCTTGCTTTATTATAACAGGGTTGGATGTAAAGAATAGAGGTATTTTATTCATGCTGTGGGGACATTGTGTTTTTTTTTGCCTAAGCCAGAAAGCTGGGTTCAAGTTTTGTGGTCAGAGCACAGGAATGTCTGCTTCCAGCAGCCCTGGAGCGACTGCAGTGAAGGGCGCTGCATAAGGGCCCACCAGTGACATCACTCTGCCAGCCACGGTACTGGACCGGGCGACCTTCCAATCACGGGCACAGCGTCCTAACATGCTGAAGCAGACACTACCCTAATCATTGTACACTGGATACAGGAATACACACTGAAACCCGAATTGGCCGAAAGGACCCGAGTGTAGAGAATGTCTCAAAAAACACTTCTACACCCTGCCTATCTGGCCTACGCAGCCCAAAGGCCGTCACTCACCTTGCGTATTAACGTGATGCGAGCTGACTGACAGTGACAGATGTGATACTTAGGACTATCCATTAAGACACACTTATGGCCAGGGAAGAGCGCTGTAATAGTGATGGACTGTGAACAGGCACAAAGTAACGGATTGCGCAGGTGCCTCTGCGAGTCTTGATGTTCGGTGATTTGTCTGGGCAAGATGCAAATGTTTGACCAAGGCTTATACATATGTATTTGCTCACGCGCATGCAGGCCCTGGCCTAACAAATGACCTTATGGTGAGTGATTTTAGAAGATAATTGGAACTCGTGCATCAGGATACTTTGCATAGAGATTCTATAGTTTACTTCAAGGTAGCCTGTGGTTTCTGAATCTTGATACATTACCGGTATCTTTCCATCCATTTTCCATATTTTCTGCCCAGGATGGAGCCACAGTGAGTGTCAGAACCAAGCATGAACACAAAGGGGAGATTTCATACACAGCAGGAATGGAGACCGTCCAGCCCTTGGGACACATTCAGCCCGCAAGACGGTTACATTCAGCCCACGAGTTTATAAATACAAAAAGCAACTTAAAAAATATAAAAATTAATATATAAAATCATAGTAGGACCAAGCACACTCTCAGGGCCTAGTTACCATGGAAACAGCTTCATATCATTCTGTCATGGGTATGGCTATATGCCTTCACAGCAAATTTCATGTCGTGTCAATTGACCAAAGATTGTCCAACATATGAGCTATCTTTCTGCTTGGTGACGTCACTGCCAAATTTGATAGGCTGTAATGGACGAAGGGATTTGAAAGTCTTATTGGAAAGCTTCGTAAAGGTTATTTGCCACTAAATAAGACTGTCACTGGGCAGCAACAGTTGTTTATAGTATTTTGGAGGAGAGTGGCAGGAGTTAGAGATTAGCTCGTAGTTGTTTAGGACAATTAGGTCCAGACCAGCGGTCTCATTTATCAAGTGTTGTGTGTGAATCATGTGTATGTACATAGAATTGTATGTATCAGTATCGTCCTGTATGTACAAACATGCATATATTTACAAATACTCCGATTTTACGATTTAACCCCTAATGGCAGAGAAGCGTAACTAAAACAATCCGATTGGTGCATAGGATACGCGCAGACTTCCAGGGATTTAACAAACTCAGCAGATTGACAAAAGGAATGATCTAGTTGTGTTCACACAAAGTATGAGCAGGCGGGAATTATTCTAAAGTCATATAAGGTCCATAGTTAAAGAAATAACATATTACCCTCACTAAATATAGTTTTACGGTGAGTTACACCTGATCGACTAACGTCAGATCACTTTTGCGTCTGAGGTCCGTAGAAAATAATATACACTGATGGAAAGTCTCCTGAAAGCGGATGGAGTAGGACTTTGCCGGCATTATGGCTTATCCTCAAAGGGCCGGTGTGTGTGCAGATTTTTGTGATAACCTGTAGGTCAGCTGTTCAAACCCTGGCATGAGGACTCTTCAGCCAATCGGCCCTCTAATTAGTAATCTAATAAGGGAGTTGCAGCAAAAACCTGCCTACACACCGGCCCTTTGCGGATAAGATTTGCCACCCCTGGCTTAGTGTAACAGGTGCAGGAAAATGGGCAGTGCTTCCAGCCGAATCACGACCCACCGTCTATATCTAACTTATAATACAGTATGTATATAGTAATGTATATGTGACGGAAAGATACAATAAGCAGATATGATACAGATGCAGTACCGATACTGTGCTATTTCATTACGTAAAAAGAAACGTACTGTACTGTACGATAAAATATTTATAGTAATAAATACAATAAAATATTTCACCACAGCTTCAGGCACTGCCTTCTATCTCAGCTACCATTGTTTGTACTGCATTCTCCTTTTGATTTTGTAGTGCAATTCATCTTATTTTTTACGAAATTTAAGTGAAATCTTTTTTTTATTATACGGTGTTGTGATTTTGCATTTACATTTTTTGCTGTAGAGTACTGTGTGCATATTGTACGGCATTAGCTGCATGTGTCACCTGTCTCCCTGCCAGGTCTTTCTCTTTCTTTGACGGGCCTGTCGTGCGCTGCCTACCTGCCTGTCTCTCCCTAGTGTTACTCTAACGAGCCACAAATGTTGCTTGCTTTGTCTTACTTCTTGATCCATCCCTCCTGTTTGCTCCTTCATCAGTAGTGTTATAAAGTGCCTCCCAGTCATGTCCTCCCCAGTCTGGTCATTGATGTTGCTACCTGCTTGTGCTCCAGAGTTTCTCCTGTGCTGTCTGCCGTATCTGATCCTTGTCTACCTGTTCTGACCCCTCAAAATGGTCCTCAAAATATTTTCCTATTATACAGTCCCCAGGTTACGAACGTGATCCGTTCCCTAAGTCTGTTTTTAAGTCAGGTTTTTAGGTAAACCAGAACAACAATAATACAGTACATAATAATAGTCATAAGAAAATAATAATAGCAATAATACTACAGTAAAAAGAAAAGTAAGAATGTGGGGACCATCCATTCATTTCTGTGGGAATAACTGTAATCCCAACAATGACAACCTTAACCTCTACCCAGCCCAAACCTGAACCCTAACCAAACAAAATACAAAACTTTGGGTTTTTGATTACATTCACAGATTATTTTTTATAAAATTGAGTTTCCCCTTTTGGGAACTAAAAAAAAAACGGTCTCCACAATGTCAAATTAACAGGTTTAATGGGCCTGTGTGTGTGATGCCCACACAATGACACAATTTGGAAATACTAATTAGCTTAATTGCACGTCATTGGCAAAGTACCCAGAGAAAACTCTCGACGTGAGCAACATCACTGTGCCCATTATTGTACATAGACATCACGTTACAACATGCTACTTTAGCTGGTTTTCAAACAATTTCAATTTCAAAGTGGTGAACAACTGAATATTTCACTCGAGCAAATCAGGGAACCTACTGAGACTTGAACTGACAAACTTGTGGTAGTGAATCCATAGCCTTAACCACTAGGCCACCTGGTGGTGGAAAGGGAATTCGATTTCATTTAGTGGCTTGCAATACACACAGGACATGAATCAATGTGACCCTGGGCTCTTACAGACCGGGCTTCCTTATCCTCAATGGGAAATATTTCCTCCAGCTTCCTTATCTTGGGAGCGCACAGGCGTAAGGTCTACAGTGCTCTCCCAGCTTTGTGCACCGTGCGGCCTATCAGGAGACACACGTCACTGATCCGGCTCCGTGGAAACGGGTGTGTGGTTTGCAGTGCGATAACGGGGTGGGGGGTGAGGAGTCACTGGGCCTAGACGCTGTCAGTGGGGAACCTCTGGTACACGCCTACATTTCCTCATAGATACGGAGCGACTGGCGTCATTCACGGTCTCAGCTTTATGAAATAATGGGAAAATGGCAGCAGCAGTAGATTTGGGCAAAATCACTGTGGCACTCTGCTACATTGGCTACTGATGAATTTGCAAACGGAAAGCCAAAAATTCTTACCAGCCAGTGTCTGTTCTAAATTAATTAAACTGTATAGGTAACTATATACATATTGTAACTGTATAAAAGCCACTGCTGTTGTCAACAAGTATTATTATTATCATTGAATATAATATAAGTGAATAAGCGCAGGCATCTGTAAATTATTAGGTTTCTTTTCAGAGTGTTTTAAATGAGCAGCAGTAGTCTTGCTTTGCTGGATACTTACCAGCAGATAGTGCTGTTGTTTTATAAAACTGAAGTTTAAATTATTTCTATGATGGCAGGGGCTGCTGCTGTATGCTCTGTTTTTTCAAGTATTTTACATATAAATACAAATGTATAATTCCATGTAATTATTAATTTAAGTGGAAATGGATTCGTACTGAAGGCTAGCAAAAATATGCAATGCTCATTCTCAACAGGTTTACATTGATTGCACTAAACCTCCTCATGGAAGGAGACATTACGGTAAATCACAAACTTCTCATACAGTAAAAAAAATCGATGGGTAAAAGCCACTTTTTTTAAATAAAAGTGAGAAATTTATTTTGAAGTCTAAGTAACTAGGCATCTGAAACTGTGAAATCCTATTACAGAAAGACAGCTGATAGTTTGCTTTAATCGATGCAGTTAAGTTCAGTAAATGATTACCTTCTGACTGAGCAACTTTTAAAAATACCCTTGTGAAGGGTACCTAAACACAATTGGTTGTAGCTGAAAACAGTTATAGAGAAATTGAGACATAAAAAATGGACAAAGTAAAAGAGGCCATTGAGAGCCAGGTTGGCACTTAATCTCTTTTATTGCTGGGCTCACAACAGGACAGTGAACAGTGGGGGGGGGGGGAAGGGGGGCATCAGCCACTTAACTGATGTATCTCCTGTGATTTGCAATAAACTGTCATTCAGCTTGGCCAACAGACAGCAACAACTTTGTTCCAAATGTTTCTTTTAATTACTGTTTACTCATTAAAGTAATTTACTCAGCAGAGTTGTTTAAGGAGCTGCATCACTGCTTGGGAAATCCTGGAAGAGAGTGTCTGCAGACCTGTAAAATGCTTTGTTTGAGGCACCTGCGTACCACCTGCCGTAGGGCAGCTTATTTAACGTGTTAATGTCCGATGTCCTTTTACGTCAAGTCATCACTACCCAGCGTCTATTAAATGCCCGGAAGCTTCTGACAGACTGGAAGATCAGAGACAGGAGCTGCGTTTATTAGAACCTGATCTTCTGTTTTTGTGCACTGGATGTTCTTTGAAAAAGGGCGTGTCTTGTGTTTAATTAGCTGTAATGGATCATTTTGCAACAGGGCAGGAGTGCAGCAGAATCAAGAGAGGGAAGGTGGGGACTTTCTCTCTCTCTAATCAGCACTATCTCTTTTTCTCCTAATCCCCCGCCGTGAGGGATAGAGAGGTCAAGGTCTGTTCACCCGTCACCAGGAGTGTCTAACCCAGAATTATCGAGCGGTCCTCAGTCCACTGCGCTACAGAGGAAAGCTGTTATTTACGACAGACAGGCATGTGAGAAGAAGATGGTGACAGTTATACAAAATCCTGAATAAAGACAGTAGATACCAATGTAAAATAATAAATGGGAAAATATAAGTTGGAAACGGTAGTGAAAAGCAAAAATGCAGTTTACTAGCATGATGCAATAATGAAATAAAAGAGTAAATTATGTCGTGTTTTGGCACCTAGACATGCAATAAAAAAAATAAAGATTCCTTTGTGAACCGTATGCAGTGTAAAACAAAAGTGTTAGTTCCGGGGGGAATAAGCATTAAACATACCAACAGAGCCATTTACAACAGTCCATTCTCAATCCTCTTGTGATCACTTCCTTGTTCCTACAGATGCTGAGAGGCTTGGAGGAGTGAAAAGCAATCACTGCACATTGTGAGAAATGATGACATTTAAGGGTTTTCACAGGGGATTGGTCAGTCTCAGCTCTGCGTCCTCACACCTACTCAGAGTGGGAGAAGTACAAATACAAAAAAAACACATTTCATTTGTGTAATTACATGAAGTCCGGATAAAGTCCTGATTAACAACTAATTTTAATTGGCAACCCACTGCATTTTCTCCTTTAAGATTGCAGTAAAGTGCATACACAGACTCGCTACCTGCTTTATGAAGACACTTTTGAAACATCACAATAAAGTGATTCTTATTATGACAAGACTGTCACTCATCCTGAATGTATAGAATGATTTGAAAACCCTGGGAATGCTCTCTAGGGTGTGAATATTACAAGCTTATGGAAAGACTTGGTTACAGCTATAAGGTTATTCTTGTGTCAGATATTCCGGTGTTCCTCTATATCAGAGTGCTGTATGGGGTGGTAGAGTCATGGAATATAATTCAAATGTTACTTGTTATTTGTCAGCAAGATGCTTTTGCAAACATTGGCTGAAAGTCTTTGTAGCTCCATCGGCTAACATTTTCTCACTGGATGACAAACAAGCATGAGACCGATCCACTACGGCATGGGGTTAGTAAGGGATCATACATAAGCCGTCGTCGTCTTATTTATGGTGACACAAACTTTTATCATCTCACTGGAACTGTTTGATCACACTGCCATGACGGCGTATATGTATTCACAGATGAGAACCCTCTGCCACTGCTCAGAAGGTCACTGGGTCAAATCTCTTGGCTGGGAGAGTAGTGTCACCCTGTGCTTTAACCCCAAATTCTCTGAACCTCACTCGAATGTTTTTAAAAGTGTGCTTTACTTGGCACAAATAATACAGCATTATTCTCTAACTTATGTAGCAATTAACCACAATCTAAGTCTTAGTTACATACTGATCTCGTGTTCGTTATCATTAATGAATTGTGATGCATCTTTTATCCCAAGCAGTTAATATATTCGTTACTATATCTGTTAATTCTCAATCTTTGTGAACTACTGAAGTAACTATTGAAGAAACAAGTCACGAATAACACAAGTGAAGTACTGATCTCGTGTGTGTTCATCAATGATGAATCATGACGCATCTTTTATCTCGAGCAGCTACTGTATTTGTTCATGATTTGTATTTCAGTAGCATCTAAGTATTTGTATTCCCTCAAGTAATGTATGACCCAAAAGCGGCCGCTAAGTAAGACCAATGTGAAATTGTATCTGTTACTGGCCAAGCTGTGAGATTGGGCTCCTTTGCTGTTCACTGTTAGCTGCTGCACTCGAGTTCAGCGAGAGTTTGGCACAAACCTACAGTAATGAGTTTCAAGTGAATACAGCAGCAAAAGAACAACATTTCACAGGCAGCAGCATAACAGAAATGATAAGAAACCACAATCCCTCAATTAAGGCCACATACCACTGGGCAGTGAAGGAGTATTAAGCGCATTGTGCTTATAAATCCCCCCGAAACCATCAGCACAGGGAGTTAGCAGCTAGCAGTCATGGTCCTGCCTGAAGCGCGAATCAATATTAATGTAACATCACAAAACTGCACCTAAAGCTATAATGAAAAGCCACGTCAATTTTCACGTTATAGCACCTCCAAATATGCATGCATTTTTCTGACCAAACACGCATTCTGAATCATAATAAAATGGAAAATATATAATTTTATCTGTCTGTTTTTCGCAGCTTTTCATATGCCCTCGCGTCCTGGTGCTCTCGTGCCATCTATCCAGCATCTACCTTCTTTCAACAATTATCTAAGATCTGTTCACCCAAAATACTATGAAAACAAGTTTAAATATCTAAAATAATAATTAATGTTAGTATGTCTATTTCTCTGGGTGGCATAGTTAACATATTTTCAGGGATAATTTACAATTTATCCCTAAAATAATTTACATTTCTTTTTTTTTTCTTAAAAAAGAATATAAAAACATTTTATTTTTTTGGGGGGGGGGAGCCTGTGTGCCATAATCACAAGGTCACAGGTTCAAACCCAACCTCAGCCTGTCTGTAGGTCCTTGAGCAAGGCCCTTAACCCCCAACTCATATATAAATAATAAACATATATAAATAATATAATAATATGAATATATATAAATAATAAACAGCTCATATATAAATAATTTCCATTATTATTAATTATGCTGATCAAAAGAACATTGATTTATCATTGGACTACTAGTATGGCGTACGTAAACAAATGAGAATCTTTACATTCGTAACGTAAGTTGCATCAGAAGCTAGAGGGTGCTGGGTATGGATAACCTGAATTATGTGTACCATATTACCAAATTTTAAAGATACTGGTATCTTTTTTTTCCCAAAAACATTGGTCTCCACACGCCTCCAGATTGTTGCTGTTATTGTCCCAAGTTCATGGCCAGAACCAAACCATGACCAGTCCCTGTCTGCTCTTATGGGCAATAAAGTGTCCTAAGGCCCAAGTTGAGGCTTCACATCCTGCCTCCACTCTGTGTGTGTGTGTGTGTGTGTATCTATGTGGGGTGGAGGGCAGATACTGTATATATTACATTGTGGAGACCAAATGTCCCTACAATGTGATGAAAACCTGACATATAGGGGGCCACCTTTTCGATCACCACAAGAGGAAACTCATTTCTATAAAAATCTGTTTCGTTCGTAGAAATCAATGAATGGTCCCCACAAGATATGTGTGTGTGTGCATTACGCTCCTACCGCCACACGGGTTTCCTTTCCATTATATGACAGTTAGCCTGTCCATCCACTCATTTTCTGTAATAGTTTGTCCTATTCAGGGTTGCAGGGGTCCAGAGTCTAGCTATGGGTATAATGCAGCGAATAGCCCAGGAATGCAGGGAGGACAGATAGCAGTTAGGGTAAATGGCCGTGGTGTGTCTGTGTGTCTGTGCATGCGCCCTCTGGTGGACTGACATTGACATCCCATCCAAGGTGTCTCTCAGCCTTGTACCCTGTGCTGTATGGTATAGTGACCCTGACTAGGATAAGAAAGACAAATGGATCGATATCTCTTACTCTAGGTATACAGTTCAATAATTATGAATAATAGAATCTGTTCAGTGAATGAAAGGTAACACAAATCACAGGGAAAATACTACAGGCCCGGACTGAGAAGGATTCTCCAATCTGGATTTAGACCCTCTGATGATTGGTTAGGCCTGAATTCATCAGAAACGAAATGGTCTTTATAGCTAATGGCAAAGATCCCTGTTCATGTGCCTGAGATACATGTTAGCTCTATTGCTTTAGCACCTATAGCGATTTAATATTAATGATCAACTGAATCATACAAGGACATTGTGGAAATTTCACCAGTGTGCTCCTCTTTCTTTGAGCTGATTACAAAAACTGTCTAAGCTGTCAGCATCAACCACACCTAGCATATCCATAACTCTCTAAGGTGATGGACATTAACTTTTCATTTTCCCATATGTTAACACTGTCAAATATTCAACATAATCGATTTTATTAGCTGGGGATTATGTTTTGCCAACGCAAGTTGTGAACTTTGGCTTATTATTTTTTATCTTCTGGAGAATTCCTTCTTCAGATGAGACTGTCAGTAAGAGAACAGCGTGTATCTCGAAGTTTATTTGAAGATTCACAGGAGACCGGCTTGACATCAAAGCAGGACCTGGCAACTGACGGACAGTCATTGCTGATTTTCAATGTTTTTTTTCTGAGACCGGAGTCAATTTTTCACCCTTTCAGAACACAGAGACAGTACCAACCTAGATTTAAAAAAAAAAAAGCTTTCAAAGAATCCCACACGACAAAAGAATGAGAGAATCATGCAGTATGATGAAGTCTAACATCATCACCCTTCCATCAGATCGATATGACAAAACAAAGAAAGGTGTTTCCCAATATTTGCCTTGCAGTCGTTCAAAGTTAAAACATGTAAGTTATGTAATATCACCATAAAAGAATCCCTTAGAATATCTGAAGAAATATGCTCGATCAGCTGTTTTATATATTAAACAGATTGTGATTCCTGGCTAATATGAATACATTGCCTTAAGTCTATGACAGGCCTGTAGCAAAAAATAGGGAAGTAAGAAAACCTGACCATATTAATTTATGTTATTATTAGGGATGGGAGAGTTTTTAATGCATCACAGAGTCGGGATTAAATGTGTATCAGTCTCTTTTGAAAGCACTGAAATTCAGCTTGTTCTTTGCCAGTAGTATTTTTTTGGAAATGAATAATTTATTAGAATATGGGTAATTCTCATGAACTTGAGAATCTTTCAAATAAAAAGTTTCAATGAAACACAATACTTGTTTTAGGTGTATTAAAATTGCATCATTTGTTGCTCTAATTTGATGATTTTTAATCATTTTGCCAAAGAGTAGCCAAAAATCAAAGAACCAGATAAACTGCTCCTAAATCTTTCGACTTTAATGCATTCAGTCCACAATAAACAACCAATTGCTATAATAAGGTTTTGCTCAGTTTTTGGTTAGTTTTTCCATTTTTATCTCATCTCTGTAACTGTTGTTTAAACAATGAAGTTGTGTAATTTGAGTCTGCAAACTAATTTGAAAAATCAGAGAAAATTAATATGTTACAGTAATGAGTTGATGAAAATGACCCATATACTCACCTTTGTGTTAACTATATTAATCTGGGGAATAAATGCAAAAATCATGGGGTGGCATGGTGGAGCAGTGGGGCAGAGCTTAGCGAGGTGGCATGGTGGAGCAGGGCTTAGTGGGGTGGCATGGTGGGCAGGGCTTAGCGGGGTGGCATGGTGGGGCAGAGCTTAGCGAGGTGGCATAGTGGGGCAGGGCTTAGCGGGGTGGCATGGTGGGGCAGGGCTTAGCGGGGTGGCAGGGTGGGGCTGGGCTTTGCGGGGTGTCGTGGTGGGGCTGGGG
>JAODKE010000146.1:15127575-15141209 GCA_026779605.1 Mormyrus hasselquistii
CGGCAATCGGCAGATCATGATCTTGGTGATCGGTAATCGGTGATCGGCCCCAAAAATGCTGATCGGAGCATCTCTAGATTACACACATGTAGACCACATAATACTGGCAATTTCCAGACACCATCTCATTTAACTGCATATCTTTAGTAGTTAGAGAGAGAAATAACACAGCAGTTCTGCTGGCCTCACTCACGTTGGCGTAAAACTCATCGTTTTCGGCAGACAGCACCACCTCCCGCAGGTCCTTGTTGATGCCTGGAACCCGCGACAGGTCAATGCGGTTGTTGTTGAGGCCTAAGAGCTCATGCACCATAGCCTGGTACGTCCACTGTGGGCGGCATAAACACAGAACCGTGGCTAAGCCCCAAAGGCCAGCTCAGTGAAGTGTAAATGCAGGCCATTCCAGTTCTGAAATGACACACTTGATAATTCTGACCTCTAGTGGCCTAAACTATGTATTAACTGAGGACAACAAATGTAAATTGCAGGGCTGCACTCACTGACTAGCTCTGATCATGGCCTTAAGGCAAAATTTTTAGCATGGGCTGGGTGCAGATAAAATGAATAAATGATGGCAACAATTCAGAGAAAAATCCACCCCAGTCACGCCAATATTAAAATTATGTTTGAAGCTACAATTCAAGAAAAACATGTCAGCTTTATTTCAAATATTTTTCTTAACTTTACTAGTAAAAGCAGCAGTAATAACAACAACAACAATAATGAAACAAGTTAAATAATTAGTATCATGAACACACTGGATAACAGAATTGTCTTACCAACCAAATAACACATTAATAGTGACAGAAGTGCTTTATCTTTTGTGACACAAGTAAAAATTAGGTGCACTATGGATCCAGAATCCATGCATTTCCTGAGTGCACAGTCTTATTCAGACCTGGTTGAGCAGAGGAGTAATGGCATCGTCACTGCGATCCAGGATGAGCAGAAGGGGAGGCACCTCTGTCTTCCTGAAGTCAAAAAGCTCATACTCCTTAGTGATGATTTGCTGAAAGACACAGCAGTCAATGTCATTGGCTTATTTAATATTTCTCATTAATAAATAATTTGTTATTGGCCGACGCCATTTTACAGTATGTTACTGGTACTGTAGATGTTATTGGCTCACAGGACTACAGTTTTAACTTGGTCACAGTCACCAACAACACCTTAATTAATAGGAAGCTGTAAAAATAAACCACCAATTAAAAAATACAGGATAAATATTTAACATCTGGTGCGTGGTTTCAGTAAAACATTAAATATTTAAGGAAACGTAGTAGTAGTCAGTATCCAGTCTGGTTTTCAGATACATGTATGTGTATTTGCACCCTGCATGGGGGATATAGGACCAAAGTGTCCGCTATGAATGAGGAATACCGGCATGAAGTGGACCCTATAAATGACTGGGGTTTCTGGACGACCCACCTTAACACTCTCTGCCAGCCTCTTGGCCATGTCAGAGGAGAGCTGGTATCGAATCATGGGGCACTTTTTGAGAGCCAGCAGCACTGACGTCAGACCTTGGGTGGTGCGTGGAAGCAGGCTGGGTTCCCAGCTACGACCCTGAGGACAGAAAACGATGGCGCGATCACCAGCACAGCACTTGGGTTTATACTTTTTCATGCAATAATCACTTTGAGCATATTTATTCAAGCAGAGTTGTTTACTTTTATCTACACAATGTGTATCTGTACACTTTGTAATAATTCAGCACAGCCCTCTAGTACCCTTGAATCTGTAAAACCCTCCTTACCCTGGCGACACCCAGTAGGTTGAGGGAGAACAGGTGAGGATTTGCTGCAATGAAGTCTCCATAAAATTCCTGTAACCATGAAAAAAAGCACTGTGCCTGTTACACAGATAAATCCCACACTTTGTATGCAAACACTACAGGCTCAACCTGCTCAGTATGCCAACTGAGGCTTTTCATTACCTTGAAGTGGAAAGAACTGCTTCAAAGCAACCTGTATCATCCTCAAGGTGCATGAAATAGTGTTCTATAAGTAAAGGAGCTGAAAATACTTTTTGGACATGAACATTCTCTGCAACATTTCTAGTGAAAACCAAATTGTAAATTCCTCACTAATAATGTCATGTTAATGGTGATGTCCTGATCCTGGAAAGCATCCACAACTTGAAAGAACTATGAATGGTACACCACACCATAAGGTTCTAAAGGAGAATATCAGGCCTATCATCTGTAAAGTCATTTAATGGTGATATTTTCTTCTTCCCTACCCCATCCTGCTCTCCTTAACACACACAGCGGCGAAGACAAGCATGGGGGTCACAGCAAGGGGTCAGGCACCTGTGCACCCATGGGACTGCATGTTAAGGGCCTTGCTAAAGGGGCCACAAACATGCGACTATTTTGCCGAAGCTGGACTCAACCCGGCGACCTTCCAGTCACAGGCAGAGCAGCTTAGCCTGCTGAGCCACACGCCACAAGGGATCAAGGTATTGCTGCTTGAAGAACACGAGAATTTACATACCGACTGGCTAAACCCAAGACCCAAGTTCCCCAAAAGCACAAATAAACTCATAACTGCAACTCGTCTGAAAAATCTGAAACAGCGTTGCAGACAGGAGTGGGCCAAAATGCCTTTATGTTGCTGGCACTATTAATCAAGCAAGCACAGGATCGGCTTTTCCTTGCACATGAACACAAGATGGCAACTACTTTTCAAATGGGCATAACTTTATAAGTGACTAAGTTCAAGTTCCCTCAAATAATATTTGGTTTAACATTCTGTAAGCACATAATTAATATTTTTAAAATTCAGACAGGGAGCACAGATTTTCACATGATACTGTATTTGAAGATGGCAAAGGGTCTTCACAAATACTGACTATAAGAACAGGTATTCTCACAATCAGCAATTATAATTACTATTGTGGGACAGGGAGTGGACATAGATCGGATGGACAGACACACCTGTACTTCCGCCACCACTTCCTGCTCGTCAGCCTCAGCCAGGGCCTTTATTTCACTCTTACTGATGACGTTGCTGAAATCTACAAAGACATTTCATTAAATTGATGAGAATGGTCAACATGCATCCTTTTAGGAAGGTTATGCAATTGCATTCTATCTTTATTCTACCATTATTTTCATAAAAACATTAAATCTTCACTAGTGAGAGCGTATATAATACTGGATACTGTAAAGTCGAAAGATTCAGTAGACATAGGATATATACTTGTGTTTAAATCGAAGAGTTCTCACATATCTTAGTGGTTCAGTTTTAGAAGCCATGTCTGTGCACTTTATCTGATATTTGCTTTTATCGTTTTTGTTTGCTTTTTATACACTATGGAACCATGGAAACACAGGAAATCAAACCATAATTTTTATAACGGACGGGTAAATATATCGATCACTAATGCAAAAAAAAAAAAAAACTACAGTTGGCAGCACTCACAGATAAAGTAAACACTGTATTTCGGCCGATGAAGTTCCTGAATCAAGTTTTCGACGTTCTCCTGTAAATAAACAATAGACACATTGCATGTTGTAGCCCTTCTAATGAACAGACAGCTCTATAAATCGCACGAACTACTTCGGCATACCTTGGTGGGACGGAGGAAACAAATCGCCTTCAGGTGTTTCATATTTTCCCTGTTCTGCGAGTCAAGCCGCTCAAAGAGGTAGACCTCCTTCTGCAGGATCTCTGATTGTGTGTAAACCACGCTTACGATGCTCGTCTGCCGGTAAAAACGCACCAGACCGCAGCTCAGATATTTCGTGAAGAATAAACAATTCATTGCTGGGGGCTACAGATCATGCAAGTTTCGTGTTGTAATGCATCTCCTGTTGCGACAAACCCACCCCAAACCTACTCGAATACATCAACCGCCAGCAACCTAATGGTTACATCTAACCACTACAAGAGCGTCACTTGTGTTGCTTTCCAGGTAATTTCAAAATGTTAGGGATTCCTTGACATCTTAGTGCTTATGAACATTTTCTTAATGCGATTCTCTGACATTTATTATCGCAAGCTTACATGAAAGTATTATGTTTCGACGTTTTCCAGTAGCTATTTACCCCTGAATTAAGTTGTTTTTCATTACATGAAGGTTTATGGGTACCCATTTACATTTCACCGAAAGTCTGTGTTTTCAATCATGTTTAATTAAGGGGTGACTGAATTGCGGCAATAACTGACAGTTAAATATTACATCATAAACGCGCATAAGAGGGAAAAAAACACTCACCGTCTCTTTATCCATCAACAAAACCTTCATTCCAGGCCCGCTGTTCTCTATCATTTTGGAGACATACTGCTTGACAGCGAGTGTTACATTCATTTTGACAGTTATTATAAGTTCACGTTGCAGTTAAATAAGAAAACTAGCAAAAATTCAAATTAAGCAATCCACGGAAAAATGTGTGAAGTCTTTGAAATGCGTCAGTCAAACCATGGCCAGAGCGAAGACGTAACTGCAGCCCTCAATGAACTTCCGGGATCGGCGGGTGCAGATATCCCATAATGCACCCGTCCACTTTGAGGTCGTGTCTAGTGAGAGTTTCGCAGTACTGTGCGATCTAATGAAGAAGAATTTAAAAAGACCTTTAGTAATCATTTGATTGTAATTTAGGGATTCAATTCATTTGCTAGCATTTCTTTTTAGACTCTTGCTGTGAAACTCGCGACAACGTTAATCGTGATGCTGTGGAACAGCGTTTGTTTGCACTTTGAGGTGTATTTTAGGATTTGGGGCTGCAGATTGATTAAAAGCAGTTGTGTTGTAGGTGGTCTTTGGGTGATAACAGCATTCTGCTATGTATTTCATTTTGGTTTTCCCATAAGGGAAGCAATCGACTTATCAGCTACCCGTGTTATTTCACATATTAATGGGGACTTATTTCTCAAAGTTAAAATAATCGGCTGCTAGAGAAGGGATTCTGAACCTTTCCAACCACAAGGCCAAGTTCTTGACCATTATGTGTCGGCAGTTGACTGGAGCCCCAGTCGGCGAGGTGGTCTCCAGGGGGCTGAGATCGGACCTTTACGGATCAATTTGCGTTTACCTAGTACGCAAATCAAGCAGTTGAGAAACTCCAAGCTGGAACAGTGGATATTTTAAAACGCCAAAAATACAAACCCGCCACCCGCCCAAATAACTACCCCTCTACCTCGCTAAGGCGCCTTTGCTGAGGGAGAACTGAGGCTCAGAAGGGGCTTTCTAAATACTTAACCGATGGTTATAATTTAACCAGAGTTGCCGACTTTGGTCAGCTAGCCACCGTGAGATTTTCAATTCAAAACAAGTCTGCACACTCATTTATATATAGGTAACAGTTTTATTACCTTGTGAATAGTCTGTACGGTTTGCAAACTACTCCATGCAACTAATTTTAGGCTTGTAATGGAATAATATAGATTTGCCGTAAGATTTCTTTCGTGGGCGTGAGTCTCAGAAAGGTTTACTCACACTGGATGCGGGAGAGTTGGCAATCTTTGCTTAGCATTTTCTCCATATTTACGCACCTCGCACTTCATTTGTACTGTGTTGTACAACTCTACTATTTTCCATTATAGCTCTGTTCTTTATTATGCCTTAAAGTATTTTTATTATGGCGGAGTTGACCACCTTTAATTTAGTTGTAAGTTATAGTCTGCCTATGCCTTGTGTATGACAAATAAAACCCTTGAATTCTTGAAATCAATTTAATATTCATGTCTCGTTAGTAATTTTAAATGATCATTCCACAGTGTTGGAAAAAAAAACTGCAAGTCAGAAATTCCACAGATTAACACTCCAGGTTTAACTTTTTTTGCTTCATTTTGTTTTTATAATTTAAGACCCATTCATGTTCCATAAATATTTATCCAGCACAGGGTTGCAGTGACTTTGGTGCCTACCCCTGAAATGGCACAAGGCCGGGGTTGCATTGAACGAGATGCCAGTCGATCATAATGCACCCACACTATGGGTAATTTAGATTTTAGCTTTTCAAATTTAGGAAGAAACCCACACAAACATGGAAAACATGCAAACCCACAATAGACGTGAGAGGCCACCATGTTACTGCCAGCTAAACTTGGGAGATCTTAAATTATGGATCAGAAGAAATCTTTATACTGAAATCCAGAATGCTTGACTTCATATGAAAAGAAAAACAAATGTAAAGGATTTACAATATAAACAGTAGTTTTAAATAATTGCATTTGAATACCTTTTGGACACAAATGAGAATAACCTCACAAATCTTCAATTAAACACACTGTACGAGTTCACAGAAGAATGTATTGAGCCAGGGCTGGATACAGCAATATATTTTATCACAATAATTTTTCATGTCAGCTTATTTTGATAATTATCATGATATAATTCAAGTCGGGTGACATGGTGGTGCGGTGGTTAGCACTGTTACCTCACATCTCTGGGACCCGGGTTTGAGTCTCTGCCTGGGTTACATGTGTGTGGAGTTTGCATGTTCTCCCCGTGTCGTCGTGGGGTTTCCTCCGGTTTCCCCCCCCACAGTCCAAAGACATGCTGAGGCTGATTGGAGTTAATAAATTGTGAGTGAATGGTAACAGTGTGTGAGTGTGCCCTGCGATGGGCTGGCCCCCTGTCCAGGGTTGTTCCCTGTCTCATGCCCATTGCTTCTGGGATAGGCTCCGGACCCCCCACAACCCAACAGGATAAAGGGGGTTGGAAAATGAATATTTCAAGTCATTATTTCAAAGCTCCATTTTTGCTTAGAATTCCCTTAGGATTTCCCTTAAACATACTCAGAACATGAAAAAGGATGACATTAAATAGACTGCAAAAAAATGTAATTTTAATAAGTCATGCAAGAACTTTTGTTGTAAGACATCTGCCCGCCTGCTTATTCCAGGTGACGGGTTTGGCATTGCTGTAGAATTGCCACACATCCCAGATTGTCCCGTAATAAAAACAGAATAAAATGATGTGTGCAGTTTTGAACCAAGACAGGATGCTATTTTCCCCATATTCAGATTTAAAGTGGAAGGCCTAATTGCTGGTGTTTATAAATGTACACATGTGCATTTTATATGTTCTTCTGGATGGCAATGCTTTGAGTGGTTCACAGTATTTCCTGGTTTAGGTGGCACAAGTGTTTGTCGAGTTTACAGTACACAGCACCAGCCTGTTGTGTGCCAGACTAAAAAAAGCCAAAGTACCACCACACCACCGACATCTTTTTACCTTATTTATCTCTTTTGTAAATAGACATTGTGGCAGCTGACTGTCGCTTTCTTCCCCAAGACTGATGATTCCTCTGAGGGAGCATCTCTTCCATAATATTACCAAAACGGTAGCATGTGCTGTGCTCAATCAATCAACTTTGCTGTGTTTGATGGGCATCGGTTGCCTGTTCTTAAAAGACTACCACATGATTGGCTGGAATTGCATTGTTCTTTTAAAGGGACAGGCTGATATGTGCTATCAGGCAATGTTCTTTATTGACAGTTCATTGAAGTTTCTCACTTATATATTGTTTAAATTGAATATGACTATAAGTCATATTATTATTTATGATGCTCAACCCTATTGTTGAGCATAGGACAATTAATATTTATCTGCAACATCAGGTTTTATTTAATAGTTTCCCACAATCTTCTCCTGCCATCCTGAGATGTAAATAAATACATAAAAGATCAAAGAATCATATACAAAATGTAGCAGGTGGGCTGCTGAAAATGCATTAATCTTTAAGGAAGTTAGATAAACATGAATATTGTAGAATTATCATAAGCACGTTGTTTGTAGTAGGACACCATGTTGACAAAAAACGTGTATAATTCATCTCTAGTTCATGAACCTGCAGTTAATATATTATTTACTTAACACAGTACATGTTATATACTGCTAATTAACCTGCATTAGAAAATACATGCAAAAGGATTCTGTCCAAAATCTACTTGGAGTCTGGAATTTCCAGTTATATAGAGCAGTGTTTCCCAACCTGGTCCTCGAGGATCCCCAGACATTCCACATTTTTGCTCCCTTTAAGCTTCCTTGCAGACAGTCTGCATTTTTCCAGGAACTAGGAGGGAGCAAAACTGTGGACTCTCCGGGGGTCCCTGCAGGTTGGGAAACACTGATATAGAGGTTCTAAACTGATCCATTAGCTAAAAAGTCTTTGAAATAATCAAAGCATCCTTCTGTGATGCCAATCAAAATCGCAACAGTGGATGCAAAACCATATACAGAAACTTTATAACTCCAGTGCATAACTCAGCTGGGTTTGAGTGCGTTGTGTCAGCTCAGGTCCCCTCTGTGTATGCCACCATCTGAGCGCTCACCTCCCATAGCCTCAGCGCTGTCTGACTGTCGTTTCCTTCTGGAGCAGGTTCCTTAACTGCACAGTCACTGGGACAGATGTTACACATGAGTCTCTTCTGGCAACATCTCAACTAACCTCATCCTACCACTGACCCCTCCCCGGCTGTCGCTCTTCATACACTGGCCCGTTGAAATTGCACTCAGACTTACTTGCTTCTAGATTCTCTTGGTGGTATTTGAATAATTTTTCTATTTCTAGGTTTTAACAGTGATAGCTGTTGTTTCAGTGCTCCTTGAAAACTATATGTGTGTGTTGTATTATCTTCATTTTGTCGGCCCCCATACCACCTGCAGTTGAGACAAGGTAATGCAAGCTATGCAGGTTTGCGCCATGCTAGTACTCCGATGGGAGACCAACTAGAAAAGCTGAGTTGCTCCTGGAAGAGGAATTACTGTGAACAATATGGGAAGCCCATCTCTGTGGTCAGCATGGATCCAAATACCTGAGTAACAGTGATGGGGACACTGTGTAATGTAAAAATGGCACTATCCTTCTGATGAGATGTAAGACCAAGGTCCTGATTCTCTGAGGCCATAATTGATCCCTGGGCATTTCTCAAAGGAGTAAGAGTGGTGATATCCTGATGTCCTAGCTGAAAATGCCTCTGTGGCCCTTTCAGATCTGGGTTCAATCATCCCTTATATCTAAGTGATGAATTCTCTCCTGACCATTCCCCACCTTAGGTACTGTATGGTGAGCGTACTGGCACAGAATGGCTGCCTTTGCATCATCCCAGTGGGTGCTACACAGTGGTTGTGGTTCAACTGGCTCCTCAATGGTTCTGTAAAGCGCTTTTGGTGTCCTGAAGAGCGCTATATAAGTGTAATATTCATTCATTCATTCATTCTACACTTGCATGTTACCTTGGACAAAAGTGTCTGCTGAAAAGATTGATGTAATGGCTTATTAAGGTTCTTTTCAGCCTCTGTGATCCAAAGCAACATTTCTATGAAATCAATTCAGGTTAAGTTCCTTGCTCTGGATCTTATTGCTTTTTGGTATCTTTAGACCCAAATCCATGTTCTCCATGTGCTGTCCACAACATTAATACATCACACGCAGTTTCCAAGACATTTATAAAAACAAACAATATGAAATAATGTAAAATAATGCAGGAAAAACAAATAGGATTGGAAAGAAGCAGTCCTTGGCGACTCCCAGACAGTCCACATTTTTGCTCCCTCCTACAGGTAGCTTCCACTTGTACCAGGTATTTGTGTTCTTAATTGCTTGATCCAGATTCAGATGTACTGGGAGCTGGGAGGGAGCAAAAATGTAGATTGTCTGGGGGGTCCCCAAGGATTGGGTTAAGAAGCACTGTATTAGACGATAAATAGGAATTGAAACCTATGCTTGATATCAAGTTTTATTTCCCATGTTCCTTACTAAAATTTAGCAGGAACACAGGGATCAGTGTCACACTATACTGAAATGGTTCGAAGAATATTGCTACAGGTAGCAAACATCTGTTGGTAAATGACTAGGCCTGAGGTAATCCATCAGTTACCTGAAGTAGCAGCCAGACTTGTCTTCCAGGCCCTCAGTGACTGCACAGTAGATGAACGTCTGTTCTCCCTGCCATGGCGTCTTCATCAGGAGCATACAGGGGATGGCCAGGAGCACTTTAAGCAGTAGACTCCACCTTTCTACATGTCGACTCAGCTCTGTGCGGATAATGCCAGGGTGTAGGCTGAAGGAGGAAACCCCTGTTCCTGGGGATCAAGGGGAGTGTTTCACGTCCGCGTCCATCTCCACCTACTCCTGTTACCGCAACCCAAACCAGTTTCCAGTGCACCAGCTAGTGTGCAGGTATATGCATGAGACACTCAACACGGTAATGGGTGAAATCATTATACTTAAAACACAGGTGGAGCCATGGGGTTTGTGCTAAGTACCACCTATAGCATTTTTTTTTTTTATGGCCGACAGAACAAGGTTCGTAAAACACCCAAATGCATTTTTGGGTTAATTTGTGTCAAATTAGTTCTGATAATGAGTGGCAAACAATCAGAGTCGACTTTAACTGAAGGAAATCTTAACCGTTTTCCTGAAGCAAAAATTTCAATCATGTTCTATGACCATTAAATTGCCAGACGTTACTGTATAAGGTAGATAGCAACATGAACGGAGAAACTCGAACCTTTCATCCGGCGTGCCAGCTCCTTAGAGAAAAGCACATTGGCCAGCTTGCTCTGCCTGTAGCTCACCAATGCGTTGTAAGGTCTCTTCTCAAAACACAGATCATCAAAATGTATTTTCCCTTCAGACAGGAACAGGCGAGATAAATCATGCTTCACTCAGCAAGTGCCCGAAGTTGTGAGGAAGCTCTATGAGATAAAGCAGCGGTCACCAACTCCAGTCCTGGAGAACCCCAGCCCTGCACATCTTTAGGTTTCCTCTCATTTAACACGCCTGACGTCTGGGGCCCTGCAGAACTGTTGGAGTTGGAGACCCTTGATATGAAGGGACTTACCACACTTATGAGCCAGACTGGATACATTAACTACACGACTGGGGGCTGAACTCTTCAGCTTTCCAAGGAGGAGGTTAGTCAAGAGGAAATGTCCAAGGTGATTGACAGCTAGCTGTGTTTCGTACCCGTCCTCTGTAAGCCATTTAGGGCACATCATAACACCTGAGAACAAGGTCAAAGCACTATGATTAAGCATGGGATCCTGTACTAAAAGCTCACACACTACAGTACATTCTTTGTTTACTTAGCGTAATGCAATGGCAGAAGCTTCTTACTCTATAACGGGCCCCAGTGCAAGAATTTTTTGTGGGGGCCCCTCCTTATTTATAGACCATTATGTCCAAGCATGCTAACAAATCCATCATTTGCCAGCTAGGTAAAGGTTATACATATTGTTTAGTTTTTGGCGGTTCATAACATGCTTTGGTAATTAATGTAAATAAATCGATCGATTGCCTCCTGATGCTCTTTGCGATGGGGCCCAACAACTCTCCGTTTCTGTGGACTCCAGTGCAGAATTTTGGAAATCGATCAATGGTGTGTTGATTTAAGATTGTGTTTTATTTAAATGTATCAGTGTCGGGGTTACCGGCATTGTTGATAAGTATGTCGAGTCGCTCCTCCGTAGCATTGTACTCCTTTGCAAACTGATTTACAGAGTACAGAGAAGCCAAGTCAAGCTGTCGCACCACGATATCGCAGTTTCCAGTAGACCGACGGATTTCATTGGCCGCCCTCTCCGCACGAATTAGGTCCCGGCATGCCATGACCACTCGTGCACCTGAAGCAAAAACCCAAATCTAACCCTATGATGCATTTCACAAGCATGGCTAATCACAGCAATATTCTTGGGACGTTATTTAACATACCCCGACGAGCCATGTCCCTTGCCGTCTCCTTGCCAATTCCGGTATTTGCCCCAGTAATCAGAACCGTTTTACCGGAGAGATGCACTTTACTATGGCACACCCCACCTGCGATCCATTTTCGCAGCAGAAACAGGCCTGAATGACAACAATCCAATAATGTCCAGAAACTGGTGATACCATGTTTACATCACTGTCCCAACCTCCCCAAAAAGAAGCAGACAGACTGCCTTTTTAATCGGTTTAAGTCTAGCCAGTCTGACGATAAATCCACAGACCAGGATCACAAGTCATGGGAGGGCATAATTAATCACATTAAACAGGTTTAAAATAATAAAAAAAATAGATGAAAGCAAAAACATTGTTAAGCAAGTGTTATATTCTGTCTTTGGCCTGTTCTGTTCCTGTTATGTTTTGGAATTCAGGTATGCTTAACATAATAGTCGTAACAGTTACCAGAGAATAACTGTCGAAGAATTTCGATAAATCGTCTAGCTATTTTTTGTTTATATGTATGATTACATGTATGATTGCTGTCAGCAGTCTAGATTACGTTATTGACGGATCGTCCATCGCTTATGGCCTCATTGTATTATGGAAGTCACAAAATAAATGGAAACTAAGTATATCACTGAAATTGTGTAAGCCAGATATTAAAATCATAACCTGAATAATCGTTCAGCGATCAGAAATCGTACTTAATTGACTTACATGCTATTTGTTTGAAATAATACCCGAATAAAGCTATATTTACGTTAACAAATATATAATCCACTAAATTCATACATGCATGCAACCTAAAAGTATGTATCAACTCTCACAAGATCCAATCGCATGTTATAGTTAGCTAAAATACAATGCAACTTCTCCTTAGAAGACGTTTCAGAAGTCGTATTGATACGCTAAGTCATGACATACCAATCGCTGCCGCTGCATAGCTGAGAGGAATGAACGACTGAAGCTCTTCCCACATCTCAGCAGCCACCGCTGAGTCGTAAGACCACGAACTTGTCGGACTGAGTTAATGTTTCGCAGCTATCGATAAGAATACCCAGAGCAATAACCATGACTGTGAACAGCTTCAAGCGACTGCAAAATCTGCTTTGCGTCTTTGCGCCTTAAGCTTACACAAGGATTACATATACCACCTCATTCCTTTGCATTCATGGACAATGCGCTTCACTAATGAAGTACAGTAAAAATGGGGTTCACCAGAGGTGAAGTTCATACTAATGTTGTCCAAATTATTAAAACCTGATCCCTGTCAATTTAAAATAGTCTAAAACAGAAAATGCAATAATCAAAGGATCAACATATGGACGTCTCAGAAATATATACACCAAACCGAAACAATATCAGGCTTTGTTTTACTTGGTCATGAAGGAAAAGTTAAGTAATTGCGTTTTCATTTCGGACGCTAAACTGTGTGTGAAACCTCGTCGCAGTTCGGCTTTTTAAATGAAATGAAATAAAACGAGAAGGCATTAAACATGACAAAAGATTATACGCTTATTCGAAACATTAAAATGGATAAATTATGTTTAGATAAATAATAAAACAGAATTATTGTATTATTAAAATACATTCATTTTCGGTAAATGGTTTTCCTTTTGCAAGGCGAACCTGTCCAAGACAGGTGGCAGATGGATAGTGTTATTGACGCGCAATGTGTCACTGGAAGGCAGTAAGTCACTAAGTCATTTGAGGTCAGATACAGAAAAAAATAATGAAAGAGCAGCAAAGATTGTATTAGGGGTTCTCAACTGTAAAGTAAAAAAAAAAAGATACTGAAGCCTCGAAAATTCCACCGTAGGTAACATTAATATAACACTCATATTCAAACTGGAATATTTGCTGCAAACTTAAAAAGTTCTACGACATGCACACCCCCCCCCCCCCCCACCCCCCCCCCCCTCCCATTCATATAACAAAAAAAATCTTAGCCGACAACAACATACCCGAGTAATCA
>JAODKE010000146.1:15153234-15172993 GCA_026779605.1 Mormyrus hasselquistii
CGCCGTTGATTATTGATCAGTCAGGTATGCCTTTCCTGATAACAATGTCTCTTAGCATCTTACGAAGACTCTAAAGACGTATCTCGTGAAAGCTATTTCTTCATCCGTTTCCTGCAGTCTCTTAGATCAAGATCAGGATTCTTTATTCGTCACATACATAGTTACAACAAGTACAACATGTAGTGAAATAAACCCTGACCGACCCTTAGACTGTGCAAACAAGAGTAAACAATTTAAAGTTACAATTTACAATAGTTAAAAATATAAAATGTGCAGACAATATATAAGAATGAATGTAAGAATATATACATAGAATTGAATAAAATAAGAAAAGAGGAATCTTAGATTGAACAACTGGCTGTACATTGACTGTAAATGTGCATTTCACAATTGACAGCAGGAGACAGCAGCATATCTAAGGCAAAGTGTGCATGGGTTGCATTAAAAATGCATCTTCAGCACACATGTGTCTTAGGAGATTGCTTAAGGGGGAGCTTCTTAAGTGCGATCTTAATAGGTGCTGGAGCAGCTGATTGGTTGACATTGATGGGTTGAGAATTGATTATTCCCTCCATGCAGGAACTGCTTGACTGCCGCATGAGAAACAGTCGTTTTTTTATAAGTATAACACTGCAGGACTCCTTCAAAATATTGCATTAATCAGAACTGGAGAGAACCCAAAAATAAAATGCAAAATTGACAACTTGAATCATAAAACTATAAAAATGATTTACGCCGATTGGGTGCATGAACCCGCTTCCCCAGATTGTAGTGTAACCATTTTATTTTTATTTGTTCTACAAATCCCCTGCGTGCACCAATATGTGTACATGTTATTAATACAGGGAGGAGCAGTGGCGCAACAGTTGAAAGAGAAGTTGTGTTACTGTCGTAATAAAAGGATATGTTTATGTGCTTCAGTATTGACTACTAAGGACATTTCCAGGGTGCTTTTTGGGGGAAAATATATTAGGCTTCCATGTAAATGAACCTGCAGTGTCGACTCTTAACCTCATGAGCCAAAGTTTTGATATACTGTGACTGTGTCCCTTATTCAGAGGTGTGTGCATTCCAGGGGCGTCGGAAATTGGGGGAACGTGTCCACCCCAATATTGTCAGAACCCCCCCCCCTTCCCAATTAATAAATAAATACATAATCAACACCATGTTCCTTTTATCTTTTATTATGAATCCGTGCATTAATGAGGCTAATTCGTTGTGCATTCCGAACGCAAGGACGAAACCCAAAGACTGTAGTCATGTACCTGACAAAATCATTTTATCATATGGATCAGTTATCTTTTAGTTAAGTGATGTTTGATTATGAAACTGTACCCTTAACGATGTAAAGTGTTATTTTAAGTAAAAAATATGAGCTGACAACGGTAACGAGAGACAGCTTAGAGTGGCTCAGACCAACCTTACGAAAGAATATCTTACGGAAGATATACTTAACTAAGAACGTTTCAGGAAACATGTTGGAGAATTGAGAGACAACTTAAGTTACAACTTACAAACAATGTAGCATTAACAAGATTTTGTAAAACACATCCAGATGTTTATTTAAAAGTCTATGATTTGATTGGATCAGTGCCATGTGCTTTTAGCATTTATTCTAGCAAGTGGAGTTTTTGTTTTAAAATTGTCAATTCTGTTACCGTCAAACACTGTTACCAAGGTAGAGTAACAATTTTGACAACAAGTAACATTATTGACTAAATCACAATACAATGTTCAGTGTAGCCTGCATTTCTGCTTTAGATATGCCACTCTCAGCTGCTGAGAAGCAGAGGAGGTATCGGGCAAGGCGTGATGCCAACCCAGACAGAAGAGAGGAGAACTTAGCAAAAGACAGGGAA
The DNA here is from genome assembly GCA_026779605.1 of Mormyrus hasselquistii. Taxonomy (NCBI): domain Eukaryota; kingdom Metazoa; phylum Chordata; class Actinopteri; order Osteoglossiformes; family Mormyridae; genus Mormyrus; species Mormyrus hasselquistii. Next base: position 15,155,094 of record JAODKE010000146.1, read on the forward strand.
AGATGGAGACGCAACAAGGAGTTGGAGAGAAGTATCCTTGAGGCAGTGAACGCCCGTACTGCCGCGTATAACACAGGACTCACCACCGACGAAATGAGCGCTTACAAAGCTTCTCATGGAGTTCGGCGTACTTTACAAAACGCAGAACGCCGGTACCAGAGTGCGGACTGAATGTGGCACGGATTGCACACAGCCACGGACTTTAAAAGTGAATCCACTGCAGCTAATTGTGAGCACGGCGATGTCATCACCATCGCCGAGTGTGGCTCGTGAAAGGCGCTGCAGCAGGTCGACATCGGGAAAGTGCTGGGGATGGATGGCATCTCCAGGCACCTGCTACGCTGCTGCGCTGACCAGCTGACCAGAGTCTTTACCTCCATCTTCAACAAGTCTCTGGTTCAGTCTGTGGTCCCCACACGCTTTAAAAGATCTACAAATGTCCCAATACCAAAAAACAATAAGCCTTCGTGCCTGAATGATTACCAGCCAGTTGCACTAACGTTGGTAGTCATGAAGGTGTTTGAGAGACTCATTAAGGACTTTATCACATCTTTTATCTCCAGCTCCACAGACCCACTAGAGTTTGCCTACCGCGCCAACAAATCAATGGATGACGCCATCTGTCATGTGCTGCACTCCACTCTCAGCTACATGGACAAGAAACAGGGAACTTAAGTAAGATTGCTGTTCATTGACTATAGGCAGCTTTCAGTACTATAGTCCCCCATAGACTGTTCACCAAGGTGAGGGACCTGGAACTGAAAAGCCATCTGTGTGCCTGGATTTGCAGCTTCCTCACAGGTAGATCACACGTGGTGAGAGTTGATGGTTGTGTCTCCAACATCATAACACTCAGTACAGGAGCATTTCAAGACTGTGTACTTAGCCCTCTGTTCTACACTCTCTACCCCATGACTGCATTGTGCCACACACAGTTCCAACTCCATCGTCAGATTTGCCGATAACACGGTGGTTCTGGGCCCCAGTCCAACAAAGATGAGACCGCTTACTTGAAGGAGGTGGAGAACCTGACATTGTGGTGTCAAAAGAACTGCCTTCAACTGAATGTCAGCAATACCAAGAAGCTGGTGGTGGACTTCAGAAGGAGACAGCAGCGGTCCTACACCCCCCTCAACATCAATGGGCCTGGGGCTGCAGTGGAGAGGGTGAGCGGTTTCAAATATCTGTGCGTTTGCACCTCCGAGGATCTGACATGGATTATACAAACACAAGCCCTGTCCAAAGCTGCGTCTTTACCACCTGAAACAGCTGAGGAAGCTATGGGTCTCTCCAGTGACCCTAAAGGCTCTGGGGCTGTGGAAAGTATCTTGATCCAGAACAGCATCTTCTGGTTTGGTAACAGCTGTGCTCAGGACATTAAAGGTCTACAGAGAGTGATGCGGGTGGAGGAACGCTGCACCAGATCAGATCCACATTCTCTTACACCAAGAGATGCAGGACCAGAGCAACCTGGATCATCAAAGACTCATCTCATCCCGGTAACTGTCAGTTCAACCTGCTTAAATCAGTGAAATGCTCCAGGAGTATTATGGCAAAAACAGAGGCTCAGGTAGAGCTTTCATCAGCTTCAATCAGGCCATAAGACTTTGAAAACAGGACACCGCAGCTTTTTAACTGTTCATAATAACACACTCTGAACTCTCAAGGAACGCTTGCTGTTATGACATCACCGCAGAGTCTATATTCTGTTGTAAGAATATTGCCTTTTAAATACTGTTCTCTTATATGAACTTGAAAAATAATTGATTATTCCATAAGGGAATGATTTTGAGACAACTCTGACTCCTTTAATGTGTTAAGCCTCTAAGCTGGCAGTGATGGCCCTGTCAGTTCAACATGCACTGAAATGATCCCTGACCGACCCCTGACCGTGTGTTAGATGCCAGTTGTGGTACTTTAGGGCTCAACTCTGTTTATTAATCATTTTCACAAGTAAAATAACGAAATTGTTTTAAATTTCATGCACATTATTGATGTACCTTTTCTCCCTTATAATATTTTAAGAACAGTTTTATTTTTTACTGGATATTGTATATAATCTTTGGTCCTATGTGGATGGTTCTGTGAAGATTTAAGCATTTTTTCATTTTTATGGTATGCTTAGGTGAAATATTATCTTGATTTGAAGTTAATGTATTAGGACTGTTTGTTTGATGGAACAGGAATGATTTATCCTATTGGGATTTATTGTTATATCCACATATCGCCTAATTTGGCCATAACAGAGTTAACTTATACTGCAAACAAATCTGTTTTTCTGAATAAAAGTTATTCAAACAGGTAAGTCGTATATGGCAATCTTCGATTTGTTAAAATTGAATATGTTTTCAGTGACATACTTGAAAGAATCTTTTGTACCTTCAATTATAGAATCACTCATATAAACCGACCTTATTCATGGCTCTGATATCTATAATATCTTGATCCCCTTGTATAGCTATTGCTAGAGGTTCTATAAATAACCCTAATAGTCGGACATTAATGTCTGGTCCCTCACTGTAGTTAAAAGACTCTTTGGCCTGATTCTCTTGATGATTAATGTTCTGGGCGAGTTGTACAACATTTCGATTGAACATTTGGGTGAATGATTGTCCTAAACCAAATTTGTCTAATGTTGCAAACTGCATTTTCCAGCTCACTGTCAGTTTGGAGTTGTATTAGCGAATGACGGTGATTCTCTTTTTAAAAAGCACTCTTGAACAGGGTAGATGGGGAATGGCAGATTCAGCCTGTTTTGCTTAGTGATGTTGCTCGGTGACTGGGTCTTTTATAGCTATATTCATATGTGGTGGGAATGTTTTATTTCATTATGATAAATGGTACTGAACGAAATGCAAAAATATATTTTTTGACACGCAGTGTTGTTTTTTTTATTTATTTCTGACTATTTTTTTGTTTTTTAATTTTCGTAATGGTTTAGCATTTTATTTCTTATCACCGGTGATAATCCAAGTTTGACACATGGGTAGGGCTGTCACTAACAGTGATACTGGTTATCGAGTGATAATACTGTTTTATATACGTACAGTCACCTGAATATTGGTCCGCAGGGCCGCAGTCAGTTCTGTCAGTCAGTCAGTTTGCATCTCCTCCGCTCTGCATTTGCGTGGCAGTGACCGGCTGTGTCCGTACCTTCTTTGTGGGGGAAGCATTCTGAACCCCTGTATGTGTTCCTGCTCTCCAGTGCCCCCCCCCGCCCCTCTACCCGGCTCCCGGATGTGCCCTCGCTGTGGAGCTCACTTCAGGATGGTCGAGGCCCTCCGGGGACATATGTGTGTGAGTGTCTTCTTTGTCTTCTCTGTTCAGGATGTGAACATGCCCTTTTGGAAAATAAGGCCTGCAGTGTTTGAAAACAGAGTCTTTTTAAATTCCTTTTTTAATCATCTGTTTTCACAGGACACACACACTCACACCCCAGTCACACCGCAAAGGCACATGCAGAATAATGCACATTGTACAACAGTTAGTTCTGACCAAAAGATCTGATTTGACAAGCAGAACAGGCATCAGTATGAGCAGTGCTGTTGATGTAAAATGTGCCTTGTTCCCTCGACAGTTCTGCTGTCCCGAGCTCACCCAGAACCTGAGCTCCATGGAGAGCCCCAAATCCTCAGGGGTTGGCGCCGCTGCTGTCGTGCGTCCCACCCTGCCGCCGGCCCCCCAAACTAAACCCATCCCACCTCAGAACCCCTCCGCCCCGGCCAGCCAGCTCAGCGAGAGCAGCCCGGCCGGTGACACGGATCCCCAAGGCAGGCTGATCATGCTGGTGGATGAATTCTACTACGGCTCCTACGAAGGCAAACGAGGCCACGTCCCCCAGGACGCCACCCGGGAGTCCATGCAGTTCAAGTGCCTCAGCTGCTCCAAGAAGCTCAAGAACAACATTAGGTTGGAGGCCAGCACCGCCTCCTTAGGGAGGGACAGCTCACACCTGTCCAATCACAGCTTCTCACATGGGCCCCTCTATCCTCCTATAGGCTGATGAACCACATGAAGCACCACATGGAGCTTGAGCAGCAGAACGGAGAGGTGGACACCCACACGTACTGCCAGCACTGCTATCGCCAGTTCCCCACGCCCTTCCAGCTACAGTGCCACCTGGAGAGCGTCCACAGCAACTATGAGTCCTCCAGTAAGTGACTGTTTCCTAGCTCCGACCTGAAACAAGTCCTTTTGTTAGCCGGGACCCTTGACTACAATTCCCATAATGCACATGGGCCAGCACGCACTTCCCCTTTGCTCAAAAAGCACAGAGGTTCGCCGCAAGTTTTGCTCTGTCTGTACCAGCGTGCCTACCCAGCTGTGGTGACCGGTGCTCTTCCCTTTGTCTCTGCAAAGCCACGTGTAAAATCTGCGAGTGGGCCTTCGAGAGTGAGCCGGCGTTCCTGCAGCACATGAAGAACACGCACAAACCCGGAGAGATGCCTTACATCTGCCAGGTGATCTTCTGCAGTCCTCAGGCAGAGCAGCTCCGCCCTAGTGGCGTGTTTAAAAATCACGGGCGATATGTCCTACGTGTATTGGAAGCTTTGACAAGATTTATTTACTCTATGTCCAAGACACATAGGAATTATTCAGTTTTCATGCACCCTATACTTTTTTTATAATTTTTGAGGCCACACCTCAAGGTTAACCATTTTTCTGGTACCCCTGGAGCAGTTGGGCTAAGGGTCTTGCACTTGCAGTCTTTAGGACAATGTCACAGGTCTTAAACATACTGAGTGAAGTATCACTATTGGTAACGGAATCCGTTTTCAGGTGAAGCAATGAGTAGCCGGACTAGGTGTTGAGTAGAATTACGCCGGCGTGCATTATACAGCAGCTCGCCCTTCCACAGGTGTGCGAGTACCGCTCCTCCTATTACTCAGATGTGTACAACCACTTCCGTACCTGCCATGAAGACACCAGGAACCTGCTGTGTCTGTACTGCCTCAAGGTGTTCAAGAACAGCAACTCATACCAACAGCACTACATCCGCCACCAGGTAACACCAGCTCTCTGGGTCTGAGGGCCTCGGCCGTGTGGCCACCCATGTCGCCTGATTCTCCATGAACTCTACATGTTGAACTTACAGTATGACCTAAGCACTGTACGACGTGGGGAGGCGATGTCCTGCTTTTCCCCTGTGGATGTCTTTGAGCTCTTTGCCTGATTTTGTAGAGTCCTGATTGTTTACCTAGTTTATTCATCTAGTGCTGTTTTATCGCCCCGCAGAAGAAAACCGTGTGTTACTGCAACAAGTGCCGGCTGCAGTTCCTCTTCACCAAAGACAAGATGGATCACAAGGTCAACCACCACAAGACCTTCCGCAAGCCCAAGCAGCTGGAGGGGCTCATGCCAGGGACCAAGGTGACCAGAGACACTTGTCTCTATGAGGATCCTTGATGGTTCATGTCCCTCGTAATGTTAGTTTTTTGACTGTTCTGTGTGTCTGTCTGCTTGCTGCACCCCAGGTGACCATCAGGGCATACGCCGCACAGAATAAGGCCACCCCCGGCCTCCCCCCAGCGCCCCTGCCGCCCCCCCCCACCCCCCCGGTCCCCCCGGTTAGAGACACCCCGTCTCCTGTGCACTCTGAGGGCCGCCAGAAGCAGCAGCAGCTTCCTCAGCCTCCCATCAAGAGGAAGTCTGTCAGTAAGATGCTGGAGCTTCTCACCAAGTTCCAGGAGCAGCGGTGAGTGATATTGACATTCTTCGTGCTCCATGAATGTTTTTCTCTGTTTTATAATGATTTTTTTCCTCCCACCACAGTACCTCTTTTTAGAGATGTCTGTGATATGTCAGAGCTGTTTGTCATGTGACCTCCAGGGAAGCGCTGGGCCAACAGACATGCCTGGAATGTAACTACGACGTCCCTGACTTTGCTAATCACTTCCCCACCTACGTGCATTGCTCGATCTGCCGCTACAGCACCTGCTGTTCCCGCGCCTACGCCAACCACATGATCAAGTGAGTCACGACGCGTTGTTCGCGGGTGCTGAAGTTGCCCCATGACAGGAGAATGAGCTCCACACTCATGCGGGAGTTGTGGTACTTCAGCCCTGGAGGAATTCCATAGCGGAGGAATATGTGCAGGACGATCGATTCTGTCTGGCTGGAAATTGTGTAAAGATTTTGTGGTTTTCAGTCAACATACAGCTTAGAGAAGACAGCATATTCCTTGAAATCGCTTGAGTGTATAAATGGCCATAAATATGCATTCTAATTGCTTCACGCGAATGCTATAAAAGCTCAGATAGCTTATATCTTTCATACCAAGTCCATTTCAGTGAGTGACACTTAGTTCATATATCTGCAGTCACTGAAATGGACTATAATATTTTATATACACACTGCTATTTTTGCTTCAACCGTTTTGATGGTACTAATGTTAATTATATATTATTGTATTAAATATTTGGGAATACTCTTGATATTTGGAGTACAGGAATTATTTTTGTCATTGCTATTATTATTATTATTTATATAACACAATTTCATACATGGAATATAGCTCAAAGTACTTTACAACAGAAAAAGAAACGTGAAACTACTGTATTTCATTGCTATAATATAGAATATGGCTGCGTATCCTGGTCAGGGTCCCAAGGGCATCCAGTGATTCATTTTGTATTTTAACAGCAATCACGTACCTCGCAAGAGCACCAAGTACCTGGCCTTATACCAGAAACCGGTCCCAAGGTAACAGGCTTCCGTCATGGATGTCTCCCGCTGTCTTTATCCATCCTCGCCCCTGTTTCTTGACACGGTTGTCCGCTCTCCACCAGCTGGGCGAAGCTGACCTGCAGCTCCTGCGGTTACTCCACTCTGCTGGGTGATCGGATGGCCAAGCACCTGGTCCAGTTCCCCAGCCACAGCTACAGCCTCTGCTCCTTGAAAGGTGGGTGTTGGTATGCAGCCACTGAGGGAGATGTGCATGTGTACTGGGTCTATTCTGACCATAAATAAAAACACCAGTCAGCTATTATAAATGAGCAATGGTGTGCAACGTTTGACCTGCTTCTACTTACATTTCATTTGTAATTACGGTGGATCCTTCCTGTTGGCCCCTTGCAGCTTTGCTGTTCGTTTGAGTCGCGGTTTCTATATCCTGTACCCAGAATGCACTGGTGACCTTTAATCATCACCTTCCCCTGCCCTGAAATTGCATATACCTGGATCATATCACGTCATTAACCTTGGTGTCTGTGGGACCATTATGCCATAGCGAGAACAGATAACCTCAAAATACGATGCACTGGTATTTTCTGGCTGTCTAAATGGGCACCCATATGTAACTGGGAAGTCTGGGTACATGTGGCTGCTATGGCAGAATGGTAAGAGCCATTCGAGTGGCTGTGGGGGCTGGACCTGAGCTGATTGCAGGAAGTGTGGTTTTTTTTCTATTACGCTTCGCCTTTCCCCATCGCTGCACTTTACAGGAATAATGGACAAGTATTTGTGAGAGCTCTCTGGACGCAAAGTGAATCAAAGCATTCAGATCCTAAGCAGATGGAGGCAGGAAAAAGTAAAAAAAGAAAAGAAAAAAAAAAAAAAACAACGCTTATGAACAAAGGAGGAATATCAATCTAAAGAGAAAATGGAAAAGCAAAGAGCCCCAGCGGAGGAGAGGCCTAACTGTGTTGTTCCTCTGACCCCCCCTCCCCCCCTCCCCACAGAACGTCTGGAGTCGGATATTGAATGTTCCGAGGTTGAGGAGGATGATGATGAGGAGGAACCGGGAGGGGAAGCAGGGAGTGGAGGTGGGGGCAAGCCAGACTGGTCAGCCGTGGACAGCTGGGGCAAGCCGGAAGAAGGCACGGCAGTGCAGGAGTTCACGGGCGAGCATGGCCCCGCCCACTCGCTGGCTAAGAACGCCGACGCCATCGACTTCTTCCATCTGCTCTTTCCCACGTCCTTCCTGGACGTTATCGCCAAGGAGACAAATGCCTTCGCCACGTACAGCCAGGTGATGGGTCAGGGTGATCCCGACTGGGTCCCGGTCACCGTGAGCGACATCCAAGGGTTTTTGGGTCTCAGTATCCTGATGGGTCTGCAGAGCCTCCCAGAAGTAGAAATGTACTGGTTCGGACAGCACCATGATAACTGGCAGACGTTCCTCAAGACGATGACAGCTGAGCGATTCCGGCAGATAGGCACGCACTTCCGTGTGGCTGGCTACAGCGAGGACGAGCAGGACTATCTGGACAAGCTGCGCTTGATCAGGCCCGTTTTGGAGGTTTTGGACTCCACTATGTGGGAGGCCTATAAGCCTAAAAAGTGTCTCACCATCGACAGGGCCCTCCTGCCATGTCTGGAGACTGATGGCGCCAAAGGGAGGCGGAGCATGGGTCAGCCGCAGGTGTGGCTGCTGTGTGACTCTAAGTCTGGGTACTGCCATCGCTTGATTGTCCGAAATGAATGTTGTGGGCAAAAGAAGAGTAAGGAGTTGGGCTTCAGGGTGGTGCTGCCCCTACTGGAAGGCCTCCAGGGCAAACACCATCAGGTGTTCCTGGCCAGCTCCTTGACCACTGTTCCTCTCGTGCTGCGGTTGCTCGAGTGCGGTACCCACTGCAGCAGCTCCTTCCCCCCAGAAAATTCCATATTCCCCAATGGCCTGTGGGCGCAGGCCAAGCTGAATAATCCAGGGGAATTCCTCCAGCTTCAGTGCGGCCCCCTGCTGGCCACGCGCTGGAAGGACAGCAAGGAGATGTGCTGTCTTTCCACTAATGCCGCGCCGGGGCTGCCCGACACCGTGTGGAGAAAGTCTCGTGTGAAGGTGGGCGAGTTGGAGCCCATTGAGCGTCCCCAGGCCTTCCAGCTTCTGCAAGAGAACATGCGAGGTGTGGACATCTGCAACCAACTGCAGGCTTGCAATCCTGTGGGGGGCCTGGCCTGGGACACCCGGTGGCGCTGCCTCCTCTGGTTCCTCCTGAACCTGGCCGTGATCAACTCCTTCATCATCCTCCGGGAGACCCTGAAGGAGAGCCCCCCCTGGTGGCTGGAGGATGGTCACTTCTCGCAGGCCCGTTACCGTAAGCGCCTGGGCTCCCAGCTGGCGAAGTGTGCCCAGCGTGCGGCCCGGCTCCAGTCCAGCGCTGCCAGGCAGGGGCCGTCGCCTCCCCTGGGCCACAGGCTGGTCAAGGTGTCGGTGAAGACCAAGCGGTGCAAAAACTGCAGCCTGAAGAACATGCGTCACGAGAGCGTGTTCGGCTGCTCTGAGTGTGGCGTGAACCTGTGCAAGGGCGACCGCTGCTTCCGGGAGTACCACAGCGTCCCGGCCCGTAAGAAAGGTCCCTCCACACAGACGCTCCGTCACATACGTGAGTGGCAGTGAGAGTACCACCCACGCAAGCCCCCCCCTCGCACCCCAGCATGGGTGCAAATAGTGCCTTTGTTGCAATGGAAAAGGAAAGGGCTAAAATTATCTATGCAGATGTGCAATTCCTGAGTGAAATGCAAGTGTGTTTGATTTTGTTCTGTATCAAGTGACTGCACTTAAAGGACTAAAGTTCTCATTAATTTATGTGCCATGGGGGAGAATGTGTCTGTGTTAAAACAATATCCCTTATATTCCTTTTTTGGTGCCAACTTTTTTTTTCTCTTCATTTTATCTTTTTTCATTTTCTTTTTCAGGATCCCCAAAGCTTGGATATGTTATGGAAAGGCAGAGGTACTTTTCTATATAAAAACTTTTTATAAAAACTTTAATGTTCATGGGGGGGGGGGGGGGGTCCTGGTGTGTTTAGATGGTCTTTGAAGCAATGTGCCAGGCATCAGCACACATACTACTGACAAAGCGTTAAGCTCTATAGACTCATATCACGTATTTCAGGAAAATGGTTAAAATGGTTTGACCCCCCCCTTGTCTTTTACAGTAATACTGTGTTAAATACATTGTATAGAATCTATGTTCTGCACTGTTCCACTTTGCTTATTACCAGAGCAGTATAATTTTCTTACTGTACAACATGGTAATTTTATAAACCTGCCTCGTTTTGGGAGTGTATGAGATATATGTTATGGTGAAGAGTGAGAAAAATTTGTTCATATATCTGCATTAAAATTGCTGTTCTAAGTTATGAAACCTTCTGTGTGGCTAATTTAATAATTGTTTGACAGTGAAGACTATGTCAACGTAGACATCTACCTGCCCAGGCTAGTGTTTGACTACCAGTTTTTTAGATAGTAGTAATCATTTATGCAGCATAGCAATCACCCTGCATATAAATCCGTATTCAGTGAATGTTGCAAACAAAATTTTAAATCCTGTAGCAAAATATCAATTATATTATTTTGCCCATTCAAATTCATATTTTGTATGAATACAGATAAATGGTTAAATAGTAAAAAATTTGAATACTGTCTTCATACTTATTTAATGACCTTTGCTTCAGGCTCATATATGTACATGTAAATCAGATTTCATGATTATTAGTTTAGTCTCTGTCATGTTCTTTTCCTAGTTTAATCCAAATGTCTGCTCTTCTGTTAACGATGATCCTCTGCCCCAGTATATGACCTAAAACCGTAACTGTTTCATATTGGTTTGCTTTTATATAGTTTTACATGATTCCATTGCATTATTAATCTCATAACCAAAGTATGATTCTTTAGTGATTTGCCCTCTGAGTATTTACGATTTTATAAAATATTAAGGCTTTTTAAATTAAGATGAGTGTTCTGGATGGATGTAAAATTGACAGTTGACTGTAATAGTTAAAAGAGCGTTGCTCCAGGTGCACGAGTTGTTATACTAGAATATTATACTATTATTTATAATGGACATTTTCCATACATGACCCAGGCATAATAACCCATGCAGCATCCCCGCGACCCTAAATACTGATGCTCATTGCCACTCTTATTGGCTGCCTTAACTCATTTAATATTTATGCATTACTTTTAAGTTCCTGACGTTTTGGAAGACATGCATTTGATTTTAAACCGAAAGAAAACCTGAATATGGTAGGAAAAATAATGTCAAGTAGAAACATGATTGATTTGATCTTGAAATAGTAGATTTTTTGTGAAGTGAAGTGTAATCACACACTCAGCCCTGCCCTTGAATGAATCAGAATCTGTGAAACGCGACTCTTCTGTTCTTGTAATTTTGCATTTGTTTTTGTGTCTTCCTAGGCACCCATTGCCACAGAATAACAGCAGTGGCAGCAGCAGCCAGCCAAGTGTGAGGCCAACATTACACACGATGCCTCCCGCAAGTCCTTCTCTGCATTTCCCCACAAATGTGGGCAAAGATCTAGACCAGGAAACGGCTCCAAGGAAGCACTTGGATGTAAGCCTGAAATACGTGGCAAGGAAGGAGGCATTGCCAACAAACAAGCAAGAAGCGAGCTTAAGGAACACAACAGGAACAGCTTCCAATGGCAAGGAACTTAAACCGGTGTCTTCTGCATCCACTGTAGCCCCTGTCAAGCCTGCAGTAGATGTAGCAGGGACAAAAGAGTGCGAGGAGAGCCTCTCGGTACGTCAGCTGAGAATCGTACTCTTTGCTCTATGCTGCGGGATCCCCCAAGCAGCCGAACATTTCAGCACTCAGCCACAGCTCATTGAGACCTGGCTGTTAGAGAAGGAACGCCAGCTTCAGCGAGAGGGCCGGACCAATTCCGGGGGGGGCGGCGAGGCTGTGGATCGCCTGGTGGAGTGGGTGTTGGCTCAAAGAGAGCAACAGCTCCCTGTCACTGAGAAAAATCTCTTCCAGAAAGCCTCGGAGATCCATAGGCACGCCAACCCCAGCAGTTCTTTCCGTATCTCCTATGAGTGGGCCGTGGGCTTCATGCTCCAGAATGACCTCGGCCTGAGACCCACAGACATGGTGGGCCGTCGCCTGCCTTGGAGCATGGAGGATAATGCCCAGGGCTTTACCAAGTTTGTCCACAAGCAGATCCAGGTTCAGAATTTTTCCCCCTCTGTCATCTGTGCCATGGATGAACTCTCAGTCTTCGTGGACCTGGATCTCTTGGGAAACCCTATTACCATGGGAAAAGAGGCCGCGTTCCAGCTAGTAGGGACCGGCGAGTCTCTGTGCGACATCTTCTTGGCCATGCTAGCTGATGGAAGACTATTGCCAACCATGGTCTTCTACAAGGGTCAGCTACCGGGGAGGCTGCGTACCAACCTGCCTGAATCCATCCTGTTCGAGGCCAAAGCGGAGGGCTTCACAGAGGAAGAAGAGCTAGAGCTTTGGATCTCTCAGGTGTGGCAGAAGTACATGAACTCGCAGGGAGAGAGCAAGGCCATGCTCATCATGGACCCATTCCGTAGTCACTTATCAGACGTCCCCCTGGCCTCCTTCAGTGCCGCCAACACTTTGCCAACTATCATTCCAGAGGGCTGTACCTGCCGCCTCCAGCCTCTGGAAATGTGTGTGTGGCCCGTCTTGCAGGGGTTCCTGCAGGCCCGCTGGACTCAGTTGGTTGCCCAGGGTGGGGATGCAGGTGCCAGTGCCAAAGACCTGGTCCAGTTGTTGATGGCCTGGCTGGTGGAGGCACTAACGTGCCTGAAAAGCTTGCCTGATCTTCTTCGGCGCTCCTTTCATGTGGCCCGGGTCCTCCCAGGGTTGACCGGTGATGCTGCTCCAGTGGAGGAACAGAGGGAGCTGGTGTGCAAGCTGACAGAGGCCCTCCTGGGTCCCGAAGCACTCAGGACGACACCGGCGACACCCAGGGAGTCAGAGACAAACTTAGGTCCAGAGAATGAGAGCAAATTGCATGGTGAGGAAGAAGAGGATGGAAGGGAAGTGGACAAAAAGCAGGAGGCAGCAGGAGAGGTTGGAATGGAAGTGACACAGGTTCAAATGAATGAGGAGCATTTGAACAAAGATGAAGAACTTGCTGCGGTTTCGCCTCCCAGCTCCCTTCTCCCACCCAATCCTCAGGTGTTGCACCAGATCTTTGACAAGGACAGTGATGCTGAGTCCTTCCATGGGTTTGACGACACTGAATTCGGCCCTGAGCAGGAACCTGAAGATGCCTCGTCGCCTGTTTAACAACATGGCCGCTACATTGGGCTCAACTTTGCCTCAACTATACAGCTTACAGGAAACTTAAAGCAGGGACAGATGGAGCAGGCTAAACCTTTTCTATTTTCCTCTGTGACAGCTGGTTATTGCACCAATCCCTGAATGACAAGCCTTAAAAATGAAAAGCTCTGGCTTTGCTGAGTCTCTATTGAAGCAAAATGAGGGCTGAGGGGAACTTGAACCACGTCTGTTTGTCTTTGTCGGTGTTTTGGTCTTTGGCACTTAAGGGCAAAAAGCTTTTAAAAGAAATTCAATGTTTTTTGCAGACTTCTGCTGTAAACATTAAAGGTATGATGCGTAATCTTTCTTATGTGACGTTATTACTAAAATCAAGTTTTTCAGATGTGAACTGCAGTTGTCTCATAGTATGATGCTGGTTTTTCGTGATGGTCTTTCAGGTCCTTAGAAAAGTTAATGTTATTTTAAGTTAATAAGGGTTTGAAGACCAATGTTTCTACATAGTTTGAAAATATTTAATTTATTCTAGCAATTTAGTTTGTTGCAGGATGGCTTGTCTTATGGGTTTGGGGTGGTTGGATGCTGCCGTGCTGTACAGATCCAGTGGTTTCTCATTGAATACGAAGAAAAAAGCCCTGGTCGCATATACTGTGATTGTGGTTTAGGGTTTATTTATGTTGCATTTGATCAGTATGTCGTTTGACTCATTTGAGCACCATTGATGGAAAAAAATTATGCTGTGAAGTGTGAAGGAGAGCTTGTGTTTTGTAACTGAAACAAGCAGTTTATAGCCATGCACAAACATTGACAAATTCACTGGCGGCTTGTTTCTTTTTGGTAACGTGTCATTAGTATAATATTGCAGAGTGACTGCATGAATAGTCATTCAGTAGCTGTGGCCTTGCACTAATTTAAACGAACAGCTCGATCATTTGTGACGAACACACCTGTATTGAGTGTTGTGTTTCACAAAGCTAAGTATAGCGTAGAAACATTTTTAAAAATGCATTGACTCTGCCAGTTTTTTTGGCAGCTTATAGGATAACTTATTTCTGCATTTTTAGTGTAACTGGAAGATTCTTTGTGAGAAAGAATGCTTCCTGCACATATCATTGCTTAAGTTGGTCTGAGAGATGTCAGTGTGTGACAGAGTCTATTTGCACTAGTCTGGAAATTGATGAATATAGAGGGAATTTATCTCTCAAAAATTATGTGCAAGTGCTGGCTACCTCAGGAGCATATCCATGGTACGAAATGGCTCTTCTGACCCTGGGACCAGTTATGGTGTGAGGTGGAACTGAGGTTCCATGATGATGTGGTCAAGGACCTTCATCATGAGACCCATCCAGATCTTCCACAGGTGAGAAGCAGGCTTGGTGAAGTGCTGCTCTTTGTCATGTAAAGAACCGATTCATATTAAACTGAGATGCTTGTCAAAGACATGGAACATAAAATGAATGTTTGTAATGTCTTTACACTTCAGACTCATTCCTCAATGGATTTGTGTAACTTTCTAATCAGGTTTAAAGACAAAGTACAGCAGTTGGGTTATTTTCTAAATTAGCAGGTTTTTGTACTCTGTCTTTCATTCTCAGCCAGTTTCTTTTTTTTTTTTCTAAAAATGTCTTGTTTTCTCGAATAAAGGAAGCAAGAAAATGTCTGCCTGATAATTGTTTTTAATTCGATTACCTCTTTCCATTAAAGATTTTGCGTATTTTTACAATATGGGTTTATTATCAAATCAGATATTACATTTTTAATGGAAAAGCTATTAGTACTTTCTCAAGCCACCAGACTATCATACATTTACAGAGATCTGTCTAAACTGTGGATATATGTTTGAGTATATTACAATATCACTTAAGGAACTTTTATCAGCAAATCTGAATACCACTGACCTCAGCATCATTTGCTTTTAATTTGAGGTTTAGTATCTATGTACACAAGGGATGAAATGCTGCTGGTCTTAATATGAAATATTCAAGTATTTGTGATTTTGGAAAGAATTTTATCTGTGTAGTTTCAGCTTGGTTTGGATATAGACCCTGAGACATCATTCAGGCTCTGTTGTCCCAGGCAGTAGCTGAATCTAGAGGGAATCCAGAAATTAAACAGGTAAGATGGTGATTCCACTTGGTCCTTTCAGTGAAGAATTGTTTGGCAAACTGTTGACCAAACTTGTGTATGGAGAAAAACATTTAAATAATTTAACCAGCTGTATATAAGAGCACTAAGCTATCACATAAGCGAGCAATGTCAGTATAGGTTCTAGTGGGTAAAGACTGAATAAAGCTTGTTTTGTGTCCAGCAGAACCATAAGCTATAGTGTATATGGTAAGGCATAGCATTTGTTTAATAACACCAATGAACTTTTTCTGTAGATTGGAATTGAAGATGGAACATACAGAGGAGACCTATGGAAGAAACATGGTTGGCAAAAGCTGACACTGATTTGACAATACCTAAGAATATCATTAATGTCAGGGCAGCTAAGTGTATAGCACTGTTGCCTTAAAACATCAGCATTGCTAGTTCATGTCCTTGAGTTGTGCAGGTTTTCTCTTATACTCCATTTCAAGAAGTGGTCTATAATGGGTGCACATTCTCTCTGGGGTGTAGCCCTATGCTGCATGGGATATAGGCTCCATCTGATCCTGACTAGGCTAGATGATTAAAAGATGGATGGATATTGTTTCACGAGGACCACCACAGCTCAGTATCTGTTTTCATATCAAAGTACTTTTCCTCACCAGCAGCAGCTGCTGTACTTTGGACCAGAATTTTGTGCTTAGCCCCTCCCTCTGTTGTTTAATACGCTATTTATAAATGCAAAGCAGGTAAATTCCTGATATCAAGCACCATGTTTGATACTGACTTTGCAGATTTAAGCACAACATCGTTCAGGCAGATGTCACAATAAAGGAGTTTGAAAGGAACTTCATATTCGTTATGACGAAAGAGAAAATGGCTTGCCTAGCTTTCGTCTCCGCTATCAGAAGCGGACCAAACTTTACCTTCGTTCCCTTCCTGTTCTGAAGAGCAAAATTATTCATTACTACCATTTTAATTTCCAACAAAAGACGAGAAAAGTATCCTGGAGTTTTGTAGGCCTACACTAGATATTTACCTCGGTTGTTAACGTCACTTGTAGAATAGAATGACGGGTAAGTCAGTCTTTCGAAATTAAAAACCGAAATATTTGAGCTAAATATCAGAAATATGTTGACATAAAGTACGCTGGCCAAGTAGCGGGACCAATCTCCAGACATCTGTAGGCCCAAATAGGTTATAGTAAGGACTGACGAGTAGACGAGTACGTTATGCACGTTTTGACCTCGCACAGCCACGCGCCTCTCCACCCCTGTCACGCAGGTGACCTTAAGCGGGCGTCCGCCGCTCACAACACAACCGAGAAGCAGGAGGGGAAGGACGGTCGCCTTAGGAATTACCGAAAATTGTTCGCCCAGAGTAATGGGTATGGTATTGTTTACTTTATTTTAGTGTCAAAGCATTTATTCCATGAACAGAGAATACCGTTCATGTATGTGTTTAATGCGCTAATAAAGTTGGGTAAGCTTCAGTGCACAACCTATGGCTAACTGTAATAGTGTACCGTGTAAAGTGTAACGTTAGGCTACTTTAAGGAATATATAGTGTACTTTTCTGCTACAAAAATGTTGCATGCACACATACAATGCTTTTGTTTAAACCACATTCTTTCGTTTTTTTTTTTTTTTTTTGCAAATTCGTATTTAGGCATATGCAATTTAGAAACTTACTCTATTTTTATTAGTATAAATGCGTGTCAATACCGTGTAGGACGAGCAAAGAGTAGCATCCATTAGCTTGCCTATTACTACCGCCGAGTGAGGTTTTTTTGTCTATTGCTTCACAGCGAAATATTCCTAGTGTAATTAGTGTAATCATTCCAATTCTGGAGATTAAATCTAGTAAAAGCACGATGACGCATTAATGAAATGAAGCGTAAATATCTTTATCTCTAACCATATTATATTATTTTTCATCCGCACCATACTTTTAAATGAACAGCACTTTGGAACTACTTTTTTGCATCTCCTCTGTTAAACAGGTCGTACGTGTTTTGCTTTCTAAAGTGGTTTGTAGCCTGGAACGAAGCCAGTTCACATTTTGTGTTTGTAAAGGAAGTTAGATATTAATCGCTGGCGTGTTCAGTTTTAATGTTAACATAATATACCCAGCGAATAGATTTAGCAGTACGTGTGGTGAAGTACTAATGATTCATGTATGTAATTGGTAGAGTAGCCCAAACAGCAACTAAATTAATCGCTCAAAACGTCTTGAAATGTGACCCAACCCAACAAGCCTTTAAGCTAAAATCAAATCAGATACATATCCATTTTCTATACAACTGCATGCATCAGTCACATTAAAACAAGTATGAGAGCAAATGGTAAATTATCACTCTTTACCTTTTAGAACGTGAATAACTAATTAATGTGAGGAAATGGTTAATAAATACAGGAATATACCTAGACCTAACCCAGTTAGCACAAGTACGTCGGCGCTACGTCGCTGATACTGTACGTTTTTTTGAAAGGTCGGTGTCTAGTAGCATTTCAGGCGTTTGCACATTGGCACTACGTAGCGGCTTTGAAACAGCTCAGTTCAGGCGATGTAATCGCGACGTTTTCCGTCTCAACAGCGATGAAAGCACTACGTCTAAGTGAAACTCCGCGATGATTCCCCGACCCTCTTTATTATTCTACGCGATCATTTCCCGACCCGCTTATTATCCTACGATTGCCAAAAATTATTTCTACGTTTGCTTTAGTCTTGAACACATATCGATACTAATATATTTTATTTATTATATATAAATAAAATACAAAGGTGTTTGTTAAAAGTTTTTATTTTAAAA
>JAODKE010000146.1:15173093-15187185 GCA_026779605.1 Mormyrus hasselquistii
TTATGTAACATGCATGGGGAGGTTAAATCCATATTGTGTTTAAACCTTTAGGATAAAAACTTTATCCTGAAAGGTCAAATTTTACTTTTGCTTAAACATTGGTTTTACTTACGGATAATCACATCTATGATGTTTGTATTCCTCATCTGTGTTTTGTCTCCTCTGCCACACCAGTTTAAATGAACTGGCAACTGGGGAGCAAACACCTTTCCACAGATCCTCCAGACTGTTTTCTTTAGGGTTTGACCCCAGCCAGTGACAGTTTGGAAATCTGGAGGTGACAACAGATATTTGGTCATACAAAATTTATTACATACTTTTAGGTTGTGTGTTTGTGTGTGTGTGTGTGTGTGTGTGTATATATATACATATATAATATCTAAATATGTTATATTTCTTAATATCCATGTATTAGCTATGTATAAGGTAGTTTTCTAAAACCATAATCATACCAGTTTTTCTTAAAGTCAACATTTCCCAACTGCATTTCTATGTTCTTCAGCTCCTCAATGTCTCTGCACATTGAAAAATAATAGATTCTTATAGAAAGACCTGTAAAAAGTATTTTTAAAATCTCTGTAATTGAGTTATTAGTAATTTGCTTAGAATTGCTATTAAATATAAACCTAAATACACCTTGAAACTTTATTATGTAGACTAAGAAAGAAATAAACATTTGCAAAATCAATCTAAAATAATAAAAATTGATCATAAAGCAACTTTGTACAGCGCACTTGCCGTTGTTAATGGTGTGTCTGCAGGACTGTTACCCAAAAAATACATGCGAGAATTTTTTACAGTCCAACCTGCCGTGCTGCCTGCCGGTACCTCAGCAGTACAGTACGGAGAGCTTTTTAATTCATCTTGTCCTTGTCGCTGCTAAATACAGCATTGCAATATTTTACATTTTTACTATTAGTATTACAATATTTATAAAACAAGAGGAGGTGAGATTTACTTGAAATAAACAATAGCCAAATAGAACACAGTGTGTCAATAAGTTGGTGGTGTTGCTGCAAGTTGTCAACAGACACAAAGCAGTGGTGACAAATCTCTTGCTTTTGCTCAATATAGTCAGTATATAAGTCTGACAGCACGGAGAAAAATGATTATATGATTGGATTATATGAAGAGCACATGCAGAACTCACGCAAAAGGAGTACATTTTTTTAAAATTGTACTCCATTTCTTGAAATGATCCTAAAAATTGCAAGACAAGTAAGTTTGTTCCCTGCGACAGATTGAAAATGTTTTAGCGTAACTTATCTTAACCAGGCTGATATAGCGGTTTTTGCCATGTGAAAATAGTTTTTGTGCATTGTTGGACTAAATACTTTGGAAAACGTATTGATGGCTTAATACTGAATACATGGCCTTAAAATTATTGTGGAAATGTATTCCATTACAGTAGGCCTACATAAAAAGTAACATATTCAGAAGACTGTAAGATTACTTTTAGAATAGGCTTATATAATAAAAATTGTTTTTCCTTTTTGAAATACTTCTGAGTGGATTTTTTTGTCTTGTGTGATAAATTATGGGATTCTGTTCTCTTTTAAATGTATGTTTCACTTACCCAAAGGATGCACAAAGGAATAATTTTTGGAAAATAGCGGGTCAGGCATACTGTAAATTTTTGGAAAATAGCGGGTCAGGCATAATTTTGTCTTCATTATATTCACAGTGTGAGTGGTGGTCGAGTTGAAATAAAGCTTAGTGCGAGTTCGGGGCGCTTATGAATGGACACATGCATCACTGGCTAGGTTGAGTTTCAACTAGAAAGTGTCACTTACCTTGATGTTTCTTTAAATTAAAATTGGAATCCTTTGATGTAGACAGTTTTTAACCATTGACAGGCACAGTGAAAAGTGTGCATATGATGATTTATAAAGGAACAGACATATCTTTAAAAAGAGATTTTTCCTTAAAAAGATCTTACTTTGTTTTTACTGTGGATATATTTTAAAGTAGTTATTCTCTTATTTTTTAAAAAGTAAATGCATCAATACTTTTTTCAGAATGCAACATGGACTAAATACAGATACCACAACATTTTTTGTATTATGAATACATACTGCCATTACATGTATTCTGTTACATCCCAGCCCTGCATGTAAATCACATGTGAGTTCAGTATTAAAATTGCACCTTGTGAGCAACATCAGACGTGTGCACTGTGGTCATGCCGGCATCACATCCATCCAAGTTACATGGTTTATTAAAGGAATCAAATTACAGCATTTACATTTGTTAGAATACTTTTTCATTAAGTGCTTTAGCCCACTTACAATAAAAATGACAAATATCTTGTTCATAATCTGTATGTTAACGCTATTGGAAGTATAAATATTATATTTAATTTGCTCTTGCAAAGCAGTGCCCTTCCATCACAGTCAGGTTACATCTTTGAAGACATCTCCCAGAGCAGTGAGAGTAACATTGAACTTTGAATCGGTCAGCTTTTTGTAACAGTAGTTTGCCGCTGGATCTCTGTTATCACTGGATTCTCTCTTGCAGTATTCTTCCAGCACAGTGTAGTTCCTCAGAACAGCATTCACAGCTTGGTCCCTGCAACAGCCACTTCGTTCAGAGGCCTGAATGACAGTGTATCCTCATCAAGATTCTTTGCTAGGTCTTTCAATTTTCCCCTGTTTACAGTGCATCTAGAGAAAGTGGAATAAACTGTTCTAAGAAGTTTCCACATCAGCCATCAAAGGTACATCTTTCCACGCATCATCAATGCCCAAGTCCTCTCTATGAGGCACACAGTGTTGTACAGTTAGGTGTGGTATTTGCCACTTTAATAAAGCTTTCCTAGCATTACTGAGGCACCATCGGAGGTCAGCATCACCATTCTCTGCATATGTAGTTCATGCTTGGTATAAAACTGAATTATTGCCTGCACAATATCCTGAGCAGTGCATGCTGTCAGCTGGATGATTCCGCCAAACACAGTTTTATGGTTGATATTATTTTTCTTCCTTCCTGTATTTAATATATAGGGCTAGCATTTTGTGCACTGTTATGTCTGCTCTCATCTACGATCAGGGTGTGCCAAGGTGCATTTTTAACTTACACATCATCTCATTCTGCACTATTTGATTAATTGAATTCACACAGTCAAAGGCATAATTTTTGCTTCTCCAGCTTTCTGGTATACTCACTTACTTTGCCATGTGATCGTGAATTTGTTGAACCGACAGCATAGAAGCATTCATGTTGATAGCTTGTAGAATATTGTCAATGATAACTTTCTCGGGGTTGGATTTCTTTACGAGTGACAGCTCGTTCCTCTTCTCGCGGTCTTTGTCGCTCTCCCCCAGTAATGTACTGATCCCCATTCCTATCTTGCATCTTACAATTCCAACCGCTTTCAAATGACTTTCGTGCTGAATGTGACGCTTGAGGTAGTCCATCTTACATTTTGTCCACACTTTTCCCTCCGAAAACTCTTGCTATTTTGGCTTCGCAACATGTTTTGCAGAGCAGACCTTTCTTGTTCAAAAAAGAAAAAAATCATTTTCACCGTTTTTTTCTTCTGTTTGCACATACTCTGACAGCCATTACATCTTAAAAGAATCGCGTTTCTTTTTTACTATGGCTTGGTGAGGGGATGTGCCACTGCCCGTTCGTTTTGCCATTATTATGAAGGGTCAACATAAGCATAAGTATCATTAGCCACATTGGCCACACCGCTTTGCTAGCTAAAACACCGGTGGCAGCACATAAGGACGCTGTCATAGCCTGTCAATGACATTGATTAGCTGCGTAAATACATATGTGAATCGCATCATTGGCTGGAGCAGCCAGTCACCGGTAACTCACTGACGCCCATTGCAAAATAGCATGGGAGGTATTTTCTGCAAAAAATAAAATGAAAATTATAAAAAAGAAAGTACAATCTCCACTTTGCCATTTAGTTTCTGAAGTCTGTGCGCAAAAATCTTGCAAAAATTAAAGTGAAATAGCACCATTTGCATTTTATTTTCATTCATTCATTTATTTTCCAACCCGCTTTATCCTATTGGGTCGCGGGGGGGGGGGGTCCGGAGCCTATCCCAGAAGCAACGGGCACGAGGCAGGGGACAACCCTGGACAGGGGGCCAGCCCATCACAGGGCACTCATACACTGTTACCATTGATTCACACCTGCACACCTATGGGCAATTTATTAACTCCAATTAGCCTCAGCATGTCTTTGCTGAGGTACCTGGAGGAAACCGCACAATGACACAGGGAGAACATACAGTGCTAACCACTGCACCACCATGTCGCCCCATTTTCACATTTTATTTTTCAAAAAATAAAATTAAGAACCCTTTTTGTCTTTTCATTTTCCAATTTGCCTTTTCATTTTCAAGTTCACAACATGCAAAAATATGTTAATCGGACCGGGGAGGTGGGCGGAGCTACAGGTCACAGCTGCGCTTTCTCGGTATGTTTGCAGATTCCGTTGTCTTCGTGTTTCTTGGCCATGGTCAAGAATACTGTGCTGGAAGAATACTGCAAGAGAGAATCCAGTGATAACAGAGATCCAGTGGCAAATTACTGTTACAAAAAGCTGACCGATTCAAAGTTCGATGTTACTCTCACTGCTCTGGGAGATGTCTTCAAAGATGCAACTTCCTATTCGTTTAGCTTCTTATTTGTAGCGTCTTATTTCGTTAAGTTAGCTTCTTATTCACAGGACCACTAGAAGGGAATGTTTGTGCATGATGCAGTTTTTACAAAACATTTTTGAAATACAAAACATATAACATATATTAACATTATTATATTAATTTATTATATCATATATTATTAATATATGAACATATTTATTTAATATCAGAAAGTCTTCCTGTATTGAAAATGGTGGAATTACCGGGGCATAATGTGATTTTTCATTTGTAACAGTAAACCGGTCGCATGACACTTTCATCAATTGTTCACACTTATTTGAATAAGAAGCCATATTTCCAAATGGAATCATGGTCTTATTCATCTTGGGTAAGGCAAATATGAAATGCATAGTACACAGCAGACATGGCACTCTAATGACACTGAAATTAGCCTAAGCCATCTGAAAACATGGCAGTCTGGCCCAGGCTAATTTCAGTGTTTCCTTACAATGTCATACCTGCCATTATATCGCACGACATAAGACATTTTGAAAATATGTAATAAGATATTAACTAAAAACTGTACAGCATGTGCAACTGCGAACACTCCCCTATAAAGAAGCTGGAAGTAACTTAAGCCGTGAAATAAGTTGCCATGAATAAGAAGATAAACGAATCGCAAGTTGCAGATAAGTAGCTAACTTAGGCTGCGTGTGACTTTGCCATTAGTTTGGGCGACACCATGGGCAAAAAACACAGACGACACGATCGGCAAACGTACTGAGAAAGCGCAGCAGTGATCCGTAGCTCCGCCCACCGCCTTGCTCCGATTAACATATATTTGCATGTAGTGAACTTGAAAATGAAAAGACAAAATGGGTTTTTAATTTTATTTTTTAATTTTTCACATCTGACTCGAGTGGAAAATTAAAATGCAAATGGTGCTATTTCATTTTAATTTTTGCTCACAGACTTTGGAAACTAAATGGCAAAGTGGAGATTGGATTTTCTTTTTATCATTTTCATTTTATTACTTGCAGAAAATACCTCCCGTTGGATTTTTTTTTGCGCGTGGAGACCGTGTCAGCATTGCGCAATTGTGCGCGCGCACAGCTTAGAGGGAACAGTGCATACGAACAAAGAGGACTGTAAGTCCAAGTTGTGTTCATTGGGCTCCTGTTTCCTGTCCGCAACATAATTTTTGTTTTTGCTGCACGCCAACTCTGCCTAGTACAACTTCTGGCCGCTCCTCCTGCCGCACAGCTCCGTAGCGCGTGAACTCCCAGCAGTACTTGGATACACCATTAAAATGATGTTGAATAATGACTTATGAACATTTCAAGTTACAAACGGCCGTTTTGTAATTCGTAAATAGAGGAGCGACTGTATATGTTTAGATTGACTGTGCTCATATATGTTTCAGAGACCATAACTTGATCATATGATAAAAATTGTAATACGTTTATATTAACCTTTATATTTCCTGTTCACTACATACACCAAAACCTGTTCTGGATTAGAGGTCGGCATCAGTCAAGTGAAAGTAGTCATATCACTTTTGACAGCCTTTGTTTTACTCTTCTGTGTTTCTCTTTTCTCAATAGCCAAGTGTGAAGGATGTGGACCTGGCTACAGAAGCCCTCTGGAGGCCATGAAAGGTAACATCATGTATGTGTGTAGCTTTCCGTGATGACTGTTGCATGTTGTTCGCTCTATCATGCACACAGAACTGGGGCTGGTGAGATAGGGGGCGGTGGCTGGAGTGGAGGTTTGTGCATTGATTTAATGTGCGTGTGTTTGTTTTTTAAGGGCCACGTGAGGAGATTGTCTATGTGCCCTGCATATACCGCAGCACTGGCATCGAGAAGCCAGATTATCTGGCAACGGTGGATGTTGATCCGAAGTCTGCAAACTACTGCAAGGTACCTTCTCCACACCTAGTGGATTCATTAAGACCATTTTCCTCCTTAACCTGCAGGTTAGGTACTGAAAGATAAATGAGTTTGTAAGGAAGACCAGTGGCCGATCTTGTGGATAAGGGTGGTGATGTTGGTGTTCGGTGCCTTGGTCAGGTCATTCACCGGTTGCCCATGCCGAACCTGAAGGATGAACTGCATCACTCGGGGTGGAATGCATGCAGCAGCTGCTTTGATGACCCCTCAAAGAAACGCAGCCGACTCATCCTGCCTGCTCTGATCTCCTCTCGGGTCTATGTGGTGGATGTGGCCACTGACCCCCGTGCTCCACGTCTCCACAAGGTTAGGTGCTCCCAGCCCACAAGCAAAACCACAACGAATTCCTGTTTAACCAGTATGAATTGTTTCACAGCCTTTCTATAGTTGGAACAGGAGAAGACTAGGCACTTGAAGTGAATGTAACTCTATATACATCCTTGTTTAAAAAAAAATGTAACTCTAAGCTTTTTCCAGGTACGTGTTGACTGGGTTGGTTTTCTACTTGCTGTCTGCAGATTGTGGAGCCCACAGAGCTCTTCTGGAAATGTGGGCTGGCTAATCCGCACACCAGTCACTGCCTTGGCAGCGGGCAGATCATGATTAGCGCCATGGGGGATCCTTCTGGTAATGCGAAAGGTGAGACTCTGGCCCTCAGGGAGGGGGGACGGGCAAGGCAGGAGCAAACAGCATGGAATTCAAGGAAAAGTAGAATAGATTTGTTCAAGAAATGTGATACAACAACTTGAAGAATTGAAATTTAAAGAAAGATTTTATTTCCAATTAGCAAATATCTCGTGTTGCCTGACTTGCCTTTGTTTATTGCCTCCATTTTTTTTATTTGCTCAAACCATGGGCGTTCTTAGGTCTGATCACTTGGGGTTGTTGCCCTGATGCCAATTGTCTTTTGAAGAAAAGAAAAAAAGTCGAGCCCTGGGTACACTTGAGTTAGCCCCAGATTTTTTTCCAACACCCCTGGCTCAAACCTTCTGTCAGTTTTTTGTAGCTACGGAAAAATGTGTAAGCATGAATGTTAAGCTTTCCAGCGCGAAGAGGAAGTGTGTGCACGAAAGTCAGTGATGACACCTAAGCCATATGACTTTTTAACTTTCGTGCATATGTTGCTCATGAGACAGAAATTGAGCCATGTCGTAATTTATTGAAATAATAATAAGATTAACTGAACAATTAACTAGGGACGTCCCACTCCACTTTTTTGGTACCCTGTCCTGATCAGATCAATTCTACATCTGTCATTTTCGAGTCCTGATCTGATCTTTTAATGAATTTTATATACAGATATGGTAGGTGCTAGTGCGGTCTTTGTCTGAGTAATCCTTACGATTTCGCAGTATTCTCCTTTATGATGTTTCTGTGAGTGCACAATTAGATTCATTGTATTAAACAATGCTCTGTTGCTGCCTTTTCTGGAAAGGAGGGCATTGCAGACATGGGAGGTAACTTTTGGGCTACTTTGAGTTTCCAATTTAAAGAATTTTCACACGGTTGACATCTCGCTATTTTTGTAGTTTCCAGCCACGTGACTCAGGCTTACTGCAGTGTGTGATGAAACCTTACAATCTGCTCTGCTAATGTGAATTGAATGCGCTCCTGGGACGTTTGGGAGTACCTAGTAGGTTGACTGTTCTTATCAGGCAAGTAGCAACATAGGAAAATATAAGGGTTTGTACCCTATCCTGAAATTTTAGCTTGTAGGAGTTTTACTTGAGCAAAAATGTTCTGAAAGCAGGAAAAAATGATTGGTTCAGAGAAATAATTAGTCACATTGTAGAGGAGGTGGGTTCGAGCAACTACATGAGCGGGACCAAGACATCCTCTGGTTATTTCTCTGAAACCGGTCATTTTTCGTTCTGCCCTCAGAACATTTTTTTTTTTTTTTTTTTTAACTCCCATGAGCTAAATTTTGTATCCAACTGATACTTCACTTGGAGTATTACTAAATCTGCATTCCATTTGAACTAGGAAATTGAACTCGGAGTTTGGAAATTCCAGGTTCTTAGTCAGAAATTTCAACTGGAACTCTCCCTGAAGTCGAAATTCTGACATGAATACAAGATGGCCTTTTATCAACAGAAGTTTAAAGCTGCAGTTTTGTACTGTTTATTAGCACTTATGTCTTATTTGTGGCTCGTTAAATCAATTGAACACACAAAACTGTCCAACGACTGTCTTTAGACGTGTTGCTGCAGTGATTTTATGTGCAAAATACCAGGAAATGTGTTAACTGGTATTGCTAACTATGGCTAACAATGAACTTGGCTAGAATTGGGACCTGTTTCGGAAATCAGAATTTTTTGCTAGATAATTTGTCGGACTTAAGGTAGTCTGGGCTAAATATAAGTGAAAGAAGCCCATTTAAACTGGGATATCTTAAATCTAACAAGTTCTCTAGCTAAGCAAGAAATCTTGCTTTATGAAACAGGTCACTGATATTGCTGAAATGCTTTCTGACTTCTTGTACTGGAACGCGATTACCTTGGGTGCGACTTCCGACCTCCAGGCTAAATGGAACGCAACATAACCAACCAACCCCCCTCCCCCTGTTCGGTGAGATCTACAGTGGGAAACTCCCGAGATTTAGTTCTGCCTACAGTCCTGGTTCTTATGTTCTTCTGTTGGTGCCTCCTTGCTGGCCCAGTTGGTCCTGACAATAGCTCTGTTTGTTCTTGCTTGATAATTCATCGTGTTGTTCTTATAGGCATTTTCCCCACCTACCTGTACATCCCCAGCTCTGTTTTGAAGGGGTTGTTGTTTTAAGCACTTGATCATCAGGATTAGTCTCAGGTACTTTACCGATTTACTAGGATAAAGTCAGTATGTGAACCGTGAAAGCTGAAAGACTGGGGCCCGTCCTCATGTGACCGGGCGGCTTCACACGTTCAGGGTCGGGGGTGTGATTACTGCCTCTTGTGTCACACTCTCTCCTTGTTTTTTTTTTCCTTGGTCCAAATTGGTGTGTAAATTTGTTGTGGGGTGTGTAGACATGTAACGAATCAGTTAAAAATCAATGTAAATGTATGCCTATTTAAACCGGCTGATGTGGAAAACGAATCTCTATTTCACTTCACAATACTTTAACAGAAAAACTGTTGTAATATTACGTTTGATTTCACGACGTCAGTTTGACGTCCGATGTCACTGCATATTGACGTCGTATGTCAGTTTTTGGTTTTGACCATACGTGAGATGGCAAGCGAAATTGCAATTGAGGACATGCCATCAGGCGGCGCAGCGGCGCAGTGGTTAGTGCTGCTGACTCACAGCAAGAAGGTCCTGGGTTTCGTTGCGGGTCCTTTCTGTGTGGGGTTTGCACACTCTCCCCGTTTTGACCAGGTGCTCCGGTTTCCTCCCTCGGTCCAAAAGCATGCAGGATAGGTTGATTGATGAGTTTAAATTGGCCCTGTAGTTGTGAGTGTGTGCGCCCTGTGGTGTGTTGGTGACTGTCCAGGGTTGGTTCCCGCCTGCACCCATTGTTCCCGGGATTGGCTCCGGTCCCCCCACCCGCGACCCCAGTTGGGATTAAACGGTTTTGGAAAATGGATGGATGGACGCACTGCCTGATCTTAAACCGGTGGTGTGACAGCATTTTAGCTTTCCAATAATCACAAACGAAAAAAGACAAGCGAGAAAAGCACAGACAAAACAAGACAAAAACTGCGTGCAAACATTATAAAAGACTGACAACATACAGAAATGGCACAATGAACATGCTTCAGCATGTCCACCGGCACCACAGTGAGCTGAGCGAAAATTATTAAAAGGGAAAATCACACTAAAAAGCTGCACATGCAAGCTTATTTATTTTATTATTTACTTATTTTAATTTGGGATCTTTTTTTAAAACAGTATTTTATTCAATTTCAGTCGCACTGTTAAGAAGAGAACACATTTTGCACAGTTCAGAAAGATAAAGGAATACTTTTGAATAAATTTGTGTACATCTCATTCGGTTAAAAAATCGTGAGAAAATCGTATCGTGAACTCATAATTGTGAATCGTCGCGAATCAACAAGTTGAGTGTATTGTTACATCCCTAGTGGTGCGTGCGTGCGTGCGTGCGTGCGTGCGTGCGTCTCGTAAGGTCCCCTGCCTCGTGCCATGTACTGCTCGTGATCGTCTACTAAACAATTGGCAGGGACGGTTCCAGGATTTCTTAAGGTGGGGGGCATAAGAGGGGGCATACTTCTTACAGAGGGGGCAGCTTTATTATTAGCCTATTACATGTTTTGAATAAGTGAGTGACAGGGGAGGGGGCACTCTGAGGGCCAATAAGCTTTCAGCCAGGCCCAATGCCCCTGTGGTTCTGCCCTTCTAAGCAGATTAAGGAGGTTGATGTAGGGATGATGCCCGTTCTGTATTCAGTAATCTCCTGTTTGCTTTTCTGTCTGTACTCCGCTTATGTGTCAGGCGGCTTTGTCCTGTTGGATGGCGAGACATTCGAGGTGACTGGAAACTGGGAGCTGCCAGGAGAGGCTGCCCCGTTTGGCTATGATTTCTGGTACCAGCCTCGACACAACGTCATGATGAGCACGGAGTGGGGAGCTCCCAAGGTTCTGGCCAACGGCTTTAACCCTGCAGATGTGGAAGCAGGTGCGCCTGGGCAAAGTGTTTTTCTAACCTTTTATTAACGTTTTTATTTATTAAAATAATCGGGCTTACTTATTTAATGGTTCCAGAAATCACTTTTTGCCTCATGTTAATGGTTTACAAGCACGTGTTTATCGTCACAAGCTGTGCCCCTAGGTCACTATGGAAGACACATCCATGTGTGGGACTGGACCACACACAAGCACCTGCAGTCTCTGGACCTGGGGGAGGAGGGGTCCATCCCCCTGGAGATCCGCTTCCTGCACGATCCGGCTGCCACGGAGGGTTTTGTGGGCTGTGCGCTCAGCGGCACCATCTTCCGCTTCTACAAAACTGGGGTATCCTGCAGGGTGTGCATTAATGCCACTCTGGACCTAAGGGAGCGGGGGCGGCTAAATTGAATACTGTGGTTTTCAATCACAGACGTAATTGAATTGAAGAATGAGTATTACAAATAGGTATATAAAACATTTTAGAATGCTGCCTCACAGGACTGTGATTTTAAAACTCCCAGGCCAGTATTTAATCGTGTCGATGAAAAGCTACTTAATTAATTCATATACATACATTATTTATCAAATCGAACTAAAAACTCGATTAAATAAATACCAGCTGCATACGCTAAGCTTCCCTGATGTCCTGTACTGCTGTGCAGTGATATGAAGGCTCGTGGTTATCGCACGTGTGCCTTTGTGTGTTTATACTCAGAACGGTGACTGGGCTGCAGAGAAAGTCATCAGCATTCCCAGTAAGAAGGTGGAGGGATGGGCTCTTCCACAGATGCCCAGTGAGTGGCTGTTAACTGGTCTGCAGGGTACAGGGGTACACTCATTTTAAGGGAGAACCACAGAGGTGAAATGGCAGTAATTTACTGGGAAATGTGTGTGTGTGTGTGTGTGTGTATGAGGCGTGGGTTTGAAATCTCCCATCTCTCCGTCCCTGTAGGTCTCATCACGGATATTCTGATCTCCCTGGATGACCGTTTCCTCTACTTGAGCAACTGGCTGCATGGAGACATCCGACAATATGACATCACCGACACGAGGAATCCACGCTTGGTTGGCCAAGTGAGTTTTGAAATCAGACCTGGATCAAGCCAAAAATGACATCCTGTGTATAAAGTGAAGCTTTTCACACCTGTTATTAGAAGCAAGATAGGATGGATGCGTGACTCCGCAGGTTAGGATGCTTAGCCCTTGACTTGAGGTCACCAGTTCAAATCCCAAGGTCGACAGAGTGATGTTACTGTTGGGCTCTTGAGCAAAATCCCTAACCCCTGTTGCTCCAGAGACCCTGCTTTCATAAAATGTGTGTCGCCTTGGATAAATGGCTCTGCTAAATAAAATTATAGATGGATATCTACTTACACGGCACAGACCCAATACGAAGAACATTTATAGCCATTAAAACTATTTAGTGTGTTGTGGAACCTGGGGATTTTAACTGGACGAGGTGTTTATTTGTCTAAGGTCTTTCTGGGAGGCAGCATCTTAAGTGATGGCTCCGTCAAGGTAGTGGAGGACCAGGAGCTAGAGAGCCAGCCAGCCCCTTGCGTCATAAAGGTTAGTCACACCCAGGGTTTGGTAATTCAGGTCCAGAGAGTAAAAGTCCAGACCAAGATTTTGTTTCACCCAACCAGTTGAGCATAAAGAGTCACAGTCACAGAGTACTCAGCTGGTTGGTTGAAACAAAATCCCGGTCTGGACTTTTACTCTCTGGACCTGAATTACCCAAGTCTGGTCACACCAACGGATGTCCTTCGAAACCAATAGCAGCTGGTGTACTTGTGTGGAGCAGGGATCCTATCTGCTTGTGCATGTGCAATCCTGCTCAGGGGAAGAGAGTTCCTGGAAGCCCGCAGATGCTGCAGCTGAGCCTGGATGGGAAGAGACTGTATGTCACGACCTCACTCTTCAGCAGCTGGGACAAGCAGTTTTACCCATACCTCATCAAGTGAGAATCTGATCTTTTTGATGTCCGATTTGCTCTTTCTGACGACTAAAATTATTGTGGCTTCAACATTCCCACTAAAAGGTTAACAGTCGTATGTAAGGCTCTACTAATCAGCTGGCTCATGTGTGTCTTGCATGGTAAATATTAACAACATGTAAGAAAAGCTTTCTGGAAAATTCCAAGTGGGTTTAACCAGGGTTGTAGAATTTGGGTGAAAAACTGCACATTAATAAGTAAGAGCCCTCTGGAGGAAAAAAAATGTGTTTGCTGATGCATCTGCAGAAGATGACACACATGGTGCATCAGCACTGCTAATGCTGTTACTTTGCAGTGCACTGTTGATAGCTTTTCTGTGGCTGTATCTTTTACATTTTATGATTTATTAATTCTTTATCTTGGTTTACTTAGCCTCAGTATCGAGAGTCCTTCATTAGCTTCCCAGACTCATCCAGATCACGTTGTCAATAAATTCTTTTTGAGCTGCAGAAAGTGATTCTGGAATCCAGCATCTGTCTGGCAAACATCTGACTTGCTGAACAGCTGCGGGATGTTATGATTTTCGTTCGTTTAGTCAAACTTTTTTTTCCTTCCCTACTCCAACACATTGTCTGCCTCACTTCACAAAGTATACAATTGTTATCAGAGATTAGTATCAGGGACACTTTAATGCTCAGGGTTACCCAGGCTGAAGCCCAGGGGTTTTTGCTGAGAAGGGGGCTCAAATTTTAACTGGGTCAACAACATTCACCTTCACCAGTGCTTCTCCCTGTGACCATGTTAATGTGCCTCTGGTTATCATCAACAGTTACTCGCCTCCGATGATCACATTCTCACATTTTCTATGCATAATAACTCTTGCTTAGATAAAGAATCCCATTGATATGATTATCAATATTTAGTAGCAATTTATACAAAAGCATATTATACAAACCGTTAATTTATGTAGATGTATGTGTGTGTGTGTGTGTGTGTGTGTGT
>JAODKE010000146.1:15212062-15223990 GCA_026779605.1 Mormyrus hasselquistii
ATAATATGCGGCCCGTGAGACTTGAACTTGGACATAGTGCGGCCCACTGCAAAAAAAGGTTGAGAACCACTGCGTTATATAAAAGCAAAATAAGTATAACAAAATAAAAGCAATCAATGTAAAGAGAAAATGGATATTATTTGTGACCTGCTGTCAGTTATGAGAGTATTGTTAATTATCTGTTTTTCAAATGTCGTTTTTTTTTTTTTTACGTGGTCAGCATCGCGGGCCGCATTTGCATTTGTGACGGGCCGCAGGTTGAGAACCACTGATATAACGTTATTGATTAAAAGTCTGCAGGTACTATGTTGGTCTGAATATAAGATGTTTGTTGTTCCTCAAAATATCTCTGAAAAAGCGATGTCTTATATTTGGGGATCTAGTTGAAAAAGGGAACACATGGCGCCAAATTTGATACTTTGTAACATGTGTTTTGACTTACTGTAATATACATTAGCCGTAAGATTTCTTGCACGAGAGTCAAAAAGTTTGAGTGTTACGTTTGATGAGTGACAGCCGCCAGCCCGCGCGATGCGTGTGTTTAGCGTGTGTTTAGCGTGTATCCCTGACTGTTGTGTAAATTTCTGGCTGTGCTGCTGCTAGTATTAAACTGATAGAGGTGTCATGCCATTTATTAATATGGCTCAACCCTTCTCTGCATTAAGTAAGCTTTTGTTAGCCACCTACCGCGGCCTCTGACCAGAGTTCTCTCACCGCCCCTCCCCAGGCTCGCAGCTGCCCTGCTTTCATGGCTCGAGCACCATCCGGAACCTAAAGGAGCGTTTCCACATGAACCTGACTGAGGAGCAGCTGCAGGTGCTGGTGGAGCAGATGGTCGATGGGTCCATGCGCTCGCTCACCACCAAGCTCTATGATGGCTTCCAGTACCTCACCAACGGCATCATGTGATCCCGCTTGGAGGCGCAGAAAGGGACTCGCGTGGAAGAACATTGGCAGACTTGGGGTCCGTCTCTCCTTTCACATCCCTTCCCGGAAGTATCCCGTGAATGAATTCTCTCCCACTGGATGGACACTCTTGGGCTAGTTCTTCAATTTTTTTTATACAATGACGACTGAGAGTTTCGGATGTCATATCCGGTCTCTTCTCTTCTCCCTTCACGTTTTCTGCATCTCCATTTAATTTAGTGCATCGGTTCCCTGTAACCCTCCCGCACACTTTCTCTCATTTTGTGATGTTCTTGAATTCCTACAAGCTGCACTACCTGCTGCCTTGGATCACTTCCCCCCTCACATCGGTGCACCTTCATGATGGTACTCCTTAAGTTTTATTAAATTCATGGTAAGTATGTACTTGCCACGCGTCATAAGATTCATCACTTAGGCGTAAATCAGTCCCTCTGCAGTGGGCGAGAGGCAGAAGCATGATAACCTGAGCCATGGTGACGGGAGACGTGCCAGGGCACCAGCCTCACCTCGATCTTCAGAGGATCTCCGCATCTGCGAATGCTGCATCCCGACAACCTGTTCTTTAACCACCTATTAGGAATGAATGTTTGGTACCTCGTTTAATTCAAGGGAAGTCGTTACTTCTTGACGTGTGTTGAGGTTCAATTTTGAGTGTGATCCTATATCTCAGGGGATGGATTGCAGAAACAAATACCATCTTTGATTAACGTGATGCTTAAAACCTCCGTTTTGTTACATGATATGGCATTCAGCAGTAAACTGATTTAACGAGACTTTTTATTGCTCTTGGTAAAAAAGTCTAGTTTTACTGTGGATTGTTTTAAAAATGCGTTTTAGATAATAGAGCTTCAAACTATTATCCCTATGGAATTCTGAAGTGTAGATATGTTAGTGGAAATTGTACAGTACTACAGATGTCTGATTTCAGCTACAACCTTGATTTGTATGTGTACAGCAGTTCCCTCCTAGGAGGTGATGCGTTTTTCTGTAAAGTTACAAACCTGCAGTCCAACAGACTCCACCAAAGCAAATGGGTCTTTCCCTGTTTTACAACATCGGCCTTGTAGCCAGAGAACTCTTACTAGCAGGCCTAGTATCCCCACCTGCCCTGGATCTGATTACAACTCGTTGTGCATGTTCGTGATGCAATATCAAAGTCGTCATGCATACCCACTGTGATAGACACAGTAGGGGTCCCTCCCGACCCCAAGGTCCCTGGAGTGCATAGGCGCACTCTGACATATGATTCCCTGTAGATGTGGAGGAGGAACCTCACCGGGTAGTCTTAAGACACGCGACACGCCACACAAACGCAGGCAGAGTGTTCTTCGTGAAATGTTGGGAGGATCCCAAATAACGTTGTTTGTGCAGATGACTGCGAGAATGATTTTTTTTTTTTTTTTTTTAGAGTGTCAGTTGACATGACACCAAGCAGAATGCAGGATTTTTGAAGGCGAATCTTTGGACTGAATGAAACATTTGTTCACCGTTTTCCATTTTATCGCCTGGATGCCCCATTGCCCCCTATGGAGGAGATGATATGAGATGTGAAAAGGACTGTTTTCATGCCTAAGCCACTAAAGAAAGACTTTGTGGGTTCAGGGAGTTTAAACAAAAAAAAATGTTCTGTGGTTTTAACCCTTTTCTCTGCACATATTCTGAGGTCCACATACTTGAAACAAAGTTATCTGGAATTGA
This sequence comes from Mormyrus hasselquistii, assembly GCA_026779605.1. Classification (NCBI taxonomy): domain Eukaryota; kingdom Metazoa; phylum Chordata; class Actinopteri; order Osteoglossiformes; family Mormyridae; genus Mormyrus; species Mormyrus hasselquistii. Next base: position 15,214,688 of record JAODKE010000146.1, read on the forward strand.
GGTTTACAAAAAGGAGTTTGACTGAGGTGCTTTTTTTTTTTCTCCTTATTTTTTATTTTCTCCCCACAGCTTTAGGAAAATTCCATGTAGGAAAACTGATTTAGTTGAGGAGTATGTTTAAGGATGGGAAACAGTCTGTGCTATGAAAGCGCCAGACTGCTTTCTACCCGCTTCTCCAAAAACAGCTGTACAACATTCTGCTCGTTTTCGCCCCCTGCAGTTCAGTTCTTAAATTGTACCTGCGGCTGATATCTCACGTCACCGTTTTTGTTAGGATTGTGGAAATAGGAGACACACCTATTAGTCTCAATGAATTATCTCAAGTTTAATTTTGTGGACTGTTCTATCTCCTTTAATTGTTGTAATGGACCATCTCACATAATCATGTGAATGACCCTTAACTTGTGAATGTTTCTTTGTACAATAAAAGACATTTTCTCGTCTGTCTACGTACAACATATACAGCCGTGTTCAAATGCTCGAAACACAGTAGATTCTTTGAAGCTCAGTTTACATACTGCCTTTCTAGTGAATAGGACTTTTGTTGTCCTGAGGGGATTTTCTGTATGATCCAGTTCTACACATTATGCAGGTGTCTGAAATAACCAAGCCCTTCTTAACTAACAAGGCTCAACAGGTGTAAAAGAATACAGAAAATGAACCAACACAACTGTGAATGCCATCAGTGTTTTAGATTAGTTAGCATTCATTGCTCTCGTATATGTTTGTCCGATACCGCCGTCCGACACTGTGGTTTAACTAGCCCCCTCCCAGTGCATAATTTGAAAGCGGTAAATGCCTTTATGAAGTTAAAAATAAGAGATTTAGATGAGACAGTCTCAAGCAAGGTCACTGTGCACTTTTTCCAGTGTGATATGGCTTAATTGCTACGAGAGCGGATTATGATTGCAATGTCTAGATTCTTTTTTGAGACATCTTTGAAGGTTCCTTAGAAAGCTGCAATAAAGTTTAATATATTTGGAACGTCATCAAATAACGTATGTTATGTAGTTTTTTTTTGTAGCTTCAAAAGTGATATTTGATTAAATTCAGTTAAAGTTAAATTCAGTGTGACACGCCACACAAACGGAGGCAGAGTGTTCGTGTTAAATTCAGTTTGACTAATATTTTAAGTCCCAATTCATTTTAAGTGAATCAAATCGAAGTACAAAACGTGTTTTTTTAATGGAGTTGTACCTGTAACATATAACTACATTTAATTGGAAAAGTTGTAGATTGGGACATATGGTAGTATCTTAATTAGAATTATATTGTTCAGTCAAATTCAAGAGAGTGGTTGAAATTACAAAGATCATGCTCGTGGTTCCATCCCTTTTTATCCACAGTTGTCAGTAAATTATAAATGAAATAACTCACCAGTGAGTATAATTATTCCCTGGTACTTCTTAATGTAAGTATAAGCCGTTCACTGACTCATGTAAAAACATATTCATCATGTAAATTTCATTTATCCAAAACATGACTACGTAGGTTCACGTCAAAATGAAAATCACTTTTCGTTGGTTTACTTAATTCTTTATCCAAGGAGTAGTGTATGACATGTAATATGTAAACCACTGTTTGCCCTGCGTTACATCTAAATTCTTCATTCCTTATACTTCTTAACTCACGCAGGGTGGCGCTAGTGTATATTGGAAACTACTGTTGTTCAAATACCCACAATTCAATTAGACAGTAGGGAATTACTGCCGTACCTACCTGCTGCTGCGGCACTTAAGGAAAAAAAATTAAATAGTCTAACGCTGCATGTTTGCTCTTCCTTTGTAATCTTTCTTGGGAAACCAGCTACCGATGTAGTTAGAAATATCGTCCTGGGATACAGATGATTTTGCCTGGGCATTTTTCCGTTTTAATTAGTCGCCGTATGTACACCAATTTTATATATTAACTCAACCTGAAAAAGTTGGTTTTCTTTTTCCGCGGCGTAAAGGTGATACAGTTTCGTCGATTGTATTCGGAAAGTTGCAAAAACCACAATGGTAAGTGCACCAGGTTAAGCTATTTATTTGTAAGTCAACATATATGTAATTAGCGAGGGGGTCAAACGTTAAAACGTTCTATGTTTTTCCAGGATTTAATTATCCAAGGCGAAAACCGGGAAGGGCATTTTGTCCTGACGTTTTAAAGATTGTATTATATTGTTGGTATATTTACGGCAGCTTAAGGAAATAATGATTGAAAAATGATTGAAAACGTTGTGTCGAAAATTTAGGCCAAAGGTTTAAACATATGTGTGTGTTTGTACATTATGTGCGTTTGCAGGGCGGAGTGCAGGTGAGTTCGCGGAAGCCGTAGCTTAAGACGTACTGGGATTTTTCGCTTTCTGTCGAGTACTTGTGCAGGCGTACGTCTGCCTTACTCATTAATAACATGGTTTTAATTCTGACCCTGCGTTTTAGATACATTTTAACGTGACAGTATTTAATCAGATGTAATTTTCTATATTTGCATTGTGTCTGCAAATCCCCACTCTTTAAACTCTGACTCTAAGGATCCTACAGTAGTATGGGGAATTGAATACAGAGTACCGCGGCACAGATTACGGAAAACTCATATGTGGCAGTATCTTAATATACGTAAATGTTGTAAAACTGTATAAGTAAGTAGGGGATATCTAGGCAGCAAGCTGCTGTCAGTTATCTGCGTAGATCTGGTAACGATCTCCAGTTTAACACTAGCGTGCCTGTACAGGACCACGCAGCTCTGGCATGCTTCCTGATGAGAGGAGGAATGCGGAGTGTGGTAGTATTTTTTTTTCATAAATAAATACAGGACTCTGTCACTGGAAGTTCTGTTCCAATCCTTACAGGTGTTTTAATCAGGTGATCCGGTTACACAGCAGTAGTGAGAAACTCTGCTGGTGGTTTGATGGATGTGTAGGAAAGTAAGCTGGTAAGAACCAGCGTGCAGGTACAAACAAATCTGATTTTCGTTAGTACAAATCAGAGCAATGGCGCTCTTGTGTGCATCACGCAGCTCTTCCTGTTGTCTTTTCAAGGTGCAGAGAAATGAGGAACGTGGCGGAGGAAGCGAGTTTAAGGCAGAGTATTTTTAAAAAAGTTGCATGGGTGCAGAAGGTCATGTTCACTGACCAGAATAAGCAGGACTTACTGTGAATATTACAGATGTTACTCAGTCTGCATTTTCATTCATACTTCTTGTTAAAAGATGTTGAGATCCCTAAAGAGAATGATATACACTACAGTGTTTTCTCAAATAAGATGGCTTGTCACAGTAGTGACTAAGAATGGAATTTTATTTGTGCTTTTTTCAGTTCTGTGATGGAGTACACACACTTTTCTTTGTTTCACAGTAGTGTTACCTGTCTAATCCTCAATATCGATTTTATTATTGCATTACATGTAATGCAGTAGGTAAGGAATAGGTAGAATGATCAGTGTGATTTGGTATTATGTACAGAATTCTTTAGGATGAGTCTAGACTACACCCTGAAAGGACTGTTGATGTGTTTAGGATGTAATTCAGTGACAGTTTTAAAATCATTCTGAGTTTCTGCACTGCTTTGAAAATCTTGCGCCTCTCTGTGTCTGCATTTGCGCCGTTCCTCTTTTCAGCAGACACAAACCGATGGTTGTCATAACGATCTCACATCCCAGTTCACGAGTTTGTTTCTGCCATGTGGTGTGATACAGTGCATGTCCCCCAGTGGACCTTTGAGGAAGTTTATAGTTAACATGAATGTATTCGTGCAGTAATATTGCCACTTATTAGCCACGAGCATCTTTGTATTGCAATGTCCACATGGAATATTATTAGCACTCCTACAAATCACTTGGTCTGGTCTCCATTCACTTTAGAAAGACAGACTTTATGAATGGAAAAAGTGCCATTTCTGTAGCGGTATCAGTGTTTAAAATGATGAAAATGGATTGTTTATGGAGAACGTTTTATAATAGAATATTATGCTTCACAACTTCAGAGCGACAGTTTAGATCAGCTGTCTTCCTGTAGTTATATTGCATTAACTCTCGCAATGTTTTTTTTATTGTGTGGATTGTGAGAAGCGGATTTAGTCATACAGTATCCTAGACGCCAATATAATTAGCAATGACGTCATCGTTTGGTAGTATTAATTGGCATCATGATTGCAAACTTTTTGCACACAGGCATTTGCAGGTTGACTTATGAGAGCATTTGGCTTGATAATTTGGTAAAAAGGAAGCATTTTGAAGAAACTAGCATGGACATTTCTATAAGTAGCTATGCTAACCCACAGGGAACTGACCCATTGTACATACCTTTATTGTTGTACTGAACGAAGAATTTTCCTACAGTATATTTATGTGATCACTGGCATTAAGTCATTGCTGCAGAGTAAATGTATCCATTTGTTGGGTTTATAAATTATGCTTTGTTTTGTTGCATAGATATTACTTCCTGTAGAAATTCATTAACGATGAAGTAACTTGTAAAAGACATAAAGGCATTCTTTCACAATTTACAATATGTGTAGGTGGGTTTTATCCATTTAAATGCTAACTAAATTCCATCCAGGCTCATAACCTGTTCTTCCTGTGTTTAACGTCTGTCCTTTAAGTAAAACCTAACATTTCTGTGGTTCTTTACCATTGGAATGTTAAGCTGTGATTCCGCAACGCTCCGCAATGTATTTAATAATGCGGACTTCATATATTTTTAAGCAAAAATCTAAGAACTTGTTTCCGGTGGTTGATTTTCATATCGCGCTTTGTCTGTGGTTTGAGTCATAATTTAATACACTTGGAGATAAATCGTTTCTGGATGATTTAGCCTAAATACTGGTAATGAGAGAAATAATCCTCAGTAACTGTAGCTGTCTTCCTGTTTCCCTGGTCTTTTTCCTGCCCTATGACCTTTTGTTTCCCAGGGGAGTAAGGAGCGCTATCACTGGCAGACCCAGAACGTGAAGGTGAGTGGCGTGGATGACATGGTCCTGCTTTCCAAGATTAACGAAGACGCCATCACAGACAACCTTAAGAAGAGATACATGGACGACTTCATTTTTGTATCCTTTTTGCCCAGTGCAGCTCGCTGAGCAGGCGTGTAACTGAAACCACCTTAAGTGTCATTGTTCAGCTACCTTCGCTTGGCTGCTCTGTTTACTTTCTTTTCATTCATTATAAATCGTTTTCTCTAGAAAACTTGTATAGTTTTCTCTTTAAAATTAGACTCTTTTACAGAACCTTCTTTACAATAAAAAGTTCAGCTTATGTCTAGTGTGTGTCACTTGCTTGATGCTTTTAAGTGTAAATAAATGTAGGCCTAATCCATTGTAGTGTAAAACGTAAAGAAATTTTTTGATTCTGATTAACCACTTGAAACATTAAGCTGAGGGTGTGCAAATGTCTAAATGTTTCTGGAAGCCGAAGAATTGCAGATATCGCAAATGAAAATCTACTTCCTTGACACTGTCGTAACAGACCTACATAGGACCAGTACTGATCTCGGTCAATCCCTTTAAACAACTGCCATACTTCACAGACCGGGAGGTGGAAATATACCAAGGGGCGGTAAGGGGGTGTGATTTTTTTTTAACTTGCCACCGAGTTGGAGATTCCGGAACCTAGACGCATAGATAACATGAAAGCCCTGAATACAGAATGTATTCTCAGCAAGAATACGTACAGTACTGAGCAGAAGTCTTAGGCGGTCCAAATAAAATGTTCTTCATGCTGATATGATGTCTGTCAAAGTGTTAGCGTAGCCATTTCAAAGCTTCTCATCAGGATTTACTGTAACCATCCAACATACCCAGATATAAGCTGAAATCAATCACTGCCACACTTATGGCTTTTCAATACCTCAGGACGTTAAGTGAGCTAGTGGTAATATTAAACAATAGCATGCAATGGCTGCGGTGCCCCTGAGGAGAGGCCTGGGAACTGAAGCGGTGTTCTAACCATCCGACAAGATATCAGTAACTTTTCAGATAACAGAAGACATTCTCTTTATTTTCCAGTACTCTGTCTCCAACATGCAGAAGCGTGAGACTCATATTTCTTAGATGTTGTTCGTAGGTGTGACATCTGTCATAAATATGCAGATATCCTCAAGTTTCTCAGGCTCCCACAGAGAGTAAAGTGAGTGAAGGAAATGGAGAAACTCATAATAAAACCAATGAGAGGGGTGACTGGTCCTTCAACATCTACAAAATACAGCAACACCCGTGAAAATCTGTAGGCTTGTTGACCATATCATGACTTGGCATGAAGTTGTTCCAAGTAATTCTTCGTGCTATGCTGAATGCTTTGTTATATCAGCGCGTGGGCGGTGCTTTGTAAGGATCTTAGATCGCAGTCTGATTGGCAGGAACTTTAAACCAAGAGCTGCAGGGATAGGCTAGCGATTAGTCGTTGGAGCAAAAGCCGCAAGGTTGCGCTTTAGCAAGTGTGGACCTGCTGCTGCTCTCTGCGTATCTCCCGCACTGTCCTCCTCCCTCCACTGGCCTGCAGCTCTCCAGTGCCGTCACATCTACCTGTTTTCCCAATAATACCTATTCTTAGTTTCCTTTTCACTACGGGAACGTGAAGCGAGGCAGACGAGCTGAGCATTGCAATGCAGATGTGATCATCTTATGCAGGCTTGCTGATTAACGCAGTCGCATGTGAAATATCGCTGGGAGCCTGCATTGCATAAGGGATTATGGTTAATAAATGGAAGATGTATGCGGCATCATGAGGCGCCTGTCTGCCTGTTTAGTTCTACTCCATGCCTCAGCCAGTCAGCTGCTGAATGGATTTTGCATTGCCAGCAGTCACTGATTAACTCCAGGTGCCTCTCCATTAACTCCTCTCTGTGCCTGCTTTACCATGGTGTTACTTATTTGTTTACCTTGTGATTCACTCCAGCATTTTCACCGCATTTGATATGACATGATTTAGAGCTGCACAATATCACATAATATGTGAAATTTCTGAGAAGAGCATTAAGCAGTCTTAACAAGGCATGGGTAGCCTAATGATTAGGGAAGTTCACTTGTGATCAAAAGGTTTCTGGTTCGAATCCCCGACCAGAAAGGCACTGAACCCTGGGCGCTGAATTAGCTTCGCATCACTATGTCACATACAGGTTAAATGCAGAGGACGCATTTCGCGGTTGTCAGCAATGACAATTGATCACTTTCACTTCAGATATTTATAAAACGGGAAAGGAAATGAAATTACCTGAAATAATACGCTATAGCCGAATATAATTTATCTACCAATAATGCGTGAAATAAGTTGGTCCCAGCTGTTGTCAACATACATAAAGCAGGGCCTACAAATGCGATTTGATTATTAGGCATGCGCACATGGTGATGATAATGCTGAAACGATATATCGAGCCCTAACTTCATTTGGTTGACACTCTTAACTGTGCTTTTCAAGAATGAATGAGTGTTATGCAGATAATAGAGCCCATTTGATTTCACTATCATACAATCCATATTCTAATATATAGTGGCATGAAATCGCATTCCTTCCGAAAAAACACTGAAGACTTGACCTTGGTGTCCTCAATGCTGGGTATGACTATGCTAAACTGAGCACCGATAAGTTTAAATGCATAATCAGTCAATTTTAATAGTACTAATAAGTTTAAATTGGCTGTAAATAAGGAGGTTAGGAGGTTATTTTAGCTCAGTTGTAGTTCACTCTGGGTTCAAAAGAAACATCATACCGTGCTCATAACATCAGCCTAATCGCTCTATTGTTAGAAGTTAATAGTGATGGTTACGCTGACGATGATGGAGGTAATGGTGGCGGTGTTGATTTCTTCCTCAGGCCCAGTACGAGAACCCCCCTCACATCTACGCCCTGGCAGACAACATGTACCGCAACATGATGATTGACTCGGAGAATCAGTGTGTCATTATTAGGTGAGACCACTGGGTGCTGGAGCCTCAGGACAAAGCTCACGTGAAGTGGGTGATGATTAATGCTACAGGAAACCGCAATTTGTCACTCCCTATGCCCGGTTTTCGGCCTAACGCAGGGGTAGGAACCCTGATCCACGGAGGGCCGCCGTTGGTGCGGGTTTTTGTGAAGATTTCTCAGTCAGCCAATAACAGTGGGTCCCCAGGACTGGAGTTGAGAACCATCCGCGTTATTATTAGCCGATTGAGAGGTCGTCCCAAAAAGCCGCACCCACACCAGCCTTACATGGGTCAGGTTCCGCACGCCTGGTCCTTCTTGGTTTTTCTTTTCGCGGCGTTTGCCATTGTCCGCGTCGACAGCCTGAGCTTGACGTGCTTTGTCTTGGTCTTCGTCACGCCAGTGGAGAGAGTGGAGCTGGGAAGACGGTGGCTGCCAAGTACATCATGAGCTACATCTCCAAAGTGTCTGGCGGAGGCCCCAAGGTTCAGGTGAGCTCCTCCTAGATGGGCAGGTGCTCCATTAATCCCCAGGGAAATAACAGCTGGACTAGAGGTCTAACGGTGCACACAAGTCACCGTTTGGTACAACTCTTGGTTTTGGGTTCGTGGTTTGGTACAGTTTTGGTACAGCAGGGAATTGAATTTGTTCTGAAGCTATTTATTATTAAAACTGCAAACACAATCTGGAACAGTTGTAAACCAATAAAATAAAACCTTATCTACACTGCATAAATAAACGTAAATTAAAAAATCAAAAATATCATAATCACAATGAACTAAATTCCATCCAAATCATACTGTTGAGTTTGGTCACATGTCTGTAGTGATAAACATGCTTACAGTTGTAATTATATTGTTTTGTTTTGGTCTTAATTTACTGGCAAAACTGCCTTAAATACTATGGGGAGATTAACTTGCAGAGGCTGTTTCTGCAATTTGGAGAATAGAATCAAACAGAAGCTTTGTTTGTCATTGTAAACTAAATACACAACAAAACTAGGAGTGCCGCTTCTGTTCAGTGTAATGAAAGATAAGAAGAAAAGAAAAATTACAAAAAACAGGCATACAAATAAGTACTTGTTTGTATTTGCATATATAAAATCAACCAATAGGAGGCAGGTAGTAAATATAAATACTTTGGGTGACTAAGGTAAATAAAAAGAATCGTTATTATTTCACTTGTTTTTTTGATCGCTAAAGGCTGATATTGAACACAGATTTTTTTGTTCTTGTTGTTTAGTGGTCTTATGGCCCCCTTATTGCCTACCAGAGGGCAGCAGAGGGAGACGGGCGGAGTCTCTGAGGATGTTTTGGGCTTTGGAGGGGCAGCAATGGCTTCCAGGGATGGCAGAGATTAGCCAGTGGCTTTTGGGGCAGAGAGAAACTTCCTCAGGGCTCTACTGTCTGCGGATGAGCAGCTGGCATAC
>JAODKE010000146.1:15248294-15261890 GCA_026779605.1 Mormyrus hasselquistii
GCAGCTTCATTTATAAGCCCCGCCTCTCCACAACCTCCGACACGCTGCTCGGTAATTCCCATTTGATTTTAGGAGGACGGTATGTAAGCCATGACAGGCTGAGGATGACAGACACTCCCCCTGAGCTGTCACTCATGCACTTGTGGTCTTCCTGTTAATTTGAAGCTTTTCTGGCTGTAGAGAGTGGGGCTAGTTTTAGCTCATGGCGTTCATGCATCACGCATTTCATGTTCATGCATTTTATCCCCTAGAAGCTCCCAAGACTCAAAGGGGCAGCCTAACATCCTTGGCCTGGAGCTCAGAGAGGAATGGCAAGACGACGAATTTCCCAGGTGAGGTCGCTCACCACAGCTGAAGTGCTCCTGTTACATCATGTGACAGCGATCCAGTGATTCTCATGGTGTGACCCCAGTAGCACTATGTATAGTGTTAAAAAATTTGGTCTACTGTACATGTTACATATCTTGGTATATGTCTTTGTGTTGTGTGGTTAATCTGTACTTAATTAACCGTGTTAATTTTCAGTCAACTAATAAACTTTATGCCATAAATGGCTTATGGTTTTTTAAAGGTTTTAATGCATAGGTCAGTAGCAGATCAGTTCACAATACATGCACATTGGCAACTGTATTTAAATTAGCATAATCCAGGCATTTTCTTTGAAAAACATTTTTTTTTTTACCGTATAGAAAATGAATTTAGATATTTGATTTTCCACTTAACTGAGGCAAAACATAAGCTGTCCACTAGATGGCGGTGTAACTTAACACTTAACTCGTAAGACACGCAGCATAAATGGAGTGTCCGCTGGCTTCCATATTCATCACTGCTTTCAGGTAGTTTGTCCAGCCTCTGTACAGCACTGTGGACAGCTGCTCTAAATGTCCCAACCTGTGATGTACCACTGCCCCATCATTCTTCTCTTCATGTCTACGTCCTAATTTCTGAATGTCTATTTTCAGTTTAAAAATGAAAACAATAAATATTCAGGTGTCCTTTTCACCTGACTGTAGGAGCAGTAATTGAACTTGACATTGTTCCAATTGTGAAATGTATCTTAGGCCACTTCCAGAGAGTTCCTTCCAGAGCCCAGATGAAGTGGAAAGCCCGACATCTGAAGGCGACAGGCCTGGTACCGAGCGCTAATTTCTATGGAGGGTCATCCTTTATACGGCTTGTTTATTCGCAACAGTGTCATTGCTTTTGTTGCCGTGCGGAAGGAAATTAAATGTCAATGTTAGTCTTCATGTGGTTTGGGAAAAGCCTCATTTTGCCCTAACTCATACAGTACCGGTCAAAAGTCTGGACACACCTACTGAAGTTCACTTTAATCTCAACAAGATAATACTAAGTGCACCTCAGGTTATGCAAGTACTGTATTATCTTGTGAACAAGTAAATAGATGGAGTTTTGTTACAGATGACTTGCCCCCCCTCCCCCACAATCCCCCCAACTTAAACTAGAAATAGAGCTGGTTTGGGATGAGTTGAATCAACGGGTAACAATTAGGTGCCAATTTGTGCCCAAAACTTGTGGAAACTCCTTAAGGCCTGTTGTTGGAGAAGCATTCCAGGAGGCTACATCTGGAGGCTGGTTGAAAGAATGCCAAAAGACTGCAATGCCTTCGAGCCAAATGGAGCCGTTTTGATGGGCCTGAAATTTGAGAAAATTTTGAGATGTTGAACACTTCTTTTTAAAATTGAATGCGTACTACTTCATTGCCTCAAGGCCTTTTACTATAACATGAAGCTAAAATCGGGAGACATGCATTAAAAGCAGATGTGTACAGACTTTTGACTGGTACTATATATCATTATAAACTGACTGATGGGTCCGTTTCCATGGCAGGTCCTCCCAGCAGCTTGGCACTATCAGGAAACCGGGGCAGGAAAAGGCGTCTCGTGGCCCCTGCCCTTAGCCTGACGCTGGAGCGCAGCGACTCGGCCGTTTCAGAGGAGTTCACGGCTGCTGCACTTTCCCCATCACCTGATGAGGATGATCTAGACATCAACCTGGAGGAGCTGGAGACGCCTTCCGACAGCGAGTCGTTCACCCTCAATGACAGCATGCAAGACTTGGAGTGGGAGGGTAACTGAAGCTTCGGTTTTCTTTACGCTTACATTAAGCGCACGTTTCATTTTTGAAATTTATTTACTCCGTCGGTGCAGGCAGTGAGTTGACAGCTGTAACTCGATAGTTTTCACTGCTTAGCTAACTCTGCCAATGGCGACAGATGACCTCCCGCGAATGGGCCGCAGAGAAGCCAGAGCGGCCCACAGGGTGGCGGCGGAGCAGGCAGAAATGGGCCAGTTGGAGTTAGACCGGGTGGACAGCCAGGGCCGACGGTGGCGTAAACTCCATATCGCCGGACAAGAGAGTCTGGTGAACATGAGTGTGCTGGAGCCCTACCTTCAGGTGCTGTCCCATGGAGGTGGGTCTGAGGTGAACCTCTAAGATTGCCAGCTGTAACTTGGGCTGCTAGCTTGGTCGCTGTCTTTCAAAACTTTGATAGTCGACATGTATGTATGTCGTGCAGCATTTTGCAAGGGAAATTGTGACATGCGATGGACACCCCTTGCTGTCATGCATACGGACTAATAATATACCAAGATAAAGTGTCCCAGATCAAACGGTGTCACACAGACGGAAAGCCTATTGTTAAGACATGATCAGATCTTGAAGTCATGGACTGGTCACCGCTAAAGATCGCTAACATGACGTGATGAGGTAACCCCTGTGTTTTAGGTTACTACGGGGATGAAATGAATGCCATCATTGTGGTTAGCTCCTGTTATCTTCCTGACAGCACCATCGATGACTACCAATACGTCATGGACAATCTATTCAGGTATTATGTACAAACTACAATCACATTGTCGCCATCTGACAAAGCATTACCCTCTGTGTTGTTCTGACCACCTTTCCCGTAGGATATTATTCGTAGCAGTACGACGGAAGTAACTATGCTTATCTCAAACGAGGATGAACCCCAGTCGAAATTATATCGCAAATCAAATTGGTTAAAAGGCACCGCAGACTGTGGCTTAGGATGGGGCCGATCAGCCCCCCCCCGATCTAATGTGTTTTCATGACGACCATCGCAGGTATATTCTGGGGACGCTGGACCTGATGGTGTCGGAGAATTACATTATAGTGTATCTGTGTGGCGCGGTGTCCCGCAGTAAAATACCCACTATCAAATGGCTGCGAGACTGTTACACGACCATCGACAGAAGGTGAGCAGAACGGGATGCAATCGGGATGGTTACATTAAGGGGCAGAGTTCTGGTTGATGGCACAATAATGACTGAGGCTGAGGGACTTCAGTCTGTCATTTAGTATTTGTTAAGATTTTGTTTTTGCATTATATGTCAGTATAACTAAATCGCCACAGCTAGCATGAATAATAAATGTGCCTCAAAATTGCTACACAGTATTACCAGCAAACTTGACGATTTTCTCTTTTCTATACAAAGTCTATATTGTGGTATAGACTATAGTATAAAAAAGGGGCTGGAGCTGTTCATCCCCAAAACTACGTGCATTATGACATTCCTCCTAGTGGCCTTGCTCTCTAAAGTCCTCATTGCAGAATGGCCAGGTTTACGTGTCACAGGCCACTGGATCTGCTGGTTTTTATTCCACCCGAGTCTTTAATTGCTCTTGCTGAATTAGAATTACCTTACAGGATGTGCTGAGTCAGACTGCAAGGTAATAAAACCGGCTGAACCTGTGGCTCTGAAGACAGTGGCTGCCCAGCCCAGTATCACTGCCTTGAGTTCTTGTGTGCCTAAGACATAATTATTGAAATCATATATTATCTATTTAGCATATAAAGATACACTGCACTTCTGGTTTTGCAAACCTGCTGTTGGTCCTGAGGTATGGCTCCCAAAAAACACATGCAATTCTAGTTTAGTCCACAAGAGGGCAAATCAACAGAGCTTCAATAGTGTTCAGCTTCAATAGCTGTGCCAGTGTGAAGTGGGATTTTGCTGCTTGGCAGTGTTCTGCTCTCAGCCCCCTTCATGAAGTATGACAGGAATGCTGCACTAATTCACAGACTTCTAGCACAGCTGTCTGGTGTGTGTGGGGGGGGGGGGGGAGCTATTCCTCCAGAATTCCTCAGATAACCTATTTACTGGGGGTTACAATCACACACACACACACACACACACACACGACAGAGCTTGTCCTTCAAAAATGCCTTACCAGTCAATTACGTTATCCACGCCGGACCAGTGCGCTGGTTCCACCTATTGTTGCATTCATTGCGTCACCGATAAAATTAAAATGCTGCTCCTGTTAATTATTACCACAGTTAATCCTATCAACAAGAGTGTGGAATGTCAGGAGACACGCTGCGTGTTGTTCGCAGATTTGAGACAAAGCTCCATTATGGCTTTACGCTGGTGCTCGTCTGACTCTCGAATCATAGTCTCCGTTGAGAATTTCTGAGGCACTTGGAGTGGTCAGATGCGTGATGTCATGCCTAGATGTGGTGTAGGAAACTTTTGACTATAAAAATTACCCCAGGCACAATTCCCAGAGCTGGCAGTTGGGTGGCTGGGGGGGGGGCGGGGGAACCTCACCTCAAAAGCAAAATAAAGTTCACAATGCGACGTTTTCCTTAGTTGCTAGAGCAAGCATGTCTCAACCCCTAAAATCAGCCATGCAGATGTCCTTAAATTAGCCAGTTCTTTTATTTGGAATCTCTGCAGGGTTCGGTCACATGTTTCATCGTGGTATATCATCTGCGTGCTTCATGTACTGTAGGGAAGGGCATCAGATGACTTTAAAATGTTCCTCTTTAATAAAGACAAACTAAGGGTGAAACCCTCCGATGGATGAGTGAGTGGAAGGAGTTACTGGGATTGGCAGTTATTTAAACATATTTCTGAGAAGTAGGTGGGGCAAGTGTCATCGATTCAACGTCCTAGCAAGACAATGATTTATAATTTTTTTTTTTATTGAGAGACTTTTGCCTGTCCTCAGGCCTTGGGGGACTGTGTCAGCAATGAGAGTGATCTGGCTGTACTCACCACCTTCAGTTGCATTCCCGTCAGGGCAGGATTTGCGCTGCTCAGTCACTCTGCTGTGTCATGACCTCAGCTGTGCTGAGTCACCACCCAGCTGATGTGGTTTTCTGATTGACCACCACAGTTGTGTCACAAGTGTTCCTTTCGTGGAACAGGAATTTCCTCGCAAAATACCCCATGGTTTTTACCATTTAAAACAATTCCAGCAACCCTGTGTGCTCTGTCTGTATACCTACTCTTTGTCTTGATATCAGGATTACATTATATTATCCAAACTTCCTTTAATCGGTATGAAGTGCCACAATTTAGTAGATTTCATCTAGTGCTGTTCAGACAGTCTGCACGTTTCCATTTGTGATACTCAGGATACAGTTGTCATTATGCCTCTTTCTCTCCAGGCTGAGGAAAGATTTGAAAGGCCTATTTGTTGTACACCCAAACTGGTTCATCAAGGGCCTGATCACCATTGTCAGGCCATTCCTCAGGTAAGAACCGCAGGGCTGAGAAGTCCACCAGACTGCGCAGATCTGGAAAGTGTTACTCATTGCATTTGCCCATTGCTGCCTGGCTTTTTTGCCTGTTTGATACAACTAGTTATTGTGGGCAGCAGTTTCATGTAACAGCTGCAGCAGAACTTATTTTTAATATCCCAATATTGGAATTTGAAAAGTCATTTGTATATTACTTAGTGGATTCTGCATAAACAATCCTGAAATATTTCTTCTTGCTTGCAAGGAACATTTTACTTAGGTTTTCATCCGAGTAATTCCCCCCAGATCGAAATGAAGTCATCGTCACTTTTTTCCTCGTTACCTACCAGAAAATCCCCATATGGATTCAGGAATTCCACTAAATTGTGCTTTTTTCCCATTATGATTGCGCCATAGTGTGAAGTTCAGCCGAAAGATGCGATTCGTCAGAAGCCTCCAGGAGCTCAGCACATACATTCCCATGGAGCATGTGCAGATCCCAGACTGTATCCGACAGTGAGTGACTGGCCTTCTCAGACGAGTTCAGATTCGGGAGATTCCAGTCTTGCAAAAGATAATAATAATAGGTTTCGCTTTCCTGGAGCTGTGCTACACCGACCTCAGGTGGGGTCGACGAAACCTTACACTAGGAGACACTAATTAATATATATATATATAATTAGTGAGCAACAGTTGAACAGATCACATTTTTTCACCACTAAGAGCGGACACCTTGACCAAAATAAGCACATCTGTGTTGATTTAAGAGTAATAGATCTTTCTTGTCTTGCAGGTTTGATGAGAACATGAACAGGTGAAAGATCCACTTCTTATCCATGTAATATTTACTGTATATATAGATGGGCTAATCAGGTGGAAGGGCTATTGAACAAGCAGCCAAGTGGACAACGTGGATGGCGACACAGATCACCTCATATTCCAGGGCCAAAGCAACAAAGGCAACACTGTGCGGCAAGGAGTCGTCGTGGGAGGCTGATATTGGGTTCTGTAATAGGGTATTGGGGAAAGCTGCTACGGCTTACTGCTCAACGTCAGGACTTGTGGGTGCTTCCTGCCATCCTACTTGACATTTATCTGCCCAGTTTAATGACAGTGATTCATGGGTATCAGACACCATGCCAGCATGGTTTTATGGGCTAGGGGCCAATTCGTAGCAACTGCAAACGGGAACAAAAAGAACGTTACATAAAAGCTACTCTGTGGACAAGCAATAACAATGCAGCCCATTCCAGTGTGTCACAGCCATCTGACTGATGGTTCAGGGTGAGATCATTTGTCAATTTATGTAACAGCCCTTTCAAAAAAAAAAAAGTGCAACAGATCCTATTTTAAAGTTTGGATGGAAGTGTAGATGCATCCCGTTGTTACTGTGCATGTCTAAGATCTGGTTATCTAAGCAATGAGAACTGCGTTGGGACAGTAAGTTTGTTGGTTACAATATAAGCTCCCTGCCCGTATTTAAACACTAACTTGCATTTTCCACCATTTCTTTGTTATCCTTTAAAGAAGCGAGATATGTCATCTAAAAGGGCACTTTTCTTGTTTTTTTACTTGTACTGATTTCTGCAATGCAACAAACATTGTAAAGTTGTTTATATTCTGTTAGAGTAAGTCTTTTGGACCTTGGATCTGTTTTTAAAGAATGCAATATTTCCCAAAGACCATACTATACAGACAGGGGTCTCCAACTCCAGTCCTGGACAGCTACTAAACCAGTAGGTTTTCTATCCTACCTGGCTTCTAATGAGCCACACCTGCTCCTGGTATTTACCCAAAGACAGGTGTGGCTCATCAGAAGCCAGGTAGGATAGAAAAGCTACTGGACAGTAGCTCTCCAGCACTGGAACCATGGCAACCAGTACATCCCCATGGTCACTCCAATGACAGTGTATAGCAGGTTATACTGGCATGGTCAAATTCCAAGCCTCATGGTCGGACAGTGTAGATCATTTTCTCAGTATAGTACTTTCATGAATGAATGAGCTAACATTATTGCAACAGCAACATGCTTAGATGACATGTTACAAAGTGTGCTGAATGGTAGCATTTGAACAATATTTGTAAAAATAAAAACCAATTTTCCCCATACAGTTTATTTTCATTTAATAATCATGTTTATAATGCTATTAGTTCCAAGTGACTAATCTTATTTACACCCATATTAAATCAAAAGCTTTATGGAGTGCCATAAAAGATCTGGACAAAACCAGTGAACCCTAGTGATGAATACTTCAGTTAATTTCCTTTTCACTATCAGAGTTCAAAGTGCATGTGTGAAAGAGGGCAAAAATTAACAAATGCTTTCTCAAAAGGAAAACAAACACAAAAAATAATCAACTGATTGTTGATCTATACGAGATTTCAGAGCCATGTGCATAGTAACAAGCGTCGTCTCATTTGAGTGTGTTTGGACAGTAACACTAAACAACATCATTAGTAACTAGCACCTGGTATCAAAGATCATATCGAGGGTTTCAGAAAGTAATGTGTGTGCAGAATAATTTGGCCTCAGACTTTGCTTGTTCAAGCATCACAAAATTTCCCCACTTACATCCTGAGGAGGTGATATGGTTCAACAAAGATCCAGTGTTTAGTTAAAGGAAGAATGGATGCCATTTATTCCATATGAAGTTAAAATGTCAGGTTTTTTCTCCTCTGAAACTACTGAGCTTTACTGTATGACAAAGAAACTTTTCCACAGCAGGATAATTGTAAAGGTTTCTAAAATGTCTCATCCCACCATGCAACTGGGCTTTTTGATATACAAGGATAAATATAAAAAACTGTCTCCCTTTCACACATCTGAATCTGAGGAAAACATTTACCCATAAAAATAGTTCAAGATTTTTCACAACCGTTCAATTTGTAAAAGACCATGTGCTTTGTGCCAGCCTGTGTGCACAGAGCAGATATATATGCAAACAGAACTGTGAACCTGGAATGGAAAACACACACACACACACACACCTTCCAAAGTGCTGCCCTGATCACTGAATTCACTAGAGAGAATTTCTACAAAATTACCACTTTGGTTACATGAAGGTCAATGTTGACCGCATTTTTTTTTTTATAAAAACGACAAAAGATCAGTTTACTTAAAACTATTTTTCATTTTAACAAATCACACTGCATTTCCCCACACAGACACACACACTTTTTAAGTCTGACGACTTCGTATGCAATCTTAACACAACTGAGTATGGAGTGCAATGAGCATGAGGTGAGAAATATTACTACATGAGGTTAACTGAAGGAAAAAAAAATTAGTTAACATTGTTTAAAATCACTAAATCACAAATATACATGCTTATACCAATGAAAAGGAACAAATTGGGCAGCGTGGTCCATACACACTCAAAACGGGAATGCGAGAGAAAAATGTCCAGTGACTTGCCGAAATGATAGTTCTGAATAATAAAATCACACATCAGAAAATATAAATATCTACAGCACTGTTTCATGAAAAGGTCATAGTGCTACAGAAGAACTCCCAAACTCATGGGAAGAGTTTCAGCTCCTTAAGCAGCTTGTAGTGCACCACCCTAATTAAATTTAAGCTTGCAAACCATGCCACTGTAATTGGTTAATCCAGTAAGAGAAAAAAAAAAAAAAAGTTCAAGTTTGCATATTCATTTGGAACTAAACAGGAATATCACACAAACAATGGTTTACATTTAAATATTATACTCGTTCCATATCTATCAGTAATGCAGTTCACAGAACAAAATGACAGTAGGAATGGATCAGCAGGAGCCACGGGCACCAACTGCCACAGGGATTTCTAGCTCACTCCCGAGACTAAAAAGGAAGAAAAAATATGACCCTGAAAATATTTGACCTTGCTTTGAACCACAGATTATGCATCCGGCTGTACCTATAGCCATTTCGATTTTGCGAGATAAACCCCCCACCAATTTAAAACAGCAGGTCACATCTGTTCTTGACAGGAAATTGGGTTGTAATCACAGCCTGGCAGCGGAGGAGGGAGGAGACAGCTCTGCCCCAAAAAGCACTTAGGAAAAGAGAGGTGGCAGTCAGAGACGGGGGCGATTCACGTGCTGCCATTTCGGCATGGACAAATCAGGACAGCAAAGTCCCTCTAGCAGCATTGAGGTAACAGAATTTATGGGCCCTAAAAATCCACCCCCCTCGGGTGCAATTAAATACCAGGAAGCTGCTTTGCAAGTAGGAAACCCTTTCTAGTATTTTAATTAAATCAGTGTGCTAAACGAACTGTGAAGGAACATGCAATCCTCTTTGGGTCATTTGTGACATAATTGTACATCAAGACCTGTAATTTACTGTACAGATTCTTTTAGGGTCAAAATTGCTACAATAGCTAATAACTCAAAATGGTTATAAAACTAATGTACACAGGCATGTGTATGCGCGCATACAATTTGGCTGCGCTGCCTGGCCTGACCTGGATATTCCCTCAAATGGGAATCGGCAGTGGAATCTGCACCAAAACCGCAATAACACTCCAACAGGTTAATAAGACATGCCGATTACGCACTGATAACACAAAGTAAAACAAAAGTTAAAACCACTGGTACTGCAGTGCCATATATACACATACAAGACCCTTAAAAGGAAGCCAGCACCACTGTCTGGCTGATTTCCCAGCATTAATAACATCCGCGCTGACTGGCAGCAGCAGGGTTTGGTATACTCAGAAAACACTTTGCATAACAAGTATATAAAGTTCAGACCATTCAAGGCCGTCCACAGCCGTTAGTGTCTTCCAGCACACACAGCTCGCTGGTTCCCAGTTGGGTGAAGACGTAGGATGGACACTGCTCAGGGACATGGTTAAGTGCTGTTCTGGGAGCGAAGTAACTGCTAGGGCATTTTAGAAGGATAAAGACGAAAAAGAAAAAAAAAAAAAAAAAAAAAAAAGAAGGTCCTGATATTTGCCATTTCCTGCAAGAGAGACAACCAAAGCTTACACACAGAAACAGGGCTCAGCGGACCACACTACCTGCTCCAGTCAGATGTAAAGTGTATTGGAAATTCATCACCATGGACTTTACTACCATGCATGCGGCAGCATCGGTAAATGAAAAGCTGTGTCACTTCAGATATTTCCTTCTTGGCTTACTAGCAGTTATTAATCACAACTGCTAGTTATTACTAGCAGTTATTAATCACAACCTTAAAAGGGGGACCTGAATCACATGACATCCGTGAAGCTTGGTTTAAGCTATTTGGAATTTCCAAGTTTGGTCTGCAAGTCTTCCTATGCTGAAAACCTCCCCAAACATTTGAGCAACTCAGTTGTGTTACGTGCTTACAGAAGTGTGGAAGAGGAGTGATATAAAATGTGTTCTCTTAGCAATTCTCTGTAGATCTTTAAGTCACTAGCTACCTTCCTGTGAGACAGGAGGCTGAAAAGGGGGGAAAGAGTCAAGAAAATCAGTCCAGTGTTATTTAACTTGAAGGGTGAGTGGCCGAATACACATCAGAATTAGCTACAGCGCTGGCCAAAGGCTGCTCCGCCGAGCCGAAGGACGACTCACCCGCTGGCCAGTTATCACACGCCACTGTGACCATTGGTGCTGTGCACTTTCAACCTCATCTTCTGCATTGACCCCAGCTGCGGATATGAGAAAGAAAAAAGTTACAGTATCAAAGTCTGTGGTTGCGTAGCTTGGAGGAGAGCTAGCAGGCATCAGATGATTCAAAAGGCATTTTAACCACTCGGTATGTAGACAAGACAGCTGTGTTTGAAACCTAATTTATCATTTGATTTTTTGTGTATAAAAAGGTTTCAGATTTGTTGTTAACTAGTCACTTCACTCCTATATTGTCTGGAAAGACCCCAGATGACAATGATCGGATGTTATTTCTCAGAGTGTCAGGATGACCAAGAGATTTTGTTGCCAAGACTGTACACAAAGTTTAAAAAAAAAAAAAAAACACACACCCCATTAGATCATTTGGCATTGATTTTGAGGAAGACAAGCCCACACATGGCCACTGTCTCCACACCCATATTCAGCTGTCTCACAGAACACAGGTATTTAATGCTAAGAGTATATCAAGCTTTTCTGAAGCTTTCAACAATGCTATAAAATTGAAAGGGGCAATAAATTGTAAAAGACAAAAACGCACAGTTTATTTTCTACAGCACAGCTAGTTTTGTTTCTCGGATTTCACTTGATGAGCCTAAAATTATAAAGGAGTGACTGCAGAACCAGCCAAGGGGGGGGGGAAGAAGAAAGAAAAAAAAAAAAAAATGGTATCCGTCCTAGTTGGGGGTACACTAGCTAAAAGGATGACGATGACGACGCTGAAATGCATACAAGTATGAAAAGCAGACATTTAAAATGACAAATCTGGTTTGGCGTTATTCACGCCTACAAATACGTCATTGAATGCAAAGCATCTCTCCCTAAACGTCTCCTTGACAGCTTTGTTAACATGGAAGCAGAGGTTTTGATACTGCGATATAAAAACACACACACACACACACACACACTGGCAGTGCTTCCCTTAGCATTTTAACAGGGATTCTGTGTGCTGCCATGTAGCTCATGCTACTGTAGGGCAGATCATGTTCAAAGACCTGACTTCAGAAAGGCCCCAACTCAGGCGGTGGCTGGGAAGTTCCAGTGTTCCTCGAGGTACAGAGGCCCTTTCACTGCAGACGCTTGCACTCAGCTGCGGCTCGGCCACCGTGCGTCCATGCCAGCATCCTGACCGGGCTCTCAGGAAAGGCGGCTATTTTAAGGCCCGTTCTGCAGGGATGTTTCCGCCTCCAGCTCTGGCATAATGTTATGTAAAGCAGGGTTTATGGAGAAGCGATGGCGGCCAAGAGTCCCGTTTCCCAGAGATGGAGACAGAGCCCTATTCAAGAGCCAAGGTCCACCTCCATGTAACGTCTTTAGGGTGATGCTATACTGAATGTCCTGTTCCAAGGGACGACTGAACAAAAGGAGGCCATCCGGGAAGGCAAACACTGAGGCGTATTAATCCACACAAAAGTGCAACGAAACACAGGGGAAGGAAGCCCCCCCCCCCAGGCTAAATATGGACGGTGCTGTTAAAGCAGTGAGCTCATGGCACTGGAAAGGAATGCAGATGGCAATACAAGCTACGCCGTGTTCCTGACGCGTCTGATCAGGACGTGGTATAGAAAGACATTTTTACAGCAAGACAGCATTTGGGGGGGGGGGGGGGCTACTGAGAATGGTGAAGAGCAACGTGGCAGATGCCATCATAAAAACTGAGAAGGGATAAGTGGAGTAACACCCATCTTCATCCTTGGCAGAAGATCATTGCGAAACCATCCATGAGTATTAACCAATAAACCATAAAAGTAGCATATACATTAGGCTACAGAAAGAAAGTGTACAGTGATACGTCACATAACATTATACTTAATGAACAACTACGTTATGTTTATAGTTACTATACCGTACTTAGTTTATAGTGTAGTCTTTCTATTTATGAGAGTTTACGGTAAAATAGTAATACACAGTATGCAGTGTAGCACAGTGTGTACATACTCCGACGGTCACACAATGACAAAATTGCCTAAAGATGCATTTAGAATTTCTCAGAACATATCAATCGTTAACAGACACGACTGTACAGTGGGTTGGGTGATGTATTGATGAAATATTGTATCGTGATTATGAATATGCATTTCAATTTTCAATTTTTTGAATATCATGTGTCGCGATATAGCCTAAACACTTGTTTTCTAGCATAATTAATAGATATAATACACTATTTTTAAACAAATTCCATCACGGTATGAGTCCGTTGTTGGCCTCATCATTTTACCTGTGTCATACGCGGCATAACTATACTGGGTCATAAAATCGGGTCGTCATTCTTAGAAACACTCAAAATCACCTGTCGTATTTTACCGTTTCCTACATTTTAAAATATCATGATAAATACTGAAAATCATGACAATCTTTGAAAATAGTGTGATAATTTTAAGACATATCACCCAGCCATACTGTTCAGCATAATAGAAGATTAAATATTAAGATAATAGGGGATTGTTATATATTTAAAAAAAAAAAAAAAAAAAAAAAAAGTTCGGAATGCTG
>JAODKE010000146.1:15263663-15277600 GCA_026779605.1 Mormyrus hasselquistii
AAAAAAAAAAAAAAAAAAAAAAAAAAAAAAAAAAAAAAAAAAAAAAAAAAAAAAAAAAAAAAAAAAAAAAAAAAATCATTCCCTTTGGAAACCAATCAAAATGTTTCAATATGACAAAAGATTAAAAGCAGCAAAGACGATCAGAGGAGAGGAAATCAGTGGAAAGCCCAAGTAATCGGCTGCAGCAAAGCCTTTTCGGCAGGACTCCAGCGGGCCGTTTAAATATCCGGTTCCTGTTGTGACTAATCAGTCCAAAAGGGTCTAAGGATGCCGGCGTCAGCCAGCAAATGCAGGGCATTCGCAAGGAGGGAGAGTCCAGCGGCATCGTCGTCTGTGGGGTGGGCAGGTCAAACAATCCGCTTTCATCCTGGGGGCCACCAAATAGGACCGGAGGACCGAGAAATCGCGGCGCGGGGGTGGAGGTTGGGGCACTACCTTCAGAAAAGTAAACCGGCATTATAAGGAGTATGCGTGCATAGGAGGATATCTGCGATGGGGTGGAGGATCTGGAGACCCCCGTCTGGATGGCGGGAAGAGACGCCCCGCCGGAGCAGACCTGAAACTCCAGGAACCAACCGAGATCCCTGGAAACACCAAATGCTGCCACAGCAACAACACCTGAACACTTTTAGCCTGAACCAAAACGGCCAGCCCAGGCCCAGGGAACAGCAAAACCTCATTCCTGCCCTTGTGGGCTCCCAGCAAACCTCAAGCAGGTGGGGCTTATGCTGGGGGGGGGGGGAATATGGCCGTGACCCAGAATCCTTAGAAACCCAGTGACAAGCCAAAACCCCAAATGCACTCAGGACCATGTGATCTATCAAAAAAAAACACACTGCTCGTTACAATTACCCATTAGATTCATCTGGGAGCTTAGCTAACCGTACATGAGGTCTGCGTTTGGGACGACTGCTGTCTGGCTGCGCAGATTGGAAATAACATCAAGACTGGGTTACACACACACACACACACACACACACACATATAAGCACTCTCCATCCATTCATATCTTTGGGTATAACCCTAATCCCAGTTCAAGACTTTTGGTTGTGTTACTTTTTTGATTGCAATCACGGATTTGTATAAAATTCAGGTTATCCTTGTGGGGACTGAAAAAACGTTGTGTGAAAATCTGGTCCCCATAATGTATTAATTACAAACACGCACACACACAAACTTCTAGAAAAATACAGCTTAGTACAGAAGCGAGACTCAGAAATAAGCACATTCCACATCAGAAAGCATGATTTGGCTGCTGTTCAGCGACACAAACGCAGTTTGCAGAGACATTTAATGTCAAAACCAGGTATCTAGTAATAGCTTCATGCATTTCAAAAGAATTTGGAAACAAATTATATTGTTGCCTTTGGCCATAATAGGGGGGGGGTCTGTTTTCCCATCAGTCTGAACAGTCCAGCTCGCTTGGGGCTGATATGACACAATGTGCTTTCTGAGGAGACTTCCTGGGGGAAATACAGACCATAAACCGGGAGCACCAGGGCAACGGGAGCAGACACTGCAGTCTCAAAGACGGTGCCGATTCAGGGTCGGATCCACCTTTTCAGGGGCCCTAGACAGGCCCTTAGCCAGAAATAAATTGGGGGGTTCCCCGCGATGGACTTCGCAGATTTGGATTGGGGGGGTGGGGTTAGAAGATTTAGCTGATTCTGCCAGTCGGGCCCTAAGCAGCTGAAATAGAGAAAACCAGGATAAGCGGGGGGGAGTTTCCACACATTCATGGCAGTCATGTGACCTCAGTGAGATCAGCTGACCCCACAGCTGGAGAGCTAACGAGGTCACCGCTTCAGGTGAGATTCACCGCATGTCATTACTCCAGCGCACCCTCCCACCAATACCCCACCCGCTCCAGAGGGGAGAGAAAACCCACAGTCAAGCCCAAGTGGTACAAACAGGAATGTGGAATATTTTATCGTTCAAGGAGGACTGAAGGAGGGAGACCGTTTGCTTTACTCCCAACCCTAACCGCTCCAAATAAAGTCAGAGCCAGCGGGAGCGTGGATGGGCCACTCAGAGTGTTTTTCTTGGGAAGTGTTTCCAATTCGTAATCTTCACCAAACAACGAGGTAAACAGTCCAACTCGATAAGGAAAACAAGCTGGGTCTAGCACTACGCTCAAGGTCATTAACTAGCTAATGGCACCATCTTCTCCTTGGACGGCAGTCTGAACATTGTCGACAGGACGGTCCAAATTAAATATTTTTAAAGAATGGATTCTCCAAGAAGACACCGGATCTGAAACTGATACCTAAACATGACCTTCAAGAGGCAGGAACTGTGTAGAATTTAAGGCAGGTCACTGCATTGAAACCAGATATTAATACGGGCTTTATTTCAAGAGCATCAAGCCATTTCCAAACTGCTTATCCGGTTCAGGGTGGGGGGAGCAGAGAGCCCAAGACCAAGGGTTCGAGGTACAAGTCAGGAGCGACTCCCACTGTGCCTCCGTCTCAAAACCGTTTTACACCACAGTAATCTGGCCGGAAAGATTAAAAGGGCCGGAAAAGGACAATCCCTTCATAAGCATAGCCGACTACTGACCTTCCCCAGGATTTAGGGTGCATGGGGGGGG
Organism: Mormyrus hasselquistii; assembly: GCA_026779605.1. Taxonomy (NCBI): domain Eukaryota; kingdom Metazoa; phylum Chordata; class Actinopteri; order Osteoglossiformes; family Mormyridae; genus Mormyrus; species Mormyrus hasselquistii. The sequence continues at coordinate 15,266,254 of JAODKE010000146.1, forward strand.
GGGGGGGGGGGGGGAGAGAAAAAAAAAAAAAGTTCCTCTTCACATAATCCTACCAAACAGCTTCCTCTGTTAAACCTTTGTCCAGTGGTGGTCTATCAAGTAAGACAGCTGCACAGATTTCCTTATGACTGAAGCTCCGTCTAACGTCCTCTAGATATATTAGAAGGTAGTTCATTCCATTGTTACCCTTATCAGAATTTTGCTCTATACAACTGAGGACACTTTAAAAGGCACTGGATGACACACGGGTCAAACAGAACGTGGGGTTAACAGTTTTTGCAAACGAACTGTAGAACATTTTATGCAAGTTTCAAGCAAATCACTGATCTGAATGTTCTCACTATTGCATTCAAACTGAGTAAAATTACAGGCCGAAGTGTATGAGACAAATCAAAGTGAATCTGTCCTCCTGGGGATTCAGGACTAGCAAGAAAACCAACTTCAAATATACACTGAACTAGAAATAAGAGCAATTCCATCAAAAGGCACAGATTTTTTACTAGTGAGGTCAGTAAATAGCTTGTTTTGACACTTTCGTATCATCCCAAAAAATTTACGTCACTATGATTATTTCAAGCACTTAGTATAAATTTTCTTCCTAGCTGCTTATAAAGGCAATGGTCCTAATTTTATATGCACAGCCTCAAAGCATTTGAACCAATAAACAGAAAAACAATCACATGGGTGCGGAACAGCTAACGAGCCACAAACTTTATTTATAAGCCAGTAACAATGACCTTATTTGTATATGTCTCCCTTAAACGTTTTTGAATATGGGTCCCGTGGTAGGATGCAAAGATTTTGTTAGAGCAGTTTGTCTTAGACGCGCTTGAAGTTTGGGCACTCAAATTTGCATTTATAATTCCAAAACACTCCTGTGATTTCAGCATGTAGGTCACCTAGTTCATTCAACCAGTCAGAAAAAATGTCTTATCCACACCCTTTTTAGAGGCCTGACCTATAAAGGACTTCAAATAGTTGCTATGGGGAAAAATAAGCTTATTTAAGAAGCAATAGTCTTTGTGTCACTTTGACAATAAGCAAAATGTTACAAAGCGTAAAGTGGCAGTTAACGCAAGACACCCTATGGTAAACTGATTACATATGCAAACTGATCATGCTCAACACATTAAGCTTGACGCCCAAACAGTCTGAATCTCGATAGTGGATAATGGAGCAGAGAACATGTGACTGACTTAATGGGGGTAGAAGAGGATGAGACACTCACCGGTGGGGGTTTGGTCACCACACAGCAACTCATCTTGTGCCAGAATTCACTCATCCCTGGCATCTGCCAATTTAATTCCTTGTCCGTCCTGCCGCCTTACTGGCAGTTGACGACGCCACTGAAAATGAGGGCTAGTCTTCGAATCGATGAAGTCCTATTAAATCAAGAGCCATCCAGAATCAGTCCAACGCCGAGGGCAGTCTCAAAAGCAGTCAGTGTGGCCGTCTTCCCAAACCTCCAAAAGTTCTGCTCGAAGTCCGCTACTGCTTGCTTTTCTGTTTCTTCAGAACTTCCTCAGCTCTGGGAGGGACCTGTTCAGGCAAAACAAATTCCACCAGTTAATGGCTTGAGGGTGAAGAGAGGAATCACATAGGGCCACCGTGGCCTGTTCATTTACTACTCTATAACAGGATCCCTTTTAAAATGCCTTTGACAGATAGCAACATTCATATGGCAGATTCAGCTGGAGAGCTGGGAGACGTTATACTAGAGTACCTAGAGTACTGTGCGAAAAGGCATAGGCCCTATTTATCTGGGTAACAAGTGTATATTTGCACGAGGGGTGTGAACACACCATACAGACACCACAATTTATCAGTAGAACAAATGCAAATTAAAAGTAAACACAGAAACTAAGGAATTTCTTGTTATCTAAAAAGTCATCTTGTTGGATGGTTAGATGAACACCGCTTGTTCCCAAACCTCTCCGCAGGAACACCTCAGCCACTACTATGTACAAGTTCAATTTCATAAGCTGCAGGATTTAATTTAATTAAATAACTTGATTGAACAAGGTGTGACAGTGAGCGAGTGAAATAGATACACTGGTGTATTTGACAGTAGCAGCAGATGAGGTGGGTATTTTATGAAATTAAATGGCAAAGCTGATAGACTGACAGTTTTACACTTACTTGTAGATCTAAACATTTTTCTTTTATATTCCAAGACTTTTGCACAGTACTGTACCTCTCACCTTTAAGAAACTTGACAGTACATTTAAAGTGGTCCCTTTATTCCTTTCAGAATAACAAGATGAGTTTTTAACGCATACATATTCAACATTAAGTCCCGGTACTTATAAACATTGAGAGACCGAAGTGGAATCAAGCATCCTTTTTAAAAGCCATCATAACAATGAGTCACACAGTTTAATTAGTAGGATAATTTCTGCTTAATTAAGATGTTTACTGAAGATCGGTACATTTGACAAATGTTTTCCTTTAAACAGCAACCACTGCCATGTCTACAGATGACGGGGTAAAGGTTTGACAAAGCTAGTCTGCGCGTTTTATTCCATCTTACAAAATTAAAACCGTTACACTGCACAATGCTAAAATGTTCAGTCTTACACTTAGAGCCTTGCCACCGTTTCCTCAAAAGCATAACCTACTGCAGATCACCTGATAACTTGAACACTGCGTTTAGAACAAATGCATCCATAAGCGTCAAGCAGAAAGTACAGCACATTTTGGGAAATTTCATTTTTTTTTCCCCCAGGAGGAAAAATCTCCAAAGCAGTCAGTGGTGCTGGTACCGATTTTGGGCCCCATGAAAATACATCATATGTCACATAGAACTCATGATGCCAATGGCATCTGCAGTAGGAACATGCGGAATTCATTAAGACCTATGCAGAAATACTTGCCAAATATTCAAAAAACTCAGCTTATCTATATACAAAACAAAATCGTACGTGGTTCTTGGCCTTTGGAAACCTAAGGTAAACTTCACTCATAAAGAGATAAAAATTTCCTTTCTACGCCCGTCCTCAAGGTCACCTGACAAAACTCTTCAAATAAGCAGCATAAATATGAATATCATATATACGGCCAAAGATATGAGGGAGAGCCTCAGAAATGCTTCGTTTGGTTATATATACACTGTACAAGAGATTTCCTTTAAAAAAAAAAAAAAAAACCTCATTAAGGCATGTCGCGGAAATAAACACACGTGGGAAGATGGGCTTTGAAAGTCTTTCCCATGATTCTAAGTTGGTAACTGTTTACACACTGGTGGAGTGCGTGTAAATCCGGTTATATACAAACCAATACCTGGATTTCCCTTCTTAAAAAAACAGCAAGGCGCCCAGGCATGTAGCACCCCCAGTCCGCCAGTTTCAGTATGCGGAGGCCAGGGATACTTCTGACGCACGTACATGCTCAGGTTGTTTCCCATACTTATTTTTCACGTCAGTTTTGAGTAGCAGCCAAAAGCCTAGAAACATTAAATGGCTCATTGTCTGTGACAGCTGCTGTTTTGCGAATTTATTTAATGTAAAAATTTTATACGGGACTTACACAACCCCAACATCTCACCTATAAATCATGAAGCGTACTAAATCCTTCCATTAAATCATCACAAAGTATAATAACCGCGGGACTAAAACATGACAATAGTTTAGTCATTCTTAATTTGCCCTCGCACAAAGCCCAAGGTTTGTTGTCGAATATAAACATTTACATAAATCTAGCATACATTCATCTGTTACATACCCAAGTGGTTTAATTTGGGCAGGGAGGAAAAGTATTCATACAATATTATGGAAACTCAAAGCTCACAACACAAATACAACCATAGCCTACGTACCATTATATACACGAAGTGTGAATTTACAGCTGGTTTAACAATTCAGTAATTTCTCTAAAGAAATTTACCACCTCATTACCACAAACTTTACATTATTTTCGGCGTCATACTAATCGGCTTAATCGCAGGTAATTCACAGCACAGAAATCATGCTTGGACGGATTAAGAAGAAAAATATACTCAGAGCATTAAAGCAAACCTTATCTTCCCGCGGTCACAGGGAAAACACTGGTAAAAAAGGAAAGCTTATTCAACTTAAATTTGGTCTAAATCATTACGCCCTTGAAACTTACAGAAATTATAATTAGGAAAAATAAACTTTAAAAGCTCACCGGGTTTAAAACTTTTCACTGAAACTACACACGGAAAAACTTCATCTTTGGTAATATTTTTTTAATTTAAACAAGGGTGTTAAAGCTCTGCGCATTTAAAAACCATGAGATTAATTTACCTGTGTTGTTAAAGTTTCAAACTGCTCAGGAGGTTTGAAAGAGCAGGGACGTCCTCGAAGAAAATTGCATTTCTACCCTCCGCCTTGCCCCGAGATTGCATACGAAATCAGCCGAGGTGTGGTTGCAAGTCCTCAATCAGGAAATTTTCTGCTTTACAATCCCTCCTCAGCTGCAAACGTTTTCTCTTTTTCTTCTGCCCCATCTAGCGGCCCTAAAGGCTGAACTTGGCCGTGTGGCAACATTTATGGACGTTAATCATGCAGTTCGAGAATCAGCCTACTTCATGTTTTTTAACAAGAGCAAGCATGTAGACATTTCCTGTTTGAACAAGGCGAGGATATTTACGATTATATGAAAACAACACGTGAGCATGCGGTAAAATAAAGGTTTTTTCAGATTTATAATGTTTAAATTTAGAATTAAGGCCATTAATAACGTAAAGGCGCGCGTGCTTTGCAATAAAATGTTGTATTATAAGCCGTGTGAGACTGGAAGGGTTCTTGCGTGATATTACTCCAAACTTTCATCAGCGCTGGTAAAAGCCGCACTCTCCCACTGAACAAAGCCTTTGTCACCCGAGTGTCAGGCGCCGCTACAAAAGAACAACTGTTCTCTTTACAGCTTTTAATCGGTAAATTGGACGGTCTGTATTTCTTAATGTAGTGGGAAACTGCACTGCAATTAAAAAAAAAAATCATAGTGTGTTTGTAATTATAGGACATAGAGAATTCATTGTGGATTTGATACTATAATATTTAAACCAACTTTTTTTTCTTTTCTTTTTAAATAAAGGTTGGGGGGATTAAGTTTGATGCTTAATCCATCCTGTCCATTTATCACAGATTTTACACCTTAATATACAAATTAAATGTTTACAAATTATGTTTAAAATCATATACCTCCGACTCAGTCTTGTGTCAGGTGTTGGTAGCTACAACCTGACAAAATATACATGGCATAAATTCTGGTCAATGATAAACAGGAAATTTTCTAACATAACATTAGGTGGCGGTATTGATCAGGGCAGCACCTCCACTGTCCTCCTGTGATGTGGCACACAAAGCTTCTTCTTGTACAGTAGATAAGCCACAGTTCTTTTAGCATCCTGATTGTTATTGCATTGTTGTCTCTACTGATCATACCGAAGAATAATGACAATCTGTCTATGGCACTCTTACATTCATAAATCACACTTTAAAGAAATTGGCAGTAAAAGTAGACTTTCTCTGGTGGACCCTCCCTTCCTGAATTCAGGCTATAAAGTGGATTGATTTCCTACAGTAAAACGTTGTGAGGTAACATACTCGCAACCATGTGATTTTCTTTTTTGTGCAATCCTGATACATGTTCGTAACTGAATTTATTCTAAACTTGGTCAACATAACTGTACTGATGCCTTCCAGTCAAACTCACATTTAAGCATCTGCCAGGTTTGGTGAAATGCTCAACATAAGATCTTTTAATTCCAAAATTAAAATTTAAACTATATCTAACTTAAAAAAAAAATCCTATACAGTGCATAGCCATCCTTTAATAAACGTCAGAGAATTCCAGTAAATCACAAAGCTTTTATTAACTAAAATTACCACACATAGCTCCACATAACTCAACAAAATAAAAGTGTCTATACACCCATTTGTCCTAAAAATAGCTGCAGGCTTTCGTTCACGTTTTCCGTAAATCAACCCTTTGGATGTGACCATTAGTCAGGTCATGCAATGCCACGTAGTTTCATTCCTGCAGTCATTATTCTTTCTGTTACCAAAGATATCTTGATACCTCTCACCAATGCAGCTTTTCAATTATCATTTATTTACTTTCTGTTAATGATAAAGGTAATGCTTTTTGATATTGTTGCATCTATTTCCAGCCCAGCTGTTCTAGAAGGCTTTTGAAAACTCCTTAATTGGCTTGTAATCTATCAAAACTTGAACTGTTTAAAGCTGCTATATCCAGCAGTCAAATGAGCAAATTTTCTCCACTGCAAACATTCTTGTGAAGACACATTTGTAGGTTTAGTTTTCCTTTCTTTTTTACATGTCGGTCATGCTTTCAACTCGACATCATTACTTTGTGATCCTTACAGAAGGGAAATGCATTATTTTTAGCTTAAGGCCTTGCTTAACTGGGTCAAAAAAATCCTTTTTTTTTTAAAGTTCTGCAGTATTCTACTAGCACTGATTCTGATTCTCAGCCCATTCACTGCTGGATCATAACTTGTGCAGAACCTGTCGTATGAAGTGAAAGTCACAGCTACTTGCTTACATAAGCAGTGTCTTAGAGATGAAAGATGGTTCTCAATGAAAAGGTCAAATCGGGTCTCAGGAGGGAATTTGTCATCTGGCTAATTAAGTATGGAGGTACTGCAGAGACACTGAGTTTGTATGTGAAATAACTGATCCAAATATGCATTCCCAAGCATATGGTTTGCACATATAAATAGTAAACCTTGAAGATTAGCCTTATACCTATAAATGCCCTTAAAATGTCTTAAATGAAAATTAAGTTTTTCAGGTCCTACATTTGATCATTACCTTAAATATTTTCAGAGGTCTTTCTGTATCCTGCACAAACAAAGGGGATATGCATATGTAATGCATTGGGAATCTTTTTAATAATATTGTGGGTATAATTTATAATGAATACTAAATAAAGCTGGATTCTACTCAGATAGAACCCATTATTACTTACAGCAAAGGGGACTTTGGGATACAAATGCAACTCACACCGCCATCTTTCTCCTTGCCCGTTACTATACCATTCCGCTGCGTGATTTGAGTATCTAAATACCAGTTGCATCATTAATCATGGTTACTCCCGCCTTAAACTTTGATTTATTTCGAATGTTCCGGAAAACCCGCCCCTTCTCGCCATCCACTTGTACCTTCACAGTACAATGCATTCATTTAATAGGAGAAAATATTGATCCTGTCTTAAAAACAATGCGGGACAAAGCTGTAAAACACGTAAACACGCAAAGTATTAATGTAATAACTGAATGATAAATGTGATTTCTGAGACAACTTCACTTGAACCATAACTACACATCCGACAAACCAACGGTGCCCGCACTTTCACTTCCGGTGTCGCTCGGGATCCATGTTGGACAGCCGCTCAAATGTACAACAATAAATATTTATCTTTTGAAAAGTTGTGTAAAAGTAAGAGAAGACTTAAACACCGCAGGAAACCCATGGTATAGGTATCACGTTCCCATAGACGACTTACCAGGGTAAGTAGTCAACAATATGGAATACGCGAAAGTGAAAGTTGGTTAGTTTACTAAGAAAAGCAATTTATGAAATAAAGTTAGCAGACAGTTGTGGTCGGAGAGGCGAGCGGAAGCGGAGCACGTGACACGACTCGTGCTAACAGCACGTGCCAGTAATTACAAACACTCTCGTTAATTAATTAAGTGGCTCGGCGATATGCTACACACCGCACCTCTGCCGTGTTGTCTTCGCAAAGAGAACGTTTCTCCCTCCTGTAGCTTTAAAACATCTCGCAGTCGAGCTAACGAGCTCGCTGTCGTGTTATTGACATCACGGCGCCTTTACTCCTTTCAGCCTCTCTAAACATGCAGCCCTTGCTCTGGTTATTTCATAAGGACGCCGAAGTCGGTAACTCACTAGAGACAGGATGTGGAAATAGGGAAAAAAAAATGTTCTTAGGTAAAGTTGGGAATTTCGTATCCGATCTCTGCCGGAAAGTCTAACTACTTTACGATTACATTTATTTCAAAACAACCAATGGTTAATAATAAACGGAAAACCCCTCATACCAGTTATTTGTTTGTTTGTATTTTTAGTTATCTACCCTAAACACAACTATGGTTTAAGATGGCACACTTTGGTTGGTGTTCCAATTACCTGTTGGTGTACAGTACAGTAAAATTTTCCCGTTAGTTATTTCCTTACTTTTTTGGTAGCGTTCTTGTACTTCTGGTTTTGTTGTGAACTCAACGAGTGTTTAAAATTCCATTACTTTTAAAGTTCAGTCAATAGAAAATACTACTGATTGTAACGCGTTTTTTTTTTTTTGGAAACTCCAAAATGAAAAATGCATTCAAAACATGTATTCAGTAGACACATTGAATGATGTGATTTTTTTGTCAGAAAATACACTAATAAAGATTAAAAATTGGAATGTGTTGTTTGTTTAAGTAATCATACATTCATATTTAATAGAGCCACCTTTTGAACATTTTAATATTGTGAACATCTTTAAAATTACTTTAAAAGTGCCAGTCACTATTACTGAAATGTAGCTTTTGGTCTTGTGTGTTAAAAAGTAAAAACATTTCCATCATCTTACTCAGCTCTTTTGAAAAGTACATGTTGCTTTGGATGAAAACACATGCTGATGTTTATGTCTCGAGTGGCTAATTCCTACAGTGGAACTTCTGAACATTACCCCCCCCCCCCCCCAAGCATTTACATGACTCTTTTATCCAGTGCAGCTTTTAGAGAGGAACAAGATTGCAACTTGTGTGCACACTCCAGGGAATTTACAACCTTTGTGGTGTTGACACACTGCCTTATTTGTTGAGCTACAGGTGTTACAGCTTTTACCTCAATCCTACTTTACTGACCGACGCCTCACTTTCCGAAACCTCAGATGTCACTGGTGGATCTGGGGAAGCGGCTGCTGGAAGCTGCACGGAAAGGTCACGATGATGATGTCAGGTCACTGATGGCCAGTGGAGCCCCGTTCACCACAGACTGGGTACGTGATACTTTGGCACTCTTTATTCTTTATAGGTTTTCAATTCCACTGTTGCTTGTAAAAAGCTGCTAAAATGTTGTTTGTAAAAAGCTGCTAAATTTATTCTCATGATCAGTTGCGTACACTATCCAGTTTATATTCATTATTTGTCTGTGTCAGCTGTACACAACTTGTGAACATATCAGGCATGAAGCGATCTTGAATGACATCAATATAGGTTAGAAGAAAAATGCAGTTTGTGTACCGCATTTTCTGATCACCAATCCAAGAAACTGTCAGGGGGCGTAGAGCCTATCCAAGGACACAAGGTTTGGGTGCCAGTCCTTTGAATAGCACATACTTGCATTTGGTCCCCACAATGTAATATGAACATAATCCATACAAACACACACACACACACAGCAGAAGTGAGGCTGCACCCCCAACCTTGGAGGTTTGGAGCCACTGCTGCAATATCGTAGTGCGTGAACTTCATCATGTTACAGTACTATGATCCTCTTGTATTGCAAGGCCCAGTCCTAATGATCTACGGCCTCTTTTTGGCAGCTAGGGACATCGCCACTGCATCTTGCAGCCCAGTTTGGGCACTTCTCTACCGCCGAAGTTCTGCTTAGGGCGGGCGTCAGCAGGGATGCCCGGACGAAAGTGGACCGGACCCCTCTGCACATGGCCGCCGCTGAAGGCCACTTGAAGATTGTGGAGCTGCTCATCCAGGTAAGGAAGGGTCTTCACTCCTGTTGTGGAGTTTGTTATGTATCACTGTACCTGTATTGTATGTGTAAATGAAACCTTTGCAGTCCGTGGAGACCAACGTATTATCAACATTGAGGATGAACAAGAAATAAAAATAAATTCTCATCATGCCGGCCGGCGTAGAAATTAGACCAACACCTAATGCTTTAGGATCGTTACAGCTGGACATCTTCCTTTAGCGTCTTCACTGATGGCTTCTCAGGCAGGACTGGGTCTTTATTGGGACTGTATCACCGACATTTTCAGATAGCTGTCTAACTAGACAACAGTCAAGGAAAAAGTCCTGAAATTAGAAGATGAAGTGATTCGCCTGTTAACTATCTGTCTAGATGACTGAATGATGGATATTGTAAATGGCTCTGCGGTACTGTGAGCTATTCAACTAGACGCTGTTCTCATTTTAGAGAATCCAGACAAAAATACCATTTTTTTGTGTTTGTTATGTGTTACAGTGTGTACAGTCAACTTGTGGCCAATCTCTACACTACAGGAAATTGTGGTGGCTTTGTTGGATATTCTGTCATCGTTCACTGTGTGCATTTTTGAAATAAATCAGCCATAATGTTGGGGCAGGGGGGAACCTTGCCAGTCATTATCTTGTAGATCAGGGGTACCATGTGTTGGTGATTATAGGCCTTCTCATTACTAAGCTTGCTAGCAGGCCATTAGAAACAGAATTGGGGACATCTGCTTCAAATAATGAAAATATCTTACATGCGACTAGCTTTCTAATGTGTTTTTTTTGTGTGCTAGGATGTTATATGTAGGGCCCGTTAAAAGTTTGGTACACTTTTCGTTGCATGCGGGCTCAGAGCATCAGAGTAGTGCCATGTCCCCTGCTTTGTCTCGGCACGTCTCCCGGACAGAACGGGGCAGATGTCAACGCCAAAGACATGCTGAAGATGACTGCGCTGCACTGGGCGGCCGAGCACGGCCACAAGAAGGTCGCCGAGCTGCTGCTTAAGCACGGCGCTGACGTCCGCGCCCTCAGCAAGTTCGACAAGACCCCTTTCGACATCTCCCTGGACAGGAACAACGCTGAGCTCATGCTCATGCTGCAGGTAATAAAAGATAGACGACACAATCTGGTCAGTGGGCCTTATTCGGGAATTCACGGGCGGAGATACAGTAACACCTCGGATTGTGAGTAACTTGGTTTGCGAGTGTTTTGCAAGACAAGCAAAATTTTTTAATTAATTATGACTTGATAAACGAGCGAGGTCTTGCAATACAAGTATTATATACTGTATATACGCTTTGTCTGCCGAGCGTCACGTGATCACAACTGGCCCATGGTTCTTTTCTCTCTCTCGCTGTGGGATTGTGGGTAATCGTCTCCCATGCTCGGTCTCAGTTGGCGTGCCTCACTTGTATAGTCAAAATTTAGTAGAAAAGCACCACCCGAATAAAGGTGTAGCAGTGCGAGTGATGAATCTGTTTAACGGCAATGCAATGCAATTCCGCGAAATGGAAAAGGAGGCAAAAGTGGCTGTCATTGTATAGGTTCCCTGTTAAAGTCACACAAGAAGAAAAAGATTCCAGTGAGCCAACAGATAGCAGTGATTCCATTAGTTATAGTGAAAGTCGTCCTACAAAATAACCC
>JAODKE010000146.1:15277700-15293504 GCA_026779605.1 Mormyrus hasselquistii
AAGGTAAAGTGCAGGTTAATTTGTTTTATGTATTTTTACTTTATATTTTGTATTAATCATTTTTATATGAATATTTTGGGTTGTGGAACGAATCATCTGAGTTTCCATTATTTATAATGGGAAAATTCGCTTTACGAATGCTTTGGATTACAAGCACGTTTCCGGAACGAATTATTCTCGCAATCCGAGGTTTTACTGTATTTCAGAGTAAAGCATTGGCTAAATTTCACAGAGACGAAGGACCTTTATTTAAGATTTGGGGGGATTGTCTTTCACGGTATGTATACTGACCCAAGAGTGTAAGGAGTTGCACTCGCCAGAAGTGAACAAAGATAGATGCTATTTGCTGAGGTTGTAACCGGGATTAAGATCTGAAGTCTGCTGTCTTTCTAAGGTGTGCCTTACTCTTAATCAGGAGGGAATGCAGAACCACGTGAACGTAAACCTGGAGCAGAACTTGGCCTGCACCTCCGTGGCTGCCGTCACAAGTCCTCAATTTATCTTATCGCCCACGGCAATGGTCAGCCTGTCTGATCTTGTTCCTGCCACAACCAAAGCTGTCTCAGGTAAGAAGAAACCTGGATATGAAGTTAATACTTCACTTTTCTGCGTGCCATTACGGCCTGCGCGCCATGCGACTGACATAAATTTCATCATCAGCGGTGTCTGCGTGAACCGTGTGCGTGTGCAGCCCGGATTTTTCGGCTTTCTGCGCTTTGACTGTGCATGTGCAAGGAAATTTGACGAGGTATTCCCAGTAGGTGGCAGCACTGATTTTCACAGAGCGGGCATCGATGACGAAAGGGTCGAAGAAGAGTACTTGTAGTTGTGGATGCTTTCTGTGAGCAGCTGTATGAGGGGGTGCGGAGGTACCCGCATATATGTAATTAATCGTTGAGGGATCACAAAGAGATACTCCATTGCACAATTTTGTGGAAAGAAATAACCCAGACAAAGAAGAGAATTCGTTCAGAACAAGAAGATAATTCTTCTTGATAATTCTATTTCATTGCTCTGCACATTTGCCGAGCATAACCTTCTGTTTACACAACCGTACACAGATCGGCAGGAAAAATTAAGTGTGTGTGGAGTTTGCATGCCCCCCCCCCGGTTAATTGAGGTTACCAAATTAACTGAGGTTAATCGGAGTCACCAAATTGCCTATAGGTGTGCATGTGAGTGTGCCCTGTGATGGGTTGGTGTCCTTTTGGTTAGAGGTTGTTCCGTCTTGAATAGGACACGGGGGTTGCAGAAAATGGATGGATGGAAGCCGGTGTTGATGGCAGATGTGGGAGAGCCCCAGTAATACACTTCCAGTAAATGTTATGTGTCACACACTGTCATGTCAGCATGATGCTGCAGCTGAGCTTAATCCTTTAAATCCATGAAGGGCGGAAAGGTTAAGTCTGATATAACGGTGCCAGTGGGGCTGTTACTGGCCAAATCCCTGCTCCGTATTTATTCCAGGGAAATCTATCACACTTATGTACTGGCGACATTAGTGGCCGTTAGTGAAGCATCACATGACTGTGATCACCAGTACAACCAGGTGTTTGATTATGCTTTCAACAGTGACCTCAAATGACTGTCAGCTTTTTGTAGATGACTAATTGAGTTGTTTCTGTTCACTTAAATTGATTCAATTTTTTTCTTAGGTTCCGAGCAGCAGACAATCACTCCAAAAACCAACATCAAACAAACGAACAAACAAATAAATTAAAATAATAAGATAGTCTAAATGATGGCTAAATGCAGTGGTCATGTTGCAAAATCAAAACACAGCATTGCTTATTTGGTTACAAAAACTTGATATACAACAATCATTGAATTTGACATAAAGTTTAATTAGCTATGGGTAAAAAAATAATGCCGATTAAATGGGGAAAAATCTGACATTGTGACAGCTTTGATTTTAATCGAAGCAGATTGAGCTGTACTGTGCATTTGACAGTACCTCTCTCTCCTCGGCCGGTGATTCTTTTATTTATCGCTCTTTTTTGCATATCGTCAGGATGTAGACAGAATATGGTGACAGCCCAGCTAAACATGGTGGCCAAGAATGACAGAGTAAAGAAATATGATAAATCTCTGGGAATTTATGCTTGTCTCTGCCAGACATTTGCCGCTGTGATTATTGTCACTATTAACCGGCATTATAAACAGGCACCGTTCAGCAGTGTCCATCTGCGGCTGCCGACTGTGGACTCTGCTATGTAATGATGTCGTCTTCCTCCCCTAGGTAACTCTGAGGAGGTCATTGTGGAGAGCTCAGCCTTCCAGCACATGGTGGGAGAGGCTTCCCAGAGGGTTATCACCATAGTGACAGATCAAAATGGCAACATACAACCAGGCACCCATGGCCAGCGGTTCCTCGTCACCATGCAAAACGGACAGCAGAGTAAGCTCTTCACATCTCCCTGCCTCTCTGTTAACGGTAGCTGCTACCAGTGAAGGGCACTCACTCTTCTGTTTGCACTATAACCGCACTGCTGCGAGCAGTGTTAGCGATGCCAGACGGGCAGATTGCAGAGGAGGACGAGGAGCCCCGGCCGCCGCAGGCTCGAAAGCGCAGATTAGAGTCCGCCGTCAACCACAAAGAGCCCAAGGACAAGGTGTGTTTGGCAAAGCTGATGCAGAACCTTAACTGGGCTGAGCTACGGGTTACGGTTTTAAATGGGTCCCCGGGCTTATGAAGCGAGGGATCCAGCTTTGAATGAAACACGTGACAATGACCTTCCCGTTCTGTTCTCCAGGATCCCGTGAAGGATGACTGCCGCGAGCTGCTGCAGAAGCAGCTTCAGGAGGCTAACCGTAAGGCCCAGGAATATCGTCAGCAGCTTCTCAAGAAGGAGCAGGAGGCGGAGCAGTACCGTCTCCAGCTCGAGGCCATAGCTTATAGCCAGAGCAACGGCGACGGCTTTGGGCGGGAAGAGCTGGGAGGGGAGGAGATGATCGTGCTTCCGGAAGGGGCCATCATCATCAAGGCAGGGGACCTGGAGGCCACAGAAGAGGAGGAGGAAGGCGAGGAAGGGGTGACGCTGGTAGAGACTGTGGAGACGACAGCCACTGACACAGAGGTTAACTCTTAAAAGCAGACCGACATAAACAGCGTACAGAAGCATCGGGTTCTTTTCGTATCTTTGTTTTTGTATGAATTTTTTTATATTATGGGATTTAATGCATATTTGCAAAGGGGCCTTGGAAGGTCAGTGCGAGGCCCGAGTGAGCAACCAGGAAAGAGGCCATGACAACACCTAACACTCTGAAGCTTGGCTTCTGTCGGGAGAATGAGACACAAAGAGGCTCTCTTCCTGGTGGAACAACATGAAATCCTTTATCTCCTCATTCCAGGCGGGACGTTTGAGCAGAGCCGGCACAGGACTCGTGGGTAACCTGCTAAGGAGTAAGGATTACCCGAGTAGACCGTTCAGGATTTCATGGACCAAATGATCTAAGCTGTCCAGGATAGCGTCAGATCCCCCTCACTCTTTGGCTGTCAGTGTGTTTGCTTGACTGTCAAAAGGTAACCGTCAGTCTTCTGCATTTTGTATCTCTGTTTCACCTTTCTCAGTCATTGCTGGTATGTCACTGCACGTGCACTGCATGTGCACTGCATGTGCACTGCACGCCTGGTGGTCTGATCCTACTGCGGAAAGGTAGTTGCTTTATGCATTTTCACTATTGACACGCAGATCAGTAGTTCGCTATATTATTAAAAAAAAAATCACAAAAGGCATTTTTATATATAAAATTTATACTTAATTTATGCTGCTGATCTTATTGTCATCACAATGCTAGCGTCCTTTTAAATAATTCATATTTTCTAATTTTATCCTTGATTTTTTTACTTCAATTTGAATTGTTGCCAATTCATTATTCATGCTCGGATACAGACAGGGGCCTTGTCTGCCAGTGGCAGATGGGGGGGTCTTATAGGCGCACATCTGATTCACTACCCAGCCCTGTATTCAAACTGCAAATCAGCTGGCACAGGCCAGGAGGGAAAAGCAGTGATGAGGGGAATAACGTACACGTTACCACTGGCAACCATTAACTGTGTGCACGAAGCCACATGCTGGAGACAAGCAGTGCACGGCATCTTGGGCAGTATTCTTGGCAATCTGGTTGCCTGGTTACAAAAATGGGGGGTCACTAAGAAAATAATTTGTGGAATGCCTGCCTGTACTATTGAAATGCAAGAGGTAACTGACCCTGTGCTACATTAAAACAAGTATATTTCTATATGTGTATATTGTTCTACAAGTTCAGTTAACATATTGCAAAGCGTTCACATGGTTATAGCGATTCCTATCATTGGCACCTGTGTTACAATTTTTTTTTTTTTTGCTACGTGATATTTTTCCCGGGCTTTTAAGAAATATTGGCCAACCAGCAGATGGCGCCACACTTCTGCACATTCCACCTGCACTAATAACTGAAATGCCACAGTCGGCTACATCACTTCTCCTTATACATCATCTCAGTGCATTAAATATGTATACTATAACTTGTTGACTAAAATTTATTTTCATCCTACAGTGTTGTTGAACATATGTGAAAGCTTATTTATGTGTATCATGTTCCGGGGGGAAGGTTTTGTGAGGAAAAAAAATGTGTCATCACAGATTTGCAAGACAAGGTGTGATGCATGTTGAAACATATTTCTAAGGTTGGTGGGGGGACTGATTCTGTAGAGCATATGAATTTGGCTCGATCTATGAATTAACCTGCCTTTTTTATTTTCTCTCATGTTACTGCATCATTTTTTATTTCTACAGTGAAACACCAGACATATTCCTATGGGCTGTTTTCACATGTTGGTTTTTGTATTTCACTTTGAACACTATTGGGGGTATTAAAAAGACAAAGTGGAGTTTTATATAGTTTAACTGTATAACAGTTCTTTTTTTCATAATAAAACATACAGAATACATTTTCATATTTTTTTCTTTCAACCAAAATACTTAAATACTGGATTTTTCTTTCCAAAGAAAAAATATTGGAACTTTAAGGAATTATCTCTTACTCTTATTGGCTTAAAAATCCAAACTACATTACATTTTTTTGTGTAATGCCTTACATTTTCAGAATACCATTTCAGAATAAGTGAATGACTTCTATCCTAATTTCCTCTTAGTAATTCTGCCCCCTTTGGGGTGGTTGTGATTTGCAGTTGAGTAGTTGACGGAATTGGTACGAGTCAAGTTTCAGTGCAAAGGGAACCTGTAATCTCTTTTAGTAATTTTATCCAGCTTTGCCAAGCATCAAGAGGTTTGGCTCCAATATTAACAGGTTTAATGAGGACAGCTGGTCACAAGCGGCTTGCTGCAGTCTGATTTTAGGATTGTTTACATTATGTGATCGTTAAAACAAATAGCACTGAAAATAGCACTTGAGCTCTGCGTCGCTAGAACTTCAGTTGTTCGTTTTTGACAAAGCAATCTGTAAAGACCTATCTTTGGACTACTAGTAGACATCCACACCACACAAATCTCGGGGGAATATACTAAATCCAATTACTCACATCCAGACTACAACCCAGAGCCTTTGAGTGCGACACTGCAATGCTACCCAGTGAACCATCCATCTTCCAACTGCTTATCCAGTATATCAGTGTTTCCAAACCTGGTCCTCCTACTGGGAGCTGGGAGAGAGCCAATCACAGGTTGCACGGGGTACAATTTACACAAGCCAATTCATCTAACTGCATGTCTTTGGATTACAGAAGAAATCAGTGCGCACAGGGAAAACACATTAAAATTCTGTGGCCTGTTATGAAACAGTAGCTACTACTGGGGCTAGTTTTCCAGAGGTGGCCCATAGGTGCAAGAGCATGACCAATAAACGTGTGTAGATGAATTAATGAACTCCTAAGGAATAGGGAAAGACTACGTTTATGAAGTTAGCTCACCAGCTCGTCAGAGGCTGGTCTATTTGCCAAATGACTGTCCCCGTTGGGGCCACAGGAAAGAGCCTGGAGGAACATTAGATTGACTGGCTTCTATTTTTAACCACTGTGCCAATGAGACAGGGAAATGTTTTCTGTCTTCCTTCAGTTTTAGCACAATCTGAATGAACCTGTCAGGATGATTTTCGCTGCTTTCAGTTACTTTGCATCTCCAGATCCCATGCATGGCTCCTGCTGACCCGCATCACAGCATGGCCTTCCATGCCTTTAGGAGAATATGTTGTTTTAAATGATTTACAGAAGTTGCGGGGGAAAAAAAAAAAAAATAGCACAAGCAGCTGAGACATTTGATTGGTCTCTGCTTGTCTGTCACACGTTCTGTGGTAGAAGGTGCTCAGTGGGTTAACATGCTGTGACAATGATCAGAAGGTCACTGGTTCAGATCCCAGCATCAGCAGAGTGATGTCACCACTGGGGCTCTTGAGCGAGGCCCTTAAATCCAAACAGTTAGTCTGTGGGTTATGAAAGGGGAATCAGAGAAGAATTCCAAAGAACACAATGAAAACATATGAACTCCACACTCAAAGAGCTGGGCTGGATTGTAGCCTCAAAACTTGGAGACATACAGTAAAGTAAAACTCCTACTTGCGGAACATTCATGCTGCTCCAGTCTTAACACATAAATAACAATTTTTCCTGAAATAATACAGATTTATTTTGCTAGGTTTACTGACAAGTAACTGAAGATTAATGTATTTTAATACAAATTCTCACCAGCTGATTCAAGAGCTGAATTAAATACAGTGTCGCATATTTCTGGGGATCGTTTATGACTGGCATTCACCATCCATTGATTTCATTATTTAAAACTTCCAGAGGGACAATTTCTGCTACAATAAGCACCCAAACTGTCTGTATATAACAGGATTTTTTCTCTCAAAACTGTGATTAAATAAATGCCTGTGAAGGTGTTAGAAGCTTGATTCCCTTTATGGCTCTTTGCATATAAATGTATCCTTGATGAGTTATACAAAAGAGCTGAGTGTGTGGCTTATCTACCTTTGTCAGCTCATTACCGTTCAACCATTTCCATTAATAGCTTAAATAATATGCAGTTTGTGGCTGGTTTGGTATTACAGGAGAAAGGCATCAAAGCAGTTGTATTCTGAATAATAACACCAATGCAAATGTGTACATTTCCCAAAGTGTCAGATGCAGCTTCTGAAGATCAGTTCAACTCAAAATTCATGGGGTCCTCAAAATAATGCATGGAAAAGACACATGTATAAGTTTAATTAAACAATAACATAAAAACCAAAAGAGTCCAATTACAGGAACAGCTAAGAGAAAATTACTCTACATATTTAAAAATGTTTGCAAAGGTGATATACTTGGTATGCATATTTGTCAGAAATGACGTAAAGTAGCACATATACACGCACACACACACAAACACAGACCTGTACTCGTATCTTTGTGGGGACCGTTCATTCATTTCTATGGGCAAAACCGAAACCCCAACGACCTTAACCCCTACACAGTCCTAACCTTAATCATTAGTAACTAAACAAAATATGAGCATTTGGCATTTTTAGTTTTTTGATTGCATTTACAGATCTTTGTGGGGAGCTGAAAAATGGTCCCCACAACATAAAAATAAATTTTATCACATTTATCACATTAAAGTTATATAACCCAAATCCACACACACACACACACGCATATTCCGTGATCAACCACCAACTTGACCACAGTGATAAAGCGATAACGGATAAATTTACATATAATAAGCTTAAATAAGGTGTTTCACTTATTTCCACTTGACAAGCCAACATCTGACTAGATACTTTTTAGTTATGTGTAGAAGCCAATTAATTTTTTATTGGCTTTTTTGGATTAAATCACAGTGTGTGAGCAATAAATCAAATGCCGGCAGCGCTGCCCGTTGTTGAGCACATGACAGCCGGTGACACGCGAAGAGGAGCGCCGTCACGTACAGTATACCGTGTCGGTGTCTGGGAGACGTGCGCTTAAGCGAAAGGGAGGCCGGTGGAGGCTGGGGATAGATCATTAGCATTTGTCTTCTAGCTTTATTATACAGCACATATGATGGGTATCGATCTGCGCATTTTGAGAAGCTGCGTTTATTTCGGGCCGACTACTCTCGCTGGAAATCGAGGTCAATTCACGTTTTACCATATAAGCCAGCGTAGCTCCAGCAGGCAGACAGGTGATGGGGGAGGTGTGGAGAGTCATCTGGGTCCACATTCCTTTAGCCAGCCTTTCATTTGGGTGCACGATGCATTCAACTCAAGGACTTCCACCTTAATTAATTTATGAATGATTAATGTGCGAAGCCACCTGCGAGATACAGAGGGGTATGACTGTCAGTTTTTCAGTTTTTAGTTTGCCGGGGGAGAACAAGCTCGTAGTGTCACGTAGAGAAGCTTAAAAATTTCTTTTCTACTTTCAACAAATTAATGTACGTTTTTCCTTCAGTAATCTATGGCTATTTTTTTCAGCAGTCGTACTTACTATGCTTTCTGTATTCTCTCTGAAACTTTCAACTTACAGATAAAAAGCAAAAGTAGTTATCAAATATTATCAGTACTTAATGGCCAAAATGGCATTTTAAGCTAATATCCGAATGAATTCAAGCATGGTTCAATCTAGATCTTGTCCTTATTTACAGATTTTATGCTTATTGAAAGTGACAGATAGTTTAATAGATACCAAAGAGATGAACGTGACTTCAGTCTTCATTCATAAGGTCATTGATGTACATTACCAGAGTTTTATCACTGTCAGAAAAGAGCTATGATGGTGACAAAGAAAATGAATTGTTATTGCTATTATACAAGAATGTAATTGTGCAGCATTTAATCAAAGTGGCTTTTTTGTATAAAGTGAGAACCAGATTTGTCAGGCTTTATTACTGTTGCCAGCGTTATCAGCGTTAAGTCATGTAACTTGATAAAACGACCCTTTAATAAATCTACAGAATATGCAGATGTGACTGCAGGGTGAAAATGAAGATCTTCACCACAAAATTAAAAGGTGACATGACTAATGATTAATCATTTTCTCTTTGAATTGTAGGTTCTGTCTTCAAGGAGGTATAAAAAACACCACAGTTAGTGAAGCTTATGGTGTCACATATTACGTACCAGTAGTCTTTCACTGAGGATTTAATGAGGGGCAGTATTACCTTCAATCCTCACTCTCATGAATATAATGATCGATCATGTAGTTTAATTTTGTCCTTGCACCATAAACAAAAAAGATCAGCTCTGGTTTTGGTTTCATTATGGTCTATCCACATAGAAGTCAAATGGTATAAAATTGGATGGTTCAGTGTTAGAACCAGACAACTATCATTTAACGTCAGGTAACACCTGCACTATGCAATGGAAAAATGTCAGAATAATATAATTTGTCCTATTGTTGGTTGACCCAAGCGTCCTCTGTTTGCTTATAGCACGTGAATTTATTCTACTGGATGATACATGTAATGTTTTTTTTAGGGGGCTAGATAATTACAGAATGTAAGAAGAGGTTAATGAGAACTAAAACACAGGGGGCCCATTTGCAACCAAATTTCTCAGGGGGTTTTAACTGCCCTGAAAATCCTTCTTGTGTAAAAATGATCCACGGGCAGAAAAGTGACCCAGTCTGGCAATTATTCACGAGCCTGTGTTTTTTTTAACCATAGTGGTTACCGTTTCATGAGGAGGGGCGACGATCGACTGAGTTCTCTGATACTATGGATAGATATTGACCCTGTAGTTCTTGTACAGCATGATTGCCCAGCCCAGGTGAGTAGGGGCAGATAGAGATATATATATAACAGTTTGTCATTTAGGAACAGGGCCCATGGAAGCATACAGCAGCAAACCATCTCTGCCTTCACAGAGGTGAGACTGATGTAGCATTGCCTTCCAGCCTGTACATAATGAGAGCAACTGAACAGGACTGATAACCTCCAGATTTTTTTTTCCTCTTTTCATGCTTTGCCCTTTGATCAGTTCCTTCACTAAATACGCCTTCAGTTGCTCCTTTCTTCTGCTATGTTCTTATCTTGGACGTGCGGTCTTAATCACATGCAGTCAAGACAGATAAGTCTGGAGCCGAAAGCAGTACGCCGTGAAAACCTTCCGGACGTTTTCTAAGCCAAACTGCCTCACTGTATTTTTTGTAAAATTGTGCAGTTTCTTTTTTCAGCTTGAAGAGAGAAAATGGCTAATGTTGTGCATGTGATCATACAGACTGTATTGCGTCTGTACGAAGACACTACAGTCTATGCTCCCATAAATATGCATGGTCAAAGTCTTTATTATCAGGAGCGGTTAGTTTTTCGACATGGTCACTGGGTTTATTTGCAGTGATGACAGAATGTGAAGTCGGTGATTGTAACTATAACACCTGGTCCATCTTCTTTATGTGTAGCTCAGCTTTTCAGTGTATACATTCCCCCCTTAAACACTGCTCCCTGCTATTGGAACAGGTCGCAATACTATCCTGCAATCGACTTATAGTAGCAGTGTCCCATTTTGTACAGGCATACTGTTTCACCTTAAGACATTAGAGCTCGGCTAATTTCTTGGCCCTCTTCTTGGTGAATTTGTGTAACAGTATATTATGATTCACAAATGAGCTTCACTATTACGTAATTGCATCAGGATGTAACGGTCTGCTGGGTCCCTTACTTTGCCCAGCCAACTATTGCGTCTGCCAATGGAAGTCCTGTGGATAGAGTAATTGCATCAGTGTAATTATTCTCTTGTCTATGCAATGAAGAACCTTTTAGTATAATTATGCAGACTCACTCAAGACAGCTAGGGTGGCATGATGTGTTTTCGCTTTGGCCAGTGTTGAGATTCACTGGACGATGGGAAAACAAATCACAAGTAAATTTGCACCGCTGGCCTCTATGTGTTGTTACTTTTCTAGCAAGCTATAAAAGAAAGTTTCAGAAACCAATGAAATCCAAAACAGTTATTGACTTTTTTTGAGTCCTGGATGCAATTTGGAGGTTCGTGGTAAGAAGCAAGGCCTTGTAACATTCTGTTTTGGCTTAATCTCCCCAGATATTACTGTATACTGAGACCTTTACCAGAAGGTCATTAGAAACATATATGGACAGATATTGAGCTGATTTTTTGTTCCTTAAAATAAAATGACAATGAGAAAAATTGCAGCTCCCATGTCCTTTCTTGACTGGAACATTTTAAAAAGAAGGTAACAAACTGCGTAAGACGGCCATATTCGTTTTCTGGAAGGCTTAATTAAATTCTCATCATAACTCTGAGTTGCGATCAATGGTGAGGATCAGTTCTGGCCAGCTGCAATGCAAAGTCCTTGGTGCTGTAGGTCTATTAACCCCACATTGTTCTGCACCAAGTAGACTATTTGCTCTGCACCTACAACCCCATTGTAGGAATGTAACTGGTTCGGTTAGCGGGAACTCAAATATCAGGAACTCCCATTATTTATTATGGGGAAATTTATAATTCATTCCATTCATAATTCAAGCCACACTTAAACCTCCCCAAAATATCCCTACCATTCAAATACATATATTTCAGCACAACAAAGAACGTTTTAAACACAAATCATCAAATTACCGAAGAGGTAATAAGGCAATAAATATGCATGTTTTTTATATGCAATCTATTTTTTTGTGGCAATACCATACATTACATTTCATAGTATTAGCAACGTTTACCACTCGCATTTGTGCAAAAATAAGTAATAATTTATAAAAAGTTATTTAAAAAATAACATTTACTGCAATGATTTGCTATTGGAAATTCATACTCACATTTCAGCTGCGCTCAGACGGCACTCATTATCCCTGGATGTCTTCACTTGAATACAAATATGCGTATCAATATTTACTCATTTAGGCATTATCTTGAATACTCAGAGCTTGAATACTGGGGTATAATTGTAGTAAACCCGTTACACCACTTACTGTCTCACGGATCTATAACAAGGTAAATGCTGAGCAGATACAGGTAGCAGGTAATGATGAGACACAGCTTTTTAATATTCCTTTTTGCCCAATACGCCAAACTTTTGCATTGTGACAAAGAGCAATCCACACAGAAAGTCATTCAAGAACATTTATTGTTGTTTTTATTATAAAATGCATGAAACACTGAAAAATATAATACATGGCCAAAAGTAGGCTGAGCCTTAGTAAACTATCTAAATTCTAACAATCATTATCTGATTTTGACTTCAAAAAAACATTCAGGTGCTTTCTTGTTGTCACGAGCATGCTGCAAGGACACCGTGCCACACCAATGTGCAAGTGCACTGTGCATGAAACGCAAGCGATAGCTGATTCTGCGCATTAATCGCTACAGCGTGACATAGAGAACAGCTTATGTCAAAGTGCACACCAATAACATAATGGATTTATACACTAAAACCCCAGTGATGCTAGTGAGATGAATTGGAACCCCTTCTATCTGTTGGTCTTGGTTAGAACTTGGCTACATCTTCAGGTATTACGGACTGTAAACAGGCTACATTCTAAGGCATACATCAAGGAGAAGGAGACGAAGCCGCGATCAACCAATGGACAGGGGTGTAAAACTCATACCTTTACTATTCCACATCTTTATCTTTCCACAACTCATCTAGAACTAATATAAATATGCAATACATATATTTAGACTGATAGCATTAGTACTGGGACTTCAATTACTAGTTGCCCTGACTGTATCAGAATAATTCTTAATTAACTAATTTTATGTAGTGGGGAAGAACAAAGTTCAACATCATTTTAGAATTTAATTTCCAATAAGTTCTGAAAAAGCTTTATTCAAGCATACTACTTAGGTAGTACTCAGAAGGATACATAGAACTTCAAGTAAAACCTGCATTTTAATGGAAAATGCTGAAGTAGCTTAATTAGGTCTAGTTCTGGGTGACCCACAGCTGAAAGATCTCTCATCCCCAAAAACCGTAAGATAAATTTCAACAAAACGTTAACTAGACAAAATACATCCTTTACATTGCATTCAAAAAATGTCTGCCGTCCCTAACAATGGTCATTGATCATTGATCATCCATACAACAATCTTGCCTGCATTACCAAAACTATAACAGAGGCCTTGTTTTACCTATCGATTCCTGTTGTGAGTTCGAAGCAAAACATTGAAAGTGTCAGACATATACCAAGGAAGAAAGGTGCTTTCAATAATACACAAGAATCCTGCATAAAGCGCAGTTATATATAAACATGTAAACATTTAGACTTGCAAAGAGTTCCCAGACGTTTACCTTGGTCGTGTCTGTTATAAGGTTAAGGCCGCTCAATATTCTGCTCTTTCATCTGTTTACGCTTCTTGTGCTAATGCTGCTTCTCAAAGGGATCAGAGCTTCTGTCCATTGCTGTCTCCTTGAATTTCAGCTATAAAACATTCAGCACGGAAAAGTCATATCGCGGATTACATGGGTATATACATATTCAAAAAGATATCCGGTGAACCTAGATAAAATAGGCAATATTATCACACATGGACATCGTCGCCCTACGTAATGCAGTGTTTCAAGTGATCCTACACCACAGAAGTATGGAGTGGAGATTTAGGATCTCCATGGTATTACAAAACTTCAATTTTTCTGCTATGAACCAAGTTAAAAATAATTTGCTTGATGTTGGTGACAGTGAAAAGTAATAGGACTTTGCATATCGGGTACTTTAATTAATGCCCTAAAAAAAAATAATAAAGCTAATTTACTCATTTGAGAGATAAATCCTTCCTTCAGAAAAGAGGAGGGGCTCACCTCTCCGAGTTGTTATCAGAAGCAGAGGGGTATAATTGGGGATATAATTGAATTTAAATTTAGCTTACTGGAAGAAGATGACAGGTCTATGTATGTGGGTTTGGAAACAGAGACAGACTGAATGGAGCCCCTCCCATGGGCACCTGAGGTGTTTAGTCTTGGTCAGCTGACACACAAGGTTACATCCCATACATAGAATCCTTGCAATTGCTTGTCAGAGTTAGCTGGGGTTTTGCCTTCCCAGTAGGGATCCATTCATCAGCTTCAACTGTCTTCTGGATGATGTCATACATGGGTCTCGGGAGAAGGCAAAGGTCCGTTCAGGCGATGCGGTAATCAAAGGTGTCCTTCTCCATGTAGTCGGTCCAGGTGGATGAGGGCATGCTGCGGTAGGGGTCCAGCAGGATGCGGAAGCAGCGGACGATCAGCAAGCCGAGGAAGATGAAGAGCAGGAAGACGAAGACGAATGCAGCCTTCTGCTCCAGTGTCAGGGAGGAGGACACCGGCAAGGCCGCCCCGGACGGGGGCAAAGTGCTGCTCAGGAACTCCCCTGCCATCACTGAGGCTGTCCTTCAGCAAACTGCCCCCCCCCCACGCTGCTAGATTGACATACCGACTGCAGCTGGGGACAGTGCTGTCGAGGGCTCCTGATGAAAAAGGGCATTTGAGGAATAATTAGAGACCTCCACCAGGATCCCAGCCAATCTAATTTTGCTGGGCTTGTTGTTACATTCTGATTAAATTTATTTCCAGATGCCCCCCCCCCCCCTTCGGTGTGGTTTACCTTTCCACATATTGTGTTCTCAAAAATGACACCCTTAACCTCCACCCAGCTCTAACCTTAACCATAAGTAACCAACCCAAATACAAGGATTTTCACATTTTTAGCTTTTTGATTGCAGTCACAGATGTTTATAAAACTAAATTTCTCTTTGTGGGGACCAAACAAAATATTTGGTCCCCACAATGTAATGTATATTCAACCCTCAACCCAAATACACACACACATACACACACACAGTTTTTTCCACATCCAGACATTATTCATGGGAAATTACACTGGTAGCAGAGCATTCATTGGAAGCTCGGCCTAGCTGCACTTAGTTGCCAGTCTAGTTGATTCCTTGACAGCATGTATTTCTGTGCTATTTGTCTCACTTGCATGTCACTTTGGAGAAGCAGTTTCTACTCAAAACACACCGACTGCCACCAATAACCATATCAGGGTGTAAGTCACTGGAATCACAAATGTCCCCCATTCCGATGTTTGATCTGACCATTAACTGAAGCTCTTGATCTGTGTCCACATGATTTCGATGATGATACTGACGTGTGAGAAATGAACAGCGTACAAGCGTCGCTATAGTTCAGTGACAGTTGGAACAAAGTCTCGATCTTGATGTCAGCATGTCTGCGGGTCCTTGAGTAAGGCCCTTAACCCCCAGCTCCCTGGGCGCCCCAACGGGTGGCTGCCCTTCGCGGACAGCTTGCTCTACACAGAAGTAGTTGAAGGAGGCGTAAAAAGACAATTTCCCCATGGGGATCAATAAAGGATCGATTGTTTATGCACCGAACTGCAGCCACATTCTGATAAGATGCTTAAATGTGTTCCGAAAAATGGGCAGCGTGTGTGTGTATGCAAACATGAATAAGCACTTTAAAATGTAGTCTTCTGTTAGGCTGTTAGTGTGGCTTTTTAGGTGAAAGTTCCGCTCACAAGTGGAGAAGATGTGCATGGCAGTGGAGACACACACAAACTTTTACCAAAGCCTGGCAAGAGAAGCCGTGAGCCGCCTTCACAGCGGCACCTGAGGTCGCACGGTCTGAGGGAGGCTTCAGTGCTGCTTTGCACATCAAGGCAGCCACCCTCCTGCTAGCGTGAAGGGAATGGTCACGCTGTGCGGTCACGCTGTGCGGTCACGGAGGATTGTCACAGAGATTGGAAAGCGTCACCTGGGAGTCGACAAGGGGGGGGGGGGGGGTCTTCCCACCATTTTAAGGGCCCCGGGGCGTCTTTTTGCCCCCTCCACCCAACCCCCCCCGTCTCCCCCTCCCTCTCCCCCGCCAGCCCCCCCCCCCCCCCCCCCCCCCCCCCC
>JAODKE010000146.1:15293869-15304054 GCA_026779605.1 Mormyrus hasselquistii
GGGGGGGGGGGGGGGGGGGGGTGGGCCAAGCGGCCACGGGCCACGGGGCATCTTTTTGCCCCCCGCCTCCCCCCCCCCCGGTCTTCCCCTTCCTGTCGCCCGGGAACCCCCCCCCCCCCCCCTCGCCCAGCGTGACAGGCGGGATTGGACAGTCTGTAATCCATCACAATTGGGTTTCTAAGTAATATCTCATAGCAGTGACTTACAGGCACGCAGAGTGAATGTGACATTCACACCACTGTTACGACCTGAGACATCCATTCTCTAAACGAGGGGACTTACATGGCCAGTGTCCGTCCATATTTTTAACCTGCTGTATGACACCTATATTTAGTATTATAAAAATAACCCAAACCTTATTCTGTTAGGCAAACCCAACATTACTGCTGGAGCTCATGTTTCCTTATCAGGACAAATGTCTGACTTTAAGCAATTTAAGTCGTAAGTTGTAATAGTCTAAGAGGGTAAAATATTCTATACGAGCAGTAGTATGTTACAAAATCTTGCCATTGCTCTCACTGCCCCAAATGCTTAATATTGATCCGTGCTACAGATCGAAAACCATACCATGAGTTTCTGGTTTGGGTGCTAACCTGAAGAGGCAGACACTGCCTGAACGCCCAGTGAGTGTAAGCAGAAGGGTGAAGGTGGAGCATACGCTTCTGATACAGCAGTAAGAAACCAGAAACAGCATTTAAGCAGAAGCCCAAAGCTCTGTGCTGTCGTTCATATTGCATCCGCTAAATTCGATATGCTAGTTCATGGCTTGTAATGGTTACCTAACGTCATAAGGATGACCAAAAGTCTTTCTGTCTGCCTAGATATAATTCAAAAAGAATTGTGTGATTTAAGTGAGTGTCATTTTAATTTGCTAAAATACACAGTATGACGCAAGAGTAACTCAACACATTATTTCTGTTAGATGATGGATTATTTATAAAGCTCACCATGAAGCCTCATTAAAAGTAAGAGAGCAGCGATTAAGCATAATGCAACAAATTAATTTAGTCAATGCAAAATGCTTATGTTTTCTTGCCTTGGTGAACCTTAGCCTTGGCTATAGGTCCATGTGGCCCTGAGCTGGATAAGGGGTGATAGAAGGATGGACTAAGTGTTTCAAGTTGTACATATTTCAGTTGGCATAAATACAACATACACTATGCAGACAGAAGTATTGAGATGCACCTCTTAATCAGATGAACAACAGACCCATTGCCACAGGTGTATAAAATCAAGCACCATTTGTGAAAGAATGGGTCGTCCTGACAAGCTCAGTGAATTCAAGTGTGGTACTATCATAGGATGCCATCTTTGCAACAAATCAGTTTGTGACATTTCTTCCTTGATAGATATTCTATGGTCAGCTGTAAGTGGTATTATTGCAGAGCCGAAGCGTTTAGGAACAACAGAAACTCCGCCATGAAGTGACAGACCATATAAAGTAACGGAGCGGGGTCGCCGAGTGCTGAGGGGCATAGTGTGTTAAAGTCGCCAACGCTCCCGTCTCAACAACTGCAGACTTCCAGGCTTCCTCTGACATTAACCCCAGGTTAACTGTGTGCCGTCAGCGTCACAGAACGGGCTTCTATGGCTGAGCACTTGCAAGCAAGCCTCACACCACCAAGTGAAATGCCAACTGGTGTAAAGCACTCCGCCACTAGACTCTGGGGCAGTGGAAATATTTTCTGTGGAGTGACAAATCACATTGGACGAATCTGGGTTTGGCAAATGCCATGAAAACGTTACCTGACTGACTACACTGTGCTAACTGTTTGGTGGAGGAGGCATAATGGTATGTGGTTGTTTTTCAGGGGTTGGGCTTGACCTCTTAGTTCCAGTGAAGGGAACTCTTAATGCTTCAGCATACCAAGATATTTTGGTCAATTCTATGGTTCCCATTTTGTGGGAACAGTTTGGGGAAGGCCATTTTCTGTTTCAGCATGACTGTACCCCAGCGCACAAAGCAAGGTCCATAAAGGCATGGATGGTGAGTTTTGTGTGGAAGAACTTGACTGGTCCGCAGACTCAACTCAACTCAACCTCAACTCCACCGAGCACCTTTGGGATGAACTAGAATGAAAACTGTGAGCCAGGCCTTCACGTCCAACATCAGTGCCTGACCTGACAAATGCCCTTCTGGATGAATGGGCAAAAATTCCCACAGACACACTCCAAAATCTTGCAGAAAGCCTTCCCAGAAGAGTGGCAGCTGTTATAGCTGCAAAGGGGGAACCAACTCCACATTGATGTCTATGGATTTAGAATGGGATGTCATAAAAGTTCCTGTATGTATAATGGCCAAGTGTCCCAGTACTAGTTTAGTTTAATAACAATGCAACAAACAAGCAAAACCGACCAAACGGAGTATTTTTTTAAGAAAAAGAAAAGTACACCGAGAAAAGTTCTTCGATTGTTTGATCAATTGGTGAGATTAAACCGGAGGGACTTTTTCACTGCTACTCCAAAGCCGCAGGTCATCTAGCCACGTTTGTCATGTTAGGCAGAGGCAGACCTCTGATATCTATACCAAAATAAATCCCTGACAGTAACTGCTAATTAATAATGAAGTGTGGAGCACAGGGGTACATTACAGGAAGCACAGCTGGATTCTCAGCAATCCTTCATCTCATCAATGTCCCTAAGTGACTCTGGACAGTCACTTATCAAGCCTAGAGGGTCTGAGAAGGGATACTGGATGGGATTGGCAAAAAGATGCGGCATTTGAAGCCAGGATGTTGTTCAGGCTTCAGTCACCACTATTTTGAATCAGAAACACAGAATGTAAGACTGTATAATGCATGCTGGACCCATCCATCCATCCATCCATTCATGGCCGGCCTGTCCGATAAATAACATAGACGACCGCCTAGGGTTGATAAGGGGGCACGAGAGAAAGAATGAAAAAACTGACATTGCAGTTATTTACACTACTTTTAATATTTCACTGCTTTTCTTGTGAATATGGCGTGAGCTAGCTGGCTAGCAGCCAGATATCCAGTGTTACGGAAATGTTTTTAATATACATGAACTGACAAAATTTGTTTTCTGCTGTTCTGATGGTGGGGGCTGCTCAGCAGAATCTCGTCTAGGGCACCAGAACACCCAGGTCTGGCCCAGCATCCATCCATCCATCCATGCTGAATTTGAAGCACAGAGGCGCATTAACATGTGCCTATTAGAGTTATCAAAGCGGGAGGGGGGGGGGTGGCAGTGACTGTGGGGTGATTTTATTAAACAAGGATAGTTGAGGCCCCTTTTCATCAAAGGCTCCTGGGCTTCAGCCCGTGTAACCCCGTGCATTAAAGTGCTTCTAGCTGAAGCCTATCTCAGGAGACACAGGGACACACTCTGGAAGGAATGCCAGTCCATCTGAAGGATGCATTTAATGAAGATAAATTTCAGAGTTATTTCTTTTTCACTCAGGAGAACAAGCCTATTCTCAAAAACAAAATATGAGGGGCGCTATATGAGTCCCTATATGACAGGGCTCTTACACAATCACCAAGACAGAAATTTATTGTGTGACCAACAAGCTAAAGTACCTGGAGAGATCACATGGAAACCTGTGAGGAGAACCTCCAAGAAGACAGGCAGAGCTCAAGAGCTGGATGCAAGACCACTTAGCGCATGTAGCTAAATGACCACAAAACAAATGCCAGACTAAAATTATGACTTCAGCAATAAATTAATTTTGATTGCTTAATTTTTAATTCAAATAAAAATATTTCTTGATTAGCCTTTTCTGCCACAACTGTAAATCTATCACAAAAAGCTGTCTAATCAAGCAATATTGGCTCACGCTGGCAGCTGTGTTGCTATAGCTGATGTTGCTCAATGAATATTTATGTATCAGTCATTCAGCAAATTATACAAACATTGCAATGACAGAAATGTATATGAAAGAAAGCTATATAACATTTCCTTATATATTATTAAACTATTTACATCTCAGTATTTTAACATAAAATTGTTTGTTTAGCTCAGGGGATTTGCAAAATAGAGACTATGGTAATATGGTATGGTATGGTAATATATGGTAACCACTTCCTGTCAATATAAGAAATTAATCAATTTATTTTAGTGATGATAATTTAACTCATGATCACTTTATATAAAATTAAATCTGCGTCATAATGGATAATGATAGAAGGCTGGTACTTGAAGCATTGGTGATATAGAAAAATATTTAAATATTTAAATCTGAATTTGAATTTAAAAACCTTTAAACAACATAATATTTAAAAAAGCACTTAAAATTGCATTAGACAACGGCTTAAATGATTTGTCTGATTATCTTATCTTTTAAGATCTTATATTTTAAGATTCAGAGATTGATTCAAATTATTTCTACAATTTTTAAAATATTAAGGATGTATGTAAATGTCAATTCAGTTTGTCATGTTAATGACTGAAAAATGAGACGGCTGGAATTTAAGGAGCGATAAATGCAACTTCAGTGCACTGAATAGCTGCACGGGATTCTGTAGTAACACTTTACCTTAAACCTAAAGATAATTTTATTATAGTAATCATTGGTTCAGTCATAGAAAATAAGTATATCCAGTATTCAAAAATGAAAAACCAGATAGCAAATATTAAATATTACTGTTTGTCCACAGATATTACTGAGAGGAAAGGGCCATCCTTTGGTTATATATACTGTAACCTCATAACCTATTATGAACAATAATCCTATACTAATAATAATCAGCTTGTCTCCAGAAAAACAAATGTTTGTTGCCCTGGTGTGTGCAATTTCTTGTTAATTATTATCTGTTAGCTCTTGCCATATTGGCCTGTAGTTGCTTTCTAAAGATAAAGTCAGCGTTCATTGTAGATGCCCTCTTGTATCTGTTAACGTAGACTGACATAGGCACTACATCTGTACTCCGCAGACTAAATTATGAGAAAAATATTTGTAATGTGATTAGACGATAAATAGAAAACTTCTTAGGATTTTGTCAAATTAAATTTGTGATTGTATTAATGAATTTATCCATGAATTGATTTATTGGGTTTTATTGTTATCACTTTAGATCTTCATTGAAAAATTTTCATATATGATTGTCTATAAATGCTGTTCTCCCCAGTGCACCTTCTGTCATTAGTCAGGACACCAAGTGATGTATAAATTATAAGCCCATATTTGCAAGTAAACCTCATATGCACTGCTGCCTTACATAAGGAGATTCATTTTCTGAGATCATTTCTGTGGACAGTAAGTCTGTTTGCACAAATACCACCCTCTTTCACAAACAGAATAAACATTATCCTTAAAAAATACGCCCAAACAGGACAAGGCCATACAAATGCAAATTAACACTACAAGATCCGTAATCTGTGGTCAGCAAACCCCCCCCAGTAAAATAGGTTTACATACGGATTCTCTAAGGCAAGCTTAAAAATAAAAGCAAATGGTTTCCTCTCCTTTTGCAGGCAAGGACTGATGAGTCATTGACATTATGATGGTCTGTATTGTTATGGTCAGCTGCTGTAGGTACTTGGCTCCTCATGCTATGTGCCTGGCTCATGTAGGGCTGGGTAGCATGTAAAACCCATTTGGAAACACAAATGGACATCCAGTTCCTCTCTGACAGGCCGGAATCAGAGAGGCGGTCTGTCCCCATGTCTCATTACAGAGGGAATGAAATTGAAATAATCCCAAATGGGAAATGTCCTCTGACACAGAATAGGCAGGAGTTACACCTGGTATGGTATTACACACATACAGCATGACGTCTTGAAGTTAAAGCTATGCAAATGAACAGTTTTTTTTTGTTTTGTTTTAATAGGAAATGAATTAATAATATAATTCTCAATAAATGTATTTTTCTGGGAAAAACGCTGTTTTTTGTTTTTTAAGTATTTCTTTATTTCTTAATTTGTTTTTTAATATTACTTTTAAATCGTGACATTTCTTTAGGTACCTTACAATGAAAACCAAAATTTAACGAAAAAAAACAAACAAATCTGAACCTTTTTTGAAGGAAGCGAGAGACGCAAAAAACACGACAAAACAAAATTATTCACTGCTCCATTTGAGATTATTTGAAAACCCAGTAACTAAACTTAAAAAGCCCGCATCCGAGAATTTATGATCAATCTTCCTATTAAAATCCGTGCCCATGTGCTTGATCGTTCACATAAATAGCATCACTCGCTTACCTGTTGTGCCTGCGTCGGGAACTCCCGGATCCGCCCGTGTTAAGCGGCGAACTGCGCTTATCCAGCAATACTTATTAAACGATTACTTGCTCTTTGTATTTGCAGCCGTGCGCTCTTGTCGTTTCATACATATACCCACGCCCCCTTTATGTCAAACCCACTCTTTCTTGCTCATTTTCGCCTACAGTCTCGTTTCTTTTCCACAGGGGGACGTAGCCTTGTCTTGTCGCTAATAGCAACCAGTTGCTATAGCGATCGTGTGGGGTGTATTCATTCAGCGGCGCGCGCTAGTTGTAGGTGAGAAGCATCTTGAGTAGAGTTGATGATGAACTTCCACCTGTTTAACGCGCAGAACGGGTAGATGCCTTTACGTTAACTACCCACTCCGAATAAGCATGCGTCTGCTTTGTTTATGTAAATAAATCTGAATTCACACACTACCAGGACTCATTAACCTTTTTTTTTTTTTTTTTTTTTTTTTTTACAGCGGATCAATAAACAAATCAGAGGTATTAAAGTTGGTGAAGTGAATTTGCACAAAATCCTAAATCAGTGCGATCCGAAGGTCTGATGTCGAAACAATATTTGCTGTGCATCGCTAACCACAGCCGTGTGCGTTTCTGCGCTCAATTGTCCTGTAACAGGAGTCATTTTCCCCAGCAGGATGTGCCGTATCTGATGACTGCTGGTTTTCTGGCCCCTCATTTACTTACGACTAGATTTACAAGCCCAGGGTGCAGGTATAAAAGATTGGAATAGGCTAGCCGTATTGGCTTACAGGGCTAAATGTAATGATGGCAGTGGTGCTTGTAGTGTTTCTCAAAAGGTAAGGTGAAGCCCAACACGTTTCGGTTGTTCAAACATTACGGATGTGAATCGGATACCTCAGCACACACTTAAGGCAATATTTCCATGAGCCCCCTGGTGGTGAAATAACTTAACATTTCGGCAATAGTGAGGGAGGATTTTACCGTAAAAGATTTTACAAAGTATTTGTAGACCATTTTCCCATTTATTGCGGAGCTCTCAGGGGAAAAAAAAGCTCCCCGAAAAGAACGCATAGTAGTAATTAGAGGTCAGAATAGGAACTGTAATGATAGTCATCAATCGCTGTGAGACGGGTGAGTTTGCTTCAAAACTGGATGCAGCCAACACTCGGGAAAAATAAGAGTAGAAAGAAAAAAACGTCTATTGCTGTATGCCTCATTTAAAGCCAATTGTATTGGATGGTGATAAAATATTTTATAAAATCAGTATTATTGTATGACAGACTAACATAAAGAGCGTGAACAGGAAGGGTCGAAGTTGCCTCTTCTTCCTGAGGACACAGATCCTTCGGGATATGCAGGGCACTCTTGTGTGCTGTCTACAAATCTGTTGTTGCCAATGCAGTCTTTGATGTGGTGGTGTGCTGGGGCAATAGCATCAGCCCAGGTGATGCCGAAAAGTTCAACAAACTGATCAATAAAGCCAGATCAGTTCCAGGAGCCAGTCCGGACCCACTGGGAACTGCATGTTGGACACTCAAGAAACTGATGGCTATATTGGAATATTGGACCCACCCTCTGTGGGTCATCTTGGCCAAGCAGAGAACAACCTTCAACGACAGACTGAGACAAATGCATTCCTACCTTTAGCTATTACACTCAACCACGAGTCGACCAATTGTCTGCATGGACCAGAACCACTTAGACACATTCACTCATTCACTGTACAATACCAACTGTATAACAGTAAATCGTACTTACTATGTAACAGTAAATCTTATTTCCATCTTACTATGGAACACTGTACAATACATTCCCAGAAATTATTCTTCACTGTCATCATTTATTGAGACTGTCTATTAATGTCTAAATGGACATTTACCGTCTAAATATATTTTAGAGCATCTATACCAAAAGCGTGCAGTATGATGACTGAGTGGTTAGCATACTAGATCATATAAATCATCATCAGAGGGAATTTTGTATTTTGGAAATTGTACGTTATCATCTACATAGACAGTTTCATTTCAATTTTTGCATAATCACTGCAAATGGATGGATTCTTTGTAACACATTACCTTAATGAATGCACCTGATATACTGTGTCCTGTCAGATACTTCAGTGGTTACAATGGAGTTCGCTACCATAAAAAAGCATTTAACTGATATGCTTGACATTCTCCCAAGCTTAGCATAAGAAAGGTACATGTCGGAAACACATTTAGTTCATTCCTCTCATATTTTACAATTAATGCTCAATTGTCTAAGTGCATTTTTCCCGTGTAATAAGACTTTTGGTGTTAAGATTTACGAAGATGACATCATTCCTAGCTGTTTGGCTTGTTAAACTTGGGAGAGACGACATTATCTGCCACCTTAATACCAGAGGTGGAAAGTTCAGGTTCAGAAAGTACAGATCCAGACCAAGATTGTGTCTCAACCAACCAGCTGACTACTCTGGGAATGTGACTCTTCATACCAGTGCTTGAAGTGGGCCGGAACGCAGCGGAACGCAGTTCCGGAACTTCTGTATTTTCGTCTTTTGGGTTCCGCCACTTACTGAAACTGATCCGACGCAGCGACAGTGGCCCGAGAATAGACAATATCACAAGACCGATAAAAGACTACATTACCCACGAGCCACGACAGTGCCCTATCATATGCATCCACTGAGTCCCAACCAATCGCATCAGGGAAGCAATGCAAACTGTTGCAATTTATACTGTGAATATCATGATGGCATTGTTATCTGAAAAACTCAATAAAAAAGATACATTAAACGGAAGTGGTGGTTGTCTTTGGTGGTCCATGAACTAATCATGCTAGCGTGGGCTTCCTATAGGTTATTGCTTGGAAGAATGATAAATTAAAATTTATTTTTCCCCACTTCAAGCACTGCTTCATACTCAAGCGATTGGTTGAAACAAAATCTTGGTTTGGATTTATACTTTCTGAACCTGGACTTTCCACCTCTGCTCAATACTGATCTACTCCGTTGGAGTTTCACTGGTCTGTAGGTGGCAGCATTCAGCCGAGATACACAGGCTATTTTTTTAAGTTACAAATTACAACATTGTATTACACAGGAAGATAAAGCATTGAACTGGACACAAACTTGTAACCGGGATGAACATGCCTGAGGTCTGCTTGCATTGCATGGTCACTAATTCAACAAAACAGAATCCAAAATACAAAGGCATCTACACACATTCAGTAAAAAAAAAACAAACAAAAAAACCCACCAGAATCAGAATCCAAACCTTAATCATAATGCCAAAAAACAGGCAAAAGGTCTGTACTTGAAGGGAAACATACACTCATATCAACTACAAACAAGTTAGTACAGCTCAAACGCCTCAGAAGGAGCTGCTGAAAACAACCAGTCAAACAGGAAATGCTTACCAAAGTGGATTTAATAATGTCGATCAGGGAAGAGTGGCTGGTTTTGTTGAAAATCTGGGCTGGATCACAGATCTGGCCATGGAGTAGTTTGGAGCCCTGACAGAAACAATCAGCAAACACTGACGGGACAAAGTTTGCTAAAATGTTACTGTTATAGCTAAAAGGAAGAGTAATCGATGTAGTGATGCACAATATAATTTTGTAATTGCAAATGAATAATAAAAAATCTAAAGAAATTCATAAACTATTTTACAACTTCCTGAATGTTGTAACTGTGCACAGTACAGATTTTAATATTTCATTAGGCAGAGAAAAGCAAGCATGCAAATTTTGCTGAAGTTAAATCAAGCTAATCAGAGCATTATGACTGTCTTCAATTATAATAGCTGTCTAGAACAGGCTCAAGATCAAGATGGCTCAGGAGAGATCAGTGTTTGTAGTCATTGTTTGATGTTTCATAAAAGTAACATTTTTCACTGCAAATTGGTTTAGAATGGGGTAAAAGTGCTCTTCAGGCAAATGTAAATGGCTACAGTGTACCTTTGGTTTAAGATTAAGAACATAAGAAATATACAAACGAGAGGAGGCCATTCGTCCCATCAAGCTCGCTTGGGGAGAACTTAACTAATAG
>JAODKE010000146.1:15304154-15315332 GCA_026779605.1 Mormyrus hasselquistii
TAATGCTTAAGTAACTATTTGGTTGAACAGCATCCAAACCTGTTAGAAGCTTATAGACCTGGATCATGTCCCCCCTCTAGTTTGTCTAAGCATGCCCTTTCATTAACTTTTGATATTGAGGATTGACCTTGACTCTGTACAATTAAATATAAGAAAACAAACCTCATGGACAGACACAGTTTTTGATGTTACTAGAATATTTAAATATAACCAGTAAACAATGTTACCTTGAATAAGCAGTCGGAAGATGGATATTACTATTCCACACTTATAGTAAAACTGGATTTAATTGAAATTTTAACAGGGGCCAGCACCATACAACATTATGAAGAAATTTTTGATGATTTTTTTTTTTTTTTTACCAAGTTAATGATATTTACCAATGTTACTTGCATAGGTTTTTCTTTTCATAGTCAAAACACAGGGTGATGATCTCTGAATTTTAACATAATACTTGCAATAAAAATACAATAAAAATAACACTTTAAAATTAGCAGTCTGTTCCCAAGAAGCACATGGTAACAGGGGCATGGATCCTTGAACCGTGGGAGGAATTTGAAGTGTGTTTGGTGGCCTGATTGATACCAGCCGCCAGGGAGGTGTGACTTGACTTAACTATGTAATTGCCAGGGACATATCTAGAAATTTACATATAATATTATTTATTCAAGAGCACCTATCAAGTGCCTGCGTATCCATACTCCTTTGATACCCCTGGTCATTTATACTAAAGTAATAACGAATCATTAGAAGTACGTGTGATGCAGAAGCTATTAGCTATTGCACAAATACTTAAAACTTCACGTTAAAGGGACAACACGTTATAGGCGCAAATGCTCATGGCTTTTTAGTCCACCTGCTACGCTCCTTGCTATTCAGTTTATCGACGCTCAGTGCAAAAATAAAGACAGCCACAAGGGGGCAGCATATGCATACTTTTTGGGCAGGCCTTCTCTTTATAAGCGATATTTTGGATTCTGACAAGCTTACACAAAAGAAACATACTCAAAGTAACAATCAATCGTGCTATTATGACCACGCAAAGCACAAGGCTTAATAAAACGAGCACAAAAAAAAAACATTTTAATATACAAATAGGCGCATGTTTATATGCAAATTGCGACATTTTGAATCTGATGATGCAAGTGAATAAAATTACCTACTGTACACAAATAGATACACATTATGCAGTTATATAATGGTTGAATCGTTTGTGCATAAAGAATTCACTCAATCCACTGTGGCAAAATAGAATACAATGAAAGCATATTTCACAGAAAAAGCACATATTATCAGTATCCCACAATCACTGCCAGAGTGTAGGAGCCCATTACACAATAAATATGTATTATGGTTATTTGTATATCAAGACTGAATTATATTTCTGATTTGGTGATCTTTGAACACTATTGTGAGTAAGACACTTCCACAAGCTGCATGCCTACAGGCCACCTGCTGGAGCATAATCACACTGCACAATATTCAAAATGATGTATTCTTTGAGACATTCAGTTGGTGCAAGATACCGTGGGTTTGGATGTTGCTCTAATTCTGTGTGAACTGTACATGCTTACATCTTTCTAGTAGCAAACAATATACAACTCATGAGAACTGGCAGCTAAGCCACATTTAAACAAGAGTGAATGTCCTACAGTGGACTGGGATACAGTCTTTTGAGTTTCGTGGCAACCACAAATGTATAATGGGGTAGTTGGGCATCTTCCCTCACTACAAAGCAAATGCGAAGGAAGGTTTCAAACCACTAGATGGCACTGTAATACCATTATGAAACGGAAATTCATGAAAGACTTGGAAATGCTTTATCAAAAGACAATTATAAATAATGAAAAAGACAAAATAATTCATAATAGAACAACTGGAAACTGGTGACAAAGAAACTCCTTCTAGTATACTTATTGCATGTTCACTGGTGACTGAACTGGGCAGTACTGGTACCACTCACCACCAGGTTTCAGGGGCACAAATCCCACTGCCACTCTCTGCATGTAGAACTGTCATGTTTTTCCTGTGTCACCTACAATTTTTCCAGACCAAAGATGTGCAGTTAGGCTAAAGTATCTCTAAAATTTCTCATAGGGTATGTGTGGTGTACTACTGCCCTTTTTGGTAAGGTTTCATGGAGGCGTTCAATAACGCAGCCGACATCAGTGTTTTTAAGCACAAAATCAGCGCCTCTTTTTATTTGGTTCCTTTTACTATATTTTTCACAGAACTCCTACCTAAGCAGAGATCACAGTGCCATCTACTGGTTAGGCATATAAGTACCTAAGGTCCATACATAACAGTATGACTGCATGCGTGAGCATGTACATGTATGCGCTCTGGCATGGATTGGTATCAATTCCGGTATATACCACTGCCTTGTACTCTGTATGGTCTGGTATAGACTCTAGGCTCCAAGCTACCCACAACCCTGACTGATATTAGCTGTTAGAAGATTCATGTGTAGATGTATGGTCACTGAATTATGAACTTTACCAGACAATCCAGGCAATATTTCTGAGTTGTGCACCTGGTACAGTAAATTAGGGATGGTTTACTTTTAACAGGTCATTTATAATTTTGCAGTTCATTGGGTATGTAAGTATTTTGAGTCAATTTTACTGCCTATTTATGTGGTTATATTGAAACTGCGTAAAACCAGGTGACGTTTGACTGTAGGAAAGTCTGTCTGTAGATGCCACAGAGAAGTTACCCTTGTAACTGCAAAATTTATTTCTTCTTTGTAGATTTTACCTGAAGGCCCCATCTGCTGACAGTTACCAGAGATTTGCAGTGTGCTGCAAAATACAGGAACGGCCACGTCAAAAAAAGTGGACAAGCGGGAGATAATTCTGTGACTGCAAGGCTCTTTTCACATGAACTTCCATTAAAAAGGAATTATTTTGCTGTGGAAATGGGTTCTTGAGAAGTCGATGCACAGAAGGGCCTCTTTTAAAGGACTAATTGCGTCTCTATGTAGAACCATCCTCCTCAGGCACAAACCACCGGGTCAGCAGTAGCAGGTAGGCAGACACAAGCGAGGCTGGAGCTGCTGGTAATGACTGCGCTTTAATGAGACCCATGCTGGCTGAGTCACAAGGGGTCTCAGAAAGGTGAAGGAGGAAGGAGAAAGGAGAGAGAGAGGGCCGCCAGTCAGTAGGCTTATGTCCACAGGCCCTGGATTTTCAACAGTTTCGTTCAATAAAAAAAAAAAAAATCTAATTCCACGATTGAGACAACGTTTGTTTTTAGCCAGACTTGCAAGATATCATGTCCTGCAAAGTGAAGGAACCATCTGAGCCATATCTGGCTTGATGAAGCACAAGTCCTCACCTTGGATTCAGACCCTGAAGTCCACCATCATATAAAGTACCGCCCCAATCCTAAAGCTCGACTGGTGGGAGAGTCTGCATGTGATATAACAGCAGCAGCTGGCTGTCCTTAGATTTAGCGGGACTCCTCTCCTCTGGAGCTCCTCTTTTGATCTAACCCAATGGAGAAACTGACTCCTGCAGCTCTCATGCCCAAAGCTAGATTAAACATCCCTGGCAGCAGTTAGAAGCAGGGTAATGCTAAGGAGGCTTCCAAACAATGGATGCTTGATCTGGTTCAATAAAATATTTCACATTTAATAAATAAATATATTGACTCAAAATTGTCCAGTATGATGTAACATTTTGTTAATCATGTTTGTGTTCCTTAAACAGAATAGATGAACTTGCTTTAGCTAAAAGATTTGCATGCTTCTTTACACTTGATAAAATGTCCTTTGTCTACATTTTCGTTTTTCTCCTCCTCGGTCTGCCTTTGACATTTAAGTGTGAGTGAAGGCCGGCTGCTCTGCAGACCCTCAGAGGAGACGAACCTCCAGCCAGGCTGAAGCCTCATCTCAGCCAGCCAAAATGCTGAGTGGAACATACTCCGTCCGGATCAGCCCAGACAGACCCAGCTGCAGGAAACCGTCTAAATCTTCTAGAAAAACACACCAGCAGTAAATCTCTCAGATGTATCATTATTTATACTCCAGGTAGGGCTTGGCTATACGAAGATGGCAAAAATTTATAACGCAAAATATATTTGTTACACATTAACGTTACAGTTTAAAATTAACTATTTGCGATACTACAAGTTTAGAAGTTCTATTTAATAGTACTTTAGGTGCACAAAAGATAACTTAGTCATAATAAGGACTGATTTTTCAATTACCTGGTGTTTATTTTCTAATATAAACATAAGCATCGATGGTGAATTAATATAGTAATAGGGGATTGTGTTTCAAATGATCAACCACCACAAACTCCACGGACAGCTCCATGTGTCAGTGTCCCAGTTCATTCTCTTTTGACCCCAGTGATCTGTACCCCGAAGAGACAAGATGATAGGGCAGGCTCCGTCCGGGTATGGGCCTAAGCTCACAGGAAAACTATGCGCTATGCCAGCTATGCCAGCTATGCCTGACATTCCCGCCACACATTCAAGTCCTGGGGGGCGGAGCTTAGCAACCAGCTGAAACCGGTACCAACTGGAGCATACAAGCTCTTTACTCAGCACTTTTGACTGCTTCTCCCAGAGACAAGGAGACACCTGTCGCTGTCCACTTGGCTTTCCAGCTGTCTGTGCATCTCTGTATCTTTATAGGTCCTTATCTTTCTGTCCCCTGTGCCCCAGTCCGTCTGTTGCCTGTCAGAACTTGCCCGCTGAGCAGCTGTCCAACTGGTATCAGGACACCCCTGCCCCCGCTGCAGTGTCTACCCCATGGAAAGTTGTCAGCAGTCTGGACCTCCCCCAGCACCAGGCCGGTTTAAACAGCCTTCAACACGCCCAGTGTGTTATCTTCTGAAAGCAACATCACACAAGTGGCTGCTACATCTGCTCCAACGCTCTGCTGAGGATTTGATACAGGATAGATCTGGGTTGCAAGGGCAGATGAATCCGACCGCAAAGCGCTGACCTCAAATACAGACAGCAGCCACAACAGAGGACACAGCAAGCCTGGTGGAAGTAGCTGCACAAATTGCCTGTATAAAGTCTGTTGTTGCTGGTCACGTTTTCTGCTCATTATTGAGTGTCAGGACTGAATATTAAGCGAAAACAAAAGCGTGATACTGAGAAATTACACTCTCTCATAAAGTATGAACACAGAGTTTAATTCATTAAACATTATCCAAGTATGTGTTTGTAGTTACAAAAGTAATTCTTATAATAATTATATTTACCACATATGAACTACAAATTACTTCCTATCCTGGAA
This sequence comes from Mormyrus hasselquistii, assembly GCA_026779605.1. Taxonomy (NCBI): domain Eukaryota; kingdom Metazoa; phylum Chordata; class Actinopteri; order Osteoglossiformes; family Mormyridae; genus Mormyrus; species Mormyrus hasselquistii. The sequence goes on from JAODKE010000146.1 coordinate 15,309,409, forward strand.
AAAAATGTTTTCACACCATGTGTTTAAGTACTTAAACACATTAATTTGCCTGAACTTTTTGTGTTAATACAATGCAGTTTTTTTAGTGTAATCCATCCATCCATCCGTACATCTAGGACACTATGCGTCTTACCTGCAGCATGGATTCTAGGCAAAATATAAATCACCCTTTAATATGTGGAAAACCAGACGACAGGCTGCTAACAGGCTGCTTCTCCAGTTCCCTCTATTCATTTCATGATAGTATTTTGTTGCTTGCATGATATTTTCATCCGAAGCAATGAACACATTTACAACTGGTCATTTTGCTGGATACATTCAGATCAGTTACCTTATTTAACTGTAAAACAGCAGGACATCTCCTGGGAGATCCACGACCAACATTCCGGAAACAGATTACACTTAGCAGATATTTTTGTGCAAAATAACACACAAATGCGGACCGGAGAACGAGGTCAGCCAGTATTCACGGGGGTTAAGGACTTTGCTCAAGGGCTTAATTGTGACATCACTCCACCTATGACAGGATTTGAATTTTGAGTCTCGATCGAGAGACACTCATCTCCCTTAACCACCATCACACATTTTTTTTTTTTTTTACGCTTTTGTTATTTGCCAAAGTTCACTACTTTTAAGTGCTGCATCTGTTCATTTGGGTAGCATATGCTCCCCTATCTTATACCATTTGCATATATCAACATTTGTAAATAAACAGTAATACAGTAAAAAAAAAAAAAAACTAACAAAAAGATATCTTGCTGGATGGCTAGATGAACAATTTGGTTCCAAACCTCTCCTCAGGGGTACGGCAGCCATTGCATGTATTCCTTACAATTCACTACCTGCTCAATTCATTAATTAGCTTAATTAGTTAAATAACTCAATGAGGTATTGATTAGCTAAACATGATAGGCTAGTGGTATATTAGATGGCCTTCACTGCAAATCTGAGGTGACTTTAGAAAAGGTTTCTAAATAACAACACAGTCTGACCGACATAAAATTGCTAATGAGTTGGCTTGTTTTTAAGGAAATTATCCAAAAAAATGGCCATTTGGACAGTTATGCCTAAATTACCAATTGAATAAGTTAAGCTGAATTACACTTCTCAGTTCCCCAGCATCCTATATTTTATGTTATTGACTTTCTCCACTATAAAAGTGCAAACTCACTGCAATGTATGCCTTCAGGAATCCATACAAAACACACTAAACAACATCCTTTGAAGCCAGACAGTCCCCCTTTCAGGTTCCTAGTGGCAAGTCGGAAGCTTATTAAAAGTTACTTCTGGGCTTGTTGCTGATTGTCAGCACTGGTAACTTTCTGGTATTATCATCGTAATAGAAGTGGAAGCTGGGATCACAAGGTTTTGGGGTCTGCTAGCTATAAAAACACTAAGTTATTACATAATGCATTGCTACACGGTGTCACCTGCTTAAAGACCTCTCTGAATTCGGCTTTTCATGCCCGTGACGAACGTGGGATGCATCTTAAAAAGGTACAGATTGGCCTGACAGCCCTAGGGGCAGAAGCCCTTAGGAACTAATTATGTTCCACTGAAGAGCTCTCAGATGCTGGACATAACCGGGCAGCGACGCATCAGTAATTTCCATCTCTGGTTGTGAAGGGAAGATAAGTGGAATAGTGCGCACGGACAGCTACCCGGGCTGACTCCGCTCACGTCTCATCATAAACACAAACACTAGTGCCCGTGAGCATGCAAGCGGCAGGTGGAGGGAGAACAGAGGCGTTAGTGGGCCGTTTTGATTTCAGCGGGAATGATGCATTATCGCGCGGTTGCCTCCCGGTCTCGTCTGCGGCACAGATTCCCCTTAGCGAGGATCATGTGGGAGGGGCACGGAAACGCAGGAGAGGTGCGTCTCTAGCCTCTGCATACATAGCACCATCACTGGAACATATCTATTCCAGCACATAGCGGTCCTTACTAACCGATGCTAAACAGAAGCCTCTCTAAAAGGCCACGGTGGGGTCATTGGGAGGAGACCCACGTTCTTAACAATAAACCAGGAGAGACTCTGAAGAAGAAAAAAAAGATGCCAAAGTGAGTGATTGACAACATCAGATGGGGGGGGGGGGGGCATATGAGGACAAGATCGGATAGACAAAAATAGACAAGCTGAGGATAGCCTGGGTGATTTCCAAACAATGTCAATTAAACAGCATTTTAAGGACAGAATCCAGTGCAGTTCCTGTTTCCAGTACCTATAGATAGGACACGTTATTTTGTACATTATGACTCTTGAAAACGTTTGAATGACCAGGCCTATATTTTCCTGTTGTAACACAATGATCATATATTAGCTTCTCAGAATTGCCTCTGATAAAACAACAAAGTTTTCAGACAGGTAAATAAGTCAGTTTTCACCTTTTCTTCAGTCTTGGAAAACCATCTGTTCCACTTAATCATAGCGAGGAATGCTGGTTATGCCCCTGAATGAATTCTGTTCTGTGGCCTGCTTGTCCTTCAGCAAGCCATACTTGCACACCACGCAGGGGACATTGTGTGCCTACTTCAGACTTAAAGGCATTGATTTCTCCTTAGGAAATGGTGGCCAATCAAGTTGTACTTTGTGTAACATGTACGAAATTTGGTTGGATGGGCCTTAAGTACCCCGACAAGTATAGGAAAATAGGACTGCGTACACTCCATGGACTGCTCACGTCTGTGACAGAGACAGCATGCGGCCAGGTGCTTTTTGCATTTAATTCAGGGAAATGTTCGGTCAGATTGTGTAACAAGAAAAAAAAACCCAAAAGCATCTGTTCTGTACAAAGCTATCATTAATTACTGCTTTAATTTCAAAATAAATATAGCATAACAGGAAAAAAATAGCTGCATGAAGATATTTTTCTTAGGATTTGTCTAGAGAAAAAAAACAACATTTGGACTAGGTATGTATGTATACGTGATAATTAAATGTCTGTTTATTGCAGTCAGTCCTAGACATTTCCAAGAGACTTCAAAGGTATCCGCACGAAAACAAAAGGCCTCCTATCAGTCCTGTTTCGCACTTTTCCACACTGGAACTTCAAAACTGATGACTACGAGCAGAAATGCTTTTCGGCTCCAACGACACAAAAAGGCCTCAGGTATCCAAGAATGGGGTGAAATTAATGTGTTTGAACGCAGAAACCATTTGCATTCCTTATTCGCAGTAAAGGCTTCTGAAGTCCATTTGCATGAATAAAAGTAATCTTAAACACACCAGATGGATTCTCATTTGAAATTGGCTAGCGCCAATCCACAAATAGCGACGCCTCCCTTAAAGTGCCCAGCAAGCGATCACAGGCTACCGTCACTCACGGGCGAGCGGCTTCTCTGGACAGCGCTTTTACCAGCTGCTGCTGTCCAGCAAAGAAAATAAACGGGCATGTGTGACTGGGAGGAGAAATCCCTCTGCCATGCAATTCAGTGCACTTTGATCTTCAGAGTTTCTATTGACTTCAATTTTCACCTGTCTTTCCCAGGCTGCTCTGCATTTGACGGAGAGGAACCTTTCTTTTCGAATCAGAGGTCTGGATCTAATAACCCACGGCACGAGTGTCCATATGAAGTCACACAGCATATATTTATACTTCGAAATGAGCAAATAGCACTATGTGCTTTGCGGCGGTAAATCTTGTTTCCGCATCCGTGGGGTAATTTGCGATGACTGTTAAAAGCAATGGAGAGATTAGCAAATCAAGCAGCAAAACAGAGAATCCTATATGCCGTATTCCCCTGGCTGTACACAAGCGGACAAAAACAGCTTACAAATTCAAGAGCACGGTATTTGAATTCCTACTTGGAACTGGAGCAGCAACATTTAATAAAAAGTATCCTTCAGCACTGTGCTATCTTACGCCCTGTTATTAATTCGTTGCTATACTATCCTGACACGTGGCAGGAATCCCTAAGAAAACGGAGACAGACCATAAATTGAGCTGGTTGATGGAAACCGTTTTTCCAATCCTGCCCCCCAAAGGCCTATGCGTTCACAACTTATAAAACTGAGTTGTTGGACACAGGATGCGTCAACAGAGGCACAGACAGTGATTTTTTCCGAACCTAAAACTGCATCATTTAATATGACCAGTTGGTTATGTTACTTTGCAAACTGAAGTCTACTTAAAATGCTAGGTTGATTCTGCTGTGGATGTGGAATCCTCTGGAAAACCAAAACTCTGAAGTGTGAGCAGAGTGCTGGATTTCCGTCTTTTCCGCCCACTCACCATCTATGAGATTGTACATTAAGCTGATTTCTGCAAGTGCTGCTGCTTCCAAAGCTGGCAGTCACGATCAACCCATTTGTGGAAACAGAAGATGATTACAGACGCAGATCAAATATACAGTCAATGATATGTGCAAATAAATGGTGCAAAATGCTGGATACGGACTAATGTAACAAAAAAACAACAAAAACTTTTCAAAAGAAAGTCATTCTGTAGCAGTTTTTGGACCATAAAATCTAGATTGGGAGAACTTAGGCAGAAGATACCCAGGGTACAGTGACACATTCACACTACTGACAACTGATACAGGGCAATTCACTCACCAGTAACCAACAAAGACCAGGAGGACATGCAAACTCCACAAGAGCAGGGGACAAGAACTATCTCAAGCTTTGAATTTTGCGCATCCTTCCACAATGTTTAAGGAAATCCAGAAAATAGGCATCCTCACTACTCTGGTACGAGAGATTTTAGGGTTTCAGAACTATGTTTTCCAGCAGTCTGCAGCATCTCCGCAGGGATGGTGGCTAGAGTGTGTCTTTGAACAGATGACGTTACAGCTCCTCCGTGGCCAGAGTAGCTGGAGCTGAAGGATGCAGCACGACTCGGAGTGCAGGATTTATGGACAGCAGGAATGAAAACAGCAAAAGGCAGACTCCAGGGAAAGACGTTTGTATGATGAATATTGGGGAAGGAGGCAAACGTTTTATTAAATTATTTGTCAGAGACATACAGTATTTAAAAGGTCAGTTTAAAAGGTCTCCAGAGGCAATAGTGCAAGAAGGAAAAAAAGAAAGTCAAACCAATGAAAAACAGACTTGGGGCTTTATTTACACTGTGCAATTATATGAATTTCCAAAGCAAAATTACTTACAGCAGACAGACCGTTCCCTTTCACATATAATCTCCTTGGATAATTACAGTGAACTTGATGGCACCATACATTTTTCTGCCCAGACTGGTTTCATTGTGCACTCATGTTATTCATCTTTAGCATAAACAGGAGTTTATCATCTCGAAACGCAGGTTTATGTAAAGAATGCGCTGCATTAGTGCTGCAAGTCTCATCATTTGCATCCAGGGTTTGCGGGTCAATGAAGAAAAGAAAAGAAAAAAAACCATCTCAGAATCCAACTACATGGCTGCAAATCGGAGACGGATTCAGGCGCAGACAGGAAACCTTGACGTTGCCACAGCTGACGAAAAGTTTTTATGACACATTTGCTTGTCTGTTACCAGCGAATGCAGGGACAGATTAACCAGATTCATTTATTTTTTTACCTGGAAGTGGCATCAGAATGGCGAGCACCATCACCACCACCAACCTGGTGAATAAATAACCCTCTGCGATGGAGAGAATCGACATGTCACTCATCCCAGTCAGTAGTAATGCTGAAGTGAGCACATCTACTGTATCGTGCTCATTGCACACTTAGGAAAATGCACTTTGAGCTATGCTCATTATTGTTGCAACTGATGTGAAACCTGACATTTAAAGATGTCTTTATGCCTATGTGTATGACCATGAAATGCCAACACAAGTGTAGAGATCAACATGAAGCAGCTATATTAGTTGTTCATGTTCTTCTCTGTGTCTTTGGATCTTCCAAAGATGTTTAGACAGTAGAAGACCCAGAAGCATTACACACAACATGAATGTACAATGGCAGATTGAAAATGTGTGTGTGTGAT
>JAODKE010000146.1:15315672-15329844 GCA_026779605.1 Mormyrus hasselquistii
TATACACATATACATATATATACCGTTGCTTTAAATTCCATGTGATAATATTTTTCAGTTGAGTGTTCATTGGGTAATATTTGGGTTTCCATCACAAGGGGGAGGGCAGCTTTTAGCAATATTCACAATGTAGTAGAAGCAGCTTTGGAAAAACTTTCTCCCTTCGCTGTGGGCCTGAAGAGCAGAACGCGGCTTCCGTGTGGTTGGTGCTAACGTAGCATAGCAACCTGAACTCCCCCTCGCAGTGATACTTCAGACAGCCTCACATTCGAAGGCTAACATGTGGCAGGAGAATGAAAGCACCCAATATTACTCTCCAATGCATTTGGCCTGGTACCACAGCATAGATAACAGGTTATAATTCAGGCTCATTTAGGACAGTCCTATCTGGAGGTACTGAATGCCAGTGGTGAAGCTATTTCCATGATATGCTTTTGCTGACATAATAAGGCAACAGAGCAGCTGCCTTGAAGTTCATCCAGATGTTCCAGGGAGAAACATTATATATGCATACGTATACATGTACTGTGTAGATGAACACACACACACATACACACACATGCATATATGTACATGATATAAAGAGAAATCAGTCAGGCGTAGAAACTCACATCAGAGGAACATTGGAGTATTTGGCCATCAGTTTCACACTGTGTTTATGTGACCATAGGCTCTGAGTCGTATTGTTTTTGACGCTCACGTTTTCATCAGTATCGGATGCGCAGCGGAACATCAACGGGAGACAGATCTACTCTAATCACGGCAGCCTCTGGTAAACATTCTCCTAGTCCATCACATTTCTATAAGCAAGTTGCGTTTTATAAGGAAATACCAATATGGTACAAAGACATTCATTGGATGTGTAGCAAAACGAGTTTGATGCAGATTTGACAAGATAAAAAGCCCATTTTCCCCCTTTTCACCTCATCTCCAGTTTTTGGGAGGCTTTCAGGGAAGGAACGTCCTCTTCCTGATTGTGTTTCCTCCTTCAGTAGTTGAATTTGCCCTGCAGATTGACAGGGGACGTGGCTGGGATGAAGAGGGGTTTAGGGGGGACATCTGGCTTGAGCGAGGAGCTTCGGCGGACGACCACATTCCGGTGCACCTCGGGGTGCTCGCTGTAGCTGTGCTGGCGCGTCAGGTAGGTGCTGGGGATAATGGGATGGTGGACCTCACAGGCGCTGCCGGTGGAATGCATCCGGGCCAACAACGGAGTTGGCTGGTGGTTGCCACGGTGATTGAAGCTGTGTTGGCGTGGGACCACTCCGCCATTCGACATCTTGGAGGTCGAGTTCAGGGAATGCCTCTGGATGAGATGGCGTGGCGCTCTCTCAAGGGTAGACTGATGTGGTGGCATATCTGGGGGGACGTCCATGCGACGGGTCAGACTGTCCCTGGGCAACGTCGTTGAGCTGTAGTATGGGGCGGACTCTGTCTCGGGGACGTGCTGCTGTACTCGGTTAGTGAAGGCCATCTGGTTTCCATTGGGTGGCAAGGAGGTCGTCAGAACTGTTATATTCTTTCCCCCAACTTCATGAATATGCTTCAGGAGCTCATCCAGTGATGTGACGTCCACCACCTTCTGGGTGAAGCTGGCGTACGGCTGGGTCATTACCCGCTCGGCGTTCAGGATCTTGCGGTCGTCCAAGTGAAGAGCGCATCCCAGGCCCTGCCCATTGGCCAGCCCATGTGAGAAAGGAAAAACCTGCGGATGGAGCATCGAGTTTGGACGGGAGCCGCTCACGTTGTGCGGCTTCGCGTCCTTGCCGTTGTTACAGTTTTGGTTCTTCTCCCACTGATTCTTGAAAGCTTTCATACTCTTGATGGGCAGTTCGGGTGTCGAATCAGGGGTTGGCAAGCCAGAGAGCTCCGAGTTGTGGTGGTGATGCGAATGGCTCAGCTCTCCTGCAACCATGTGCCGGCCGGCCCTGCCAGGAGGATGCTCCTTTCCATTGGGAATCAAAGACTTATACAGCTTGGGTGAGGACACCTCCAGCTTTTCTTCCTTGCTCGGGTTGTCCAGTAGGCCACTGAGTCGGGCCAGGCTCCGCAGGGAGAGGGCATGAGGGATGGGGGCCTCGGGGTCCTTGTCGAGCCGCTTGGTCTTGTGGACGTTGTGGTTGCAGTAACAGGAGACCAGGAAGCCGGACAGAAATGCACCAAGAACGAAGGCCACCAAGACGCATGCAATTAGAAGGGTATAGTGGACACTGTGGTTGGACTTCTCTGGTTCTGGTGCCCGCCGAACTCCTGCAGAGAGAGTGAGAAAGAGAGGGGTGGGGGTGGTGGACAGAAGGAGGGGAGAGAGAGAGAGAATCTAGCTATATTTTACAGAAGATGCATCTTTTCTGGCACTGTAAAGCTTCAGATAGTGCAAGCAGCACCATTAAAGTAGCCGTTATGGGAATCGCATGCAGCAGCCTCTGACTGCATCGGGTCTCATATTTTGTTAAAACCAAGCAATGATTCAGCTTCTAATGTGTTTGGGCAGTCTCTCAATGATGAGACACTATCAGGAGCCCGAGGCAACGCAAAATGCTTAAAAAAAAAGAAAAGAAAAATGGCCCTGAAAACAAAATTACTTGGCAGAAACCTGGTTAATGTTGTTAGATTATTTCCCATCGATCACCAATTACGAACTAAATGTCACAGAAACCATTTGAAATATGTCACAAACCAACCGAACAATCAATCACAAGTAGGTTTTAAGTCATCAAGTAGATTTTAAGTCACCAAGAAGAACACCAAAATGACTTTTCCACAAATAAAAAAACTCATTATTCGCTATGTTTATCTGAAGAGCTAAAAATTGTTTTTCTATGCAAAACGGATAAAGGCATCAAATCTTGCCTAAATTGTGGGGTTTTAGCTTCGCAGAGAGCATCTAAGGCACAGAGTTTGAAATGCAAAAGGCATTCATGACAATGACTAACATGTTAGCAGGTTAGCATGTTAGTTTTCCAGCTGCCCTCATACATTCCTCACGGTTTGCTCAAAGCCCCAGGGAGGGGAAACATTGCAGAGCCTGGGAGCCTTGGGAGGCTAGAAGGGGACAATGTGACACCCCTCTGACATCGACAACAAACACCGCATGCTCTGCACAACACGAGGCTCATGGAAACTCATTACCTCACCTTCAATTTACAACACCGCAAGATCGTTAAAATATCGAGGGGCAATATGGCTAAATTATAAAGCTGCATCGCACCATTTTTTAATTAAGGACGTCTCGTGTGTGCACTGGAAAGTGGCTGTAAGCACAAGCTTTATGCAGGTTAAGGATCTGCTGTATGGAGAATCCTAAAGATTTCCCAGCAATAACCAAAACCAAAGATTCGCCACACTTTGCGAGAGTGTCTCGGTCGTCATAATCCCCCAGAGGATTCAGGCAATAAATAAAGAATCAAGGCGTCATTAAATTGTGAGGTCATGATCAGTGCTTTTATACCCACATGGCTGTCAGGCATGAAAGCTCGACTTGGCTAGCTTTTGTTCTGGAAGACTGGATGGTGTAACATTATGGCTGGTCACCGATTATCCATCAACACAACATTATAATCATTCTTACAACAACCTGCTCAGTCTCTTAGCAACAATTCCTAAGCCTATTGACAGTTACTAATGCATCACATTCTTTACAAATGGGAACATGTGGGATTCTGGTTGTAGCTTCAAATGAGCAGCTCAACACATTAAATGGATAATTTGCTGACACCAAATAGTAATGCGACAGCACTCCCTAAACTTTCTAATCAAGTAAGAAGTGTAATAAACAGAAAGTCGTATCCTACTCTCTGATCAATAAATGAGCAAAGATAATACGGACATACTACAGAACACCTTGGATGTTGATAAATGCAACCTTGCGCATTATGTATAACCCAGGACTGAAAGTTATCAATAAATGTCAAAATAATTACAATATAAATAACATGACACTTCATTCGGTATAATATGAGAAACTGATTAAAGATTCAATTGATTAATATAATAAAGTACTGATATAATTCACTACTAAAATCAAATACAGAATTCATGCCGGCTACTCGCCAAGTTTTTGTGTTTACAGATAAGGTCATTATTGATAAATTTAGTAGGATTTTTATAATAAAATCTCTCTTTTACAGGCTAACTTCGCATCTCACAATGAATATGTTTGTACATAGACAGGGAAAAATATATAAAATATGAGAAATGAAATCATTTTTCCCCATTTATGATTATACACTCTGAATTCTGTGAAATGGACATACACATATTTACAAATTTAATGTTTAATGCAACAGGGGCAACAGTTACCAGACTTAAAAATGCTGTATTTTGACAGTATATAGCTCTGGGAAAAATATACAGACCACTCTATATTTTAAAAAAATCTGCATTTTTAAATCCTGGTTTAATCTTGCTTCTTGGCTACACTGCGAGACAGGCTGCTTCCAGGATCAAAGTTTCTAAGACAGCAGTACACAAGAACAGGGTGAAGCAGGAGACACTAGGAATTAACAATAGGAAAAAAACAGACAGGGCAGAAGCAACTTTCTAATGCCAGAGATGAGCGTTAACTTATCTGGCAGTGCCTCATAAATCGGAGAATGACCTCAAGTGACCTTCAAAACGAATGGGAAACATTAAGTGGTGTGAAGTTCACTGCTAGATCAATTCAGAACAGACTCCTAGAAGCAGGACTGAAGAGCCATAATGCAAGGAAGAAGCCCTTCTGTACTTTTTACACAGGCGCATACCCATAAATTGAGAAATGAGTGAAACTGATCATTTTACTGTGGTCTGTTAATTTTTTGCAGAGCTGCATTTCTCCAAAGGTGGATTTTAACATCTAGTAACCTGCTGATTTATACAGCTGAAATGCCCAAGTGACAGGGACATGCGTTCTGATGACATACACAGGACCGACAAAATGCATACAGCCAGGTGAGTTTGCAGGGGGAGGGACAGGGTGCATGTGAGGAACAGATGGGGGGGCGGGGGGGGGGTGCATGCAGTAGAAGATAGATCGTTAGGGTGTCCTAGCTCCTGTCTCGGGGCAAAACTGAAAGATTAAACCTACTAAAGATTTTTCCATGTAGAAAAAAAACACAACATTGCTCCACGGCTTTGGTGGATGCAGTCGAAAGCCACGTAAGTGCATTGTCTGGCTAATTGGGAACAGGCTGTACGAGAAGACAAAGCCGAGAGCTCTCTGCACATTGTCTCCCTTCTATAGCCACAGGGGAGGGCTTAGCGAGACAAAACACAAAAACAGAACCCAACAACACAAACAAAACAAGAAGGCAAAACACGCATGCAGACAAAAGATGTCCGATGACTCACAGCATGTCAGAGTTTGGGAAAGATTCATTGTGGCTCGAAGGCACAGATATTGTGCATCTGTTCCAGAGATTTCAGCTGAACAATTAAATGAGAGTGTGGGGGGAAAAAAAACACACTAATGTGGCCGGAGTGACAACCAAACTTCACACCCAGAATTAACTGCAGGTTGAGGAATGTACCGGAGACACAGTAAGACCTATAATCTCTACTTGGCACAGTGATCAAGGGGCTATACCAGTTCGTAAATTAGAAGGAATGAATAAGGCATGAAAGGAGAAGAGTGACATGGCATCCTCGTGCATGGTTTCTGAGTACAGAGAGGTGAAATGATCTGACTGAGGAGGTCACATGACAGGAAGTCACAGCCTTAATCCCTATTCGAAGCCAACGTCTCCCCCAACACGCTGATCTGTAGGATGCGTGTGTCGGTCAGGCCTTCTCCCAGAGTCCTTCTAAACCGCCTTATTACCTCCCACGTCTCCCTTTTGAGAAAATCACATAATAGTTTTAATAACTTGCACTACATTTTGCAGCACTTCTCTGAAACAGAGGCTGTAGGCAAGACAGGCAAGCTAAACTCCGATTAATTTCCCACTGTGACTAAAATAACGAAATTGTAAGGTTGACATGTGGGCTGGGTTCAGGAAATGTTTAAATAAAAGTGCGAGAATGAGTTCACTTTGCTTGGGGGAAAAAACACCCTTTTCATGCAAAAAAAAAAAAAAAAAACTCCAAGCACGGAAACTATATCATATCTATAAAAATAACGAATAATACAGCGATTATGGGCACACACACCTAATCGCTCCCCATTTATTTTTCCCACAGCGTATCCGTGGCAGTTGAGCAGCTTATGAGAGAACCAGATTTGGGGTTCATTTCAGAAGAGCCAGGGATTGATACTGAAATCGCTGTGCACCCAAGCCTACTTCAGAGGCAAACAATACTATCTGCAAAGTCCCCGCTTCTCCGGCAGCAGACTACTGAGCATGCAAGACAGCGAAGTACTTGCACAGCCTTTGTTTGCGTGACGCAGTGTGATTAGTTTCGGTTTTAGCCACGGAGAAACAGTGGCGAAGTGACAGGAGGGCAGGTGGGGTTAGGAGCTGATATGTAGGCAGAGATATAGCAGGGAAATACACAACAGGCTTGGGCGGTATGACGGTATTATGGTATTTCCTGGTACTTAGAAATCCCAAAGGCAACATGTTTAATACCATAAAAAATAGACACTCGTCTTTCTATGAGCTGTTGCTTCTTTTCCATGGCGCTCAACTTCCACAATGATGAGGCCGTTCAGGCTCTCTCTAAGCAGCCTACATGATTTATGCATTTTTTTTTTTATTATTACACTATCATATAACCGTATACCGGGTATAGAAGGTATGACAAGGTGGAAAAAAAATAGATGCCGCCCAAGCCTAACACATGATGTGGCAAAATATATGGGAGCCACCCTCACACACAAAGCCACACCCACAGGGAACAGAGAGCAGAGGAGAGGCGGAGTCTCAGGAGAACCCTGCTTATGGATTGGTGCTCTGTGAATGAAATGCACCAATGAGGCGCTGCGATTCTATCACACCAGTCTCCAAAGACCATGGTGAGTGACTGGACAATACTAGTGACTACAGCTGGAAGAACAACCTGGAAATGACCGTTTGTGACCCTGTGATATTACTGACAGACAAAAACTCTGACCCGCCGCAACCCATCTAATCTGTGAGCTACAGAGTCAGCGACTCGAGGAGCGCCTTGGCTTTTCTGACCATGGCAAGAATCTCAAGACAGTTCAGTTTAAGCAAGGAAAGATAATACACACAGATAATATTGATTATTAAAATTATATGTGGAGGCAAGTAATTTATGCATATCAAATATATACAGAAAAATATGAAGCATACACACAAATGCACACATATACACATACTGTATACATAACAGCTATATATATTTGTAAAACGCGCAACTAAGCCTTTTAGCATTTCACTTATGGGTAACACTATGTTTATCATTTATTATAAGTGGGGGGAAAAATCTATCCTCAAAACTAGCAGCGAGTAGTACGGTCCAAGCACGTCAAGCTCTGAACTTCTCTAATTGTACAATAAGAACCTTTCTGTATGGTACTGTCACGGATCGTTTTGACTGGCACCTAATCCTGAATTTTGTCAGTCACATATTTGTCTAGAACCCTATTATATGGCACGGTAAGTTAACTCTGCTCCGGTTCGTAAGCACGACAGCGTATCGTGTGCCGGAGCCCACTGAGATTCAGGGAAACGTGGCAGCTGCGAACGTCACCCTGCCCACTGCCCCATTTTCATGGTGACTAAAGCTGCGGCAAACAGCACGACAAACCCACATACGTTAAGTTACCATCTCTACTGCTGCTTATTCACTGCTCGCTCCATTTTCCCCATTTCGGGAAGGAAAGGTTCGGCGTGTTCCTTCCTGGCCTGTAGCATCCCGGCGCCGCGTGACGCTGTCATGGAGCTGTTTAGCAGAGCGCCTGCCTACTCGGCGGGCATGCCAGCGGGCGCTCGGAGGCCACGCACTGTGCGGTAGCGAAAAGTCAGGACCGGGTCATGCAGAGGCTGCTGTCTGAGCATGGAGGCTAGCGGCTGCAAAAAGGATGCCGGCGTTCTGCTGTAAACGTGTGTAAGAGCATTTTATCATGCTGCTGAGCTGCCCTTCATGCCTGGAAAGTATAACTGCTCCATCGTAAACGACCTTATACTATATGCATGTTCAGAATCCCCCCCCCAGCTCTATGTAGACAGACCATACAAGTATATACAGTACTGTGCTGAAGTCCAAAAAAAGTTTAAATGATCTTCATGTTGATGTAAACGTCAAACGCCAAAGTGCGTCGACTTAGCCATCCCAGAACCTCTCCTAAAGTCACCCCAGTATCAATATACAGATGAATTTTTTGACTCCACCACTAACATCATGGCTAATCAATACCCCACTGAGTTATTTAACTTATTAGCTTAATTCATTAATTGAACCGGTGCTCAAATTTAATGAATATACGACTGGCTGCGGTGCCCCTGAGGAGAGGTCTGGGAACTGAATGCTTGTTTTTCCATCCATCCAATAAGATACTAGTAACTTTTGGAGAACAGAAGACATTTTTGTTCGTTTTTTTGTGTTATTGTTAATTTGAACATATTCCAATGTTAAATTGTGTTTGTTTCAGCACAAATATTCACTTTCTACCCAGATAAATAGCTTTAAACATTTGATTTACCTAACAGTTTTGCATAGTACTGTATATACTGGTACTGGTCACAAAACCAACAGATAGAATCTATTATTGCAAAATAACTGCCAATAGGGGGAAAGAATGGGTGTGAGCTATGTTATCAGCCTTATGGACAAACAGCGTTAGCACAAGCCTTTGCATCAGCCCGCAGGAAAGCCATGAGGCCCGCAGTGCGATCCAGTAGAGCGCAGGGTTAAACCCAACACAAGACAGAGAAAGGGGGCCCCCGCCCTTGCCCCCCACCACCTTACCCTTCTTCTCCACACTGATTGCTTCCAAGTCAGGTGACCCCTGCTCCCCCACAGGAGGGCGGTCATCTGGACCAGTACCTCCCTGTGGGTCAACTGTCACCATTGGAAAAGCCGCCCCACGATTGGTAGTGCTGGCACTTGTGGGTGTGGTCTTCCCTGTGGTTACCGGGAGGGGCAATAGAGGGACCAAACAGCAACATCCATTATAGATACATAAAGCAGTGGGACTGATGTAAATATGGCCTGAACCAGCATCTCCACCGTCACTGATCAGACCAGCTCAGTTCAATTTATAGCACAAACTATCGTGGTCTTCCGTGGGAAAGAAAACAACATTGAAATTATTGCCTCTAACATACCCTTATGGAAACCGCTCCATTTTAAACAACAGCAAAACATAATAAAGAAGAGTAAATCAATTATTGTAAATTGCAAAGTTCTGCAGGTGCTCTTACAACTGAAGAGTTAGTGGTTCTCTATCTGGGGAATGTTTTCAATGGCTTAAAGCAGCTATTAAACGAGCCTCTGCTTTCTTATAATTAAAAATAATTATTGGGCTGTTCAGCCTGTCTTGTGGGGGCTGATACTGCAGTTGGATTATGTAAAGCTAAGTTTCAGCTTGATTTGGTGAAAGTCACTTTCCTAACTATAATAAAAACAAATACAACATAGAAAAGTTTTTGGGTGCCTACAGACTTTTAGCTTGGTTTCACAACCAGCAAACTTTGCAAGCAAAATGACGGTATAGTTATAAATATGGTTATGAAGTTATAGCATGATAGTAGTGACATATAGTTTGGTTTAAGCAATACTTACTGAAAGACCAAATTAATGTGTTGATTCAAAAAAAGTAGCTTTAAGTTTAAAGTAGAGGTACTTTATTCATGTCTATAGAGAATTGGGTAGTTTTTTTTTATAAATTCCATAATGCTCTCAATAAGACACACACACACACACACACACATATATATGAACAGTTGAGAGCAAGTTTTGGTGTCAGAGCCAGCATCCGAGGCTTGACAGTTTTTGGGTCAGGACCGGCCAGCATCCAAGGCCTGACAGGCCAACCATAGGATTTGAACCAACAACCTTTCGGACACAGGCACTGGTCCCTAACCCTAAACTGCTGAGGGACAGATTTTCATATGTTTTGCAGTCTACAAGAATAAGATATGAATTGTACAATGCAATTTTAATAGAAACCATATTACAAACTGGGACATTCCAGTGAACTCTGGTGAACTCCTTAAGATTCTTAAATTTGTGGTGGCAAGCTGGTATTTTCAAGGTCTCCTACTCCTAAGTTTAATCAAGTTAGGAGCGTCCCTTAAGTCCTGCACCCGGGGACCAGTTGTCCTTGGAATATGTCATCACTGTGCAGATCCAGGACTGCTTGACGGGGTGACGGACCGGCCGAAAAGCTCCTGTGCTCTGAGACGTCAGCCCCAGAGCGCCATCTGCACCGGGTAAACGAAGCCACTGCGCCAGCAGAGGCAAGCGCTGCTACGGAGGACAATGGCTGTGGAGCAGCGTTATTAATCTAATCTATTTAAGTCCCTCCCTCCTCAAACGAACTCATATAATTTGTCTGTGAGTGATCAAAGCATGGAGACTGCAAGTGTAGAGGCAACACGTTGGTGGAATTTTCCCATAATGGGGAGAGCAATCGCTGACCTGCCGCCGCGTGGTGGTGTAAAGATCCAGCCGCGGCTCGCGTTTCAATGTTTTTGCAGCGAGGGAGCAAAAAAAAAAGACGCTCGCCATGGCCTCGATGGATGTCGATGGCTTCTCACGCAACGGCTAATTTCCTCAAAGAGGGATAATGGAAACCTACGGAGATAAATTTCTGCCGGTGGGGGGGGGGGAGCGGGGGTGGGCGTAAAAAAAAAAATGAGCGACGCTGTGGGAGTGTGGGCCGAGGCGCTCGCTCGTTTTGGGCACCTCCCTTCGCGAGGGAGCGCGTCAAACCGAATTAAAATCCCCGGGATGTGATCGTGGCAAAATAGACCACAAACGCTGCACACTGACTCACAGCATCCATCGCAGCATGACACCAAATGAAAAGGAGGGCTGTCTTATTTACCACAAGGAAAGAAAATGAAATAAAATGTTTTATGGCATGCTGCTGGTTTCAGGTCATCAGCAAAGAAGCTCAGACACGAGTTGATGCCAATTAATTTCTGATTAATTACTTATATAAATGTTTATATCCTAAACAGACAAACAAGGTAAAGACAATAAAACATTACGAACACTGTCACTGAAAGATCTAGGGTTAGAGGAATTAGGAAAGTTGCTGTGTAGTTTAAATCTTTGACATTTTGGACAATAGTTTGAAGCTGCGAAATTCTGGGAAATGACAGTGTTTGAAAAATGCAAATCTGTTTAAAAACAGCAGCTTTGTTTTCGCCAACATCACAGACACGCTAATGTCCGAAACATCCATGCTACTCATAAGTGGGTTTTGAACTTAAATATGAGCTGGATAGCTTAATATGGAACTAATCTGGATTTGATATTGATGGATATGAAAGAAGAAGAAGATCAAGAAGAAGAAGAAGAAGAAGAAGAAGAAGATCCTCCTTCCATGCAGATGGGAGGGATGAAAAACTCTTGCCCAATTACAAATAACTCAAAAATATCAACTGAGTTCTGGGAACTTTTGATAACAATCTGCATTGAGAATCATGCACCTGACTGCTGCTCTAGCTGAAGACTGAGAGTGGCGTAAAATTATCTACAACCCACAAAAGAGTTACTTTGCAGCAAAGGAAACCACTCTAGTGAGCTTGGTATCGACATACAGGACCAGATCCATGATGAAAAGTGTAACAGGGCAAAGCAGCAAATTCAAACACACGGAATATCTGAGCTCCATACATCACCCCTCAAACAGACAAGAGCATCAAAAAATATATTTCCTCGATAGCGTTGCCATTACAGTTGGTAGTCTGCTTGCTTTCTCAGAACACATTCTATTCTATTAAAAGAGAAGTATGAAGAAAATTGACAAACTGACCATAAGCCGAATCAGCGGCAGTGTTCTGCTTTCGTGTGGTGGCCTGGACATCTACAGAAAGCAGAAGGAAGGAAGATCTTCAAGAAGCAGAGCCTGAGCAATTACTGGCAGCCCCAGGGTTAAGAACAACGGACAACTCGACTTACGAACTGACTGCCATAAAGCCTATTCAATTTTAAATGCAGATTAAATACAATAGTTTGCAATAATGAACAATTGTGCAGTTCAGAGGTTTATTGCTAGAGGTACAGTACAGTACCATATGTAGTTACTTTCTTTATTACTGCATGTTATTATTATTATTATTATTGCACTGTATTATTTTTCCAACGTAAGGCTACGGCTCTTGAGGTAACCTGTGGGCAGCCTGTACTTCACGGCACACGTTGGCTTGTGTTAAGCTTATTGTTACTGTTTTTATACTACACAGACCGACACAATAGATTACTTTGAATCCGATACATAAATTGTCAATATCTGATCTTAATTTTATACGTCATGGAAATGCATATGTACATGTATAGGAAGCATGTTAACAAATCAGGCTGGTCGCGTATAAAGAAGGGGCATTTGCTGTCACAAACAGGAAGCCACGACTGTCAGCCCTTACCATGGCAGGAGTCTTGGTGTTCCCTCAACAGACCTTCGATATCTTGCTCAAACCCAGCCCTGAAAAACAAACAAATCGAGGGGGGGGGGGGGGGGGGAAAAAACTGTTAGAGCCTTTTGCCTGTGGCAGTCGTTTCCATGTAACAGTCGCGTCAATAGGATAAAGTAATGACAGGCGACATCCTGGCTAAAGGAACAGCCTGTGTGTCACTCCGGATAAGGCTGGAACATAATGCTTCACCTACACTGATGGATGGGATGGAGACTGAACTGAAACCTGCTGCGATAAACAGGGCAACAGCAAAGGCAAGGGGAGGGGGGTGTTAATGAAGGGTAGGCAATTGTACACACAACCGGGTAGCAGGGAGGGTTTACAGCTTGCCGAACTTTCGAGGACATAACAAATCTTAAGGGCTACACTGGGAAACCCTGGCTAACAATGTTTACCTTTATCTGGAGTCCTCTGTGGCATCCCCCGTCACCCTGGTAGCGGCAATTTCATTTGTCTCATGACTCGCTCTTTGCTGAGCTGGGAATATCAATTTTACTTTCCCTCAGAATCTCTGTACTTTGATTTAGACACCAGAAGCAAGATCCTGTAATCTATCATTCCCCTGAGCTATACTTGCGAGGTGCAGGGCACTTCGACTGTAACGCAGATGCGCGTTATTAAAAATAAAGGCCGCTTTCATAATTGAAATCCCTCTGGTGAAAAAAAATGGAATCGCTCAAAGTTTCGGGGAGCCATTTCAATTGAGATCGGTGTCACGTAAACAAACGGGAATCCATTTATGGCCGCGACTGACTGCTCAGAGACTGGCAGACGGTAAGAGAAACACACGGTCCGTGACTAATGGCAAAGCGGATGCCTTCGCTTCCAAAAGACTGACCTTAAATGCCGTCCCAACCGCCCATTAGAAAGGTAAGTAAACAAAATGACTTGTGTCATCCAAACACTTTATCTGCCCTCGACATAAATGCGGCTTATTCAATTTTTGGACAGTGGAGTATTCAATCAACCTGCCACACTTTTTCCTCTTATTATTTCATTCCTTTTTCCATTAACCTGAAAAATGTGGTAAGATGAAAATCGGGCTGTGATCAGAACATTATTATCCAGACTGTCCCTGCTGCTGTCATACTTGTGGAGTCACACTTGCCTTGTAATGGAAAGTTAAGTTTGGACACACACCTATACATATAAAAGTCCTTGTGAAAACATCGTAGAGTCTACTAACACAAATCGAGATGATACAGCCTACCGCACAACTAGGCTATAGATTGTTTTTTGTAAGTAGAAAGAATACATTCCAAAATAACTGTAAAAAGTAAATTCATAAACCAGGGTTGACATAGTTAATACTTGATAACAATAAATGTGTACTGTACTGTATATCATTATATGTGCTATACTTTTGTACAACTGGTAGTACGTGTGTACTGTATATGTGCTATACTTTTGTGCAACTGGTAGTACTGTATATTAGGTTTGCTTACACCAGCATCAGCACAGACAGGCGAGTGCTGAAACATGCAACACATTATTGTAGCTTTATACTACGGGGCCGTTGAATGCTTGAATCTGATTGGCTGACGAACGTTCCGAGGTGCGCAATAATTTTCAGGGAAACGCACGGCGAACGTAGTTCCAGGCAGCTCTCTTGACCGCATTACAGTTCCATATCACTTCGCAT
>JAODKE010000146.1:15338157-15351272 GCA_026779605.1 Mormyrus hasselquistii
ACCCCTGCACCCACCCTGGGGGGACAGGACCTGGGGCAGCTTCCCTGGCCGTCCCCTCAAAATGGAGAGCCAGTGTTTTGGTAACAGATTAATTTCCTTAATCAGGCCGATGATAAACTAGATGGCTTTAATGAAGCCAGCATGTAGCTACAATTGAAAACAAGCTCATTTAGATTGTAGTTAATAAGCTATTTAAACCTTTTTGCTTAAACAGTTTACCAAGTAATGGCTGTGGATCATTTCTAGGTTTAAACGAAATATACATCATATAAAAGCATACTCTTATGTATCCAAGGGTCCCTGTAAAGTTTTGGGCCCCCTGTATCCATCCATTGCTCCTCACGTGTCACGCCGGCGCAATAAGCTCCGCATTTTGGGTACCTTGTAGTTGCGGCAGGTGGGGTTGAAGGCGTTGGTTCCGCAAGCGAACAGCGTCTCGTCGTCACGTGGCACCAGCACCTTGATGTAGTTGTAGCACTCGTCCTGGGGATGCGGGTAGAGGGGGTGACTTATCGTTATGACCCGGAGCGGCATTTAGCGCGCACACGCATCCTTTCATCTCTCTACCATTAGCATAATCCCTCAACGGGGCCTCACCCCTGCCGCTAAGCAGCCCACCTCCGGTCCCCGAAACACCCGGAGAGCCAAACCCGCCACAGGGACCCCGATACTCACGCTGTTCTTGCCCCTCACGGTGCACTTCTCTACATCCTTTGTCTTCCATGTCAGTTTCTGCAAGGCACATGTGTGCAAGGTTAGGCTTCCTCTCCAGATGCTCCGGGGACATGTAGAATGGCGGAATGGCGATCGCAAATCACCATTTGACGGCTTTATGAACAACAAACCCCGAAAAAAAGACATCTGGACAAATTCGGGGGGGGGGTTTGGGGGGGGCTTTTGACTCCAGGTTACTGGTTGACAGATTTAATAAAGGAAGCTAAACAAATTCTACAAAAAATACATTTCAAAAACCCGAAAAAGAAACAAAACAAAAACAAAACAACCACAGGCAGCCGCTTTATTTTTTTTTTTGCTGTGTAATTCATTTGTAACAAGACCTGGGTTCTGGAGCGGATCAGTGCTGATGAAACACTGCCGCCTTCCCAGCAGTGCAAGAATTATAGCACAGGCTCACTGCTGAACCCCTGATCCCCGAGATTTAAAAGAGAAAAATCCACTGGTCTCGGTAAGCTTGAGTGTTCCCATGTGCGGCGTTTCTCCCTGAGTGCGGGGAGAGGGGGATGCTGGGAAAGCCAGCTTCTATGCTCCAACTCTACAGGACAGTGGGGAACCTTGGCAGGTGATGCTCCATCCCCGTCCCCCGCCAGGCTACCGGTAAATGGCAGTGTGTGGTTCAGCAGGTTAAGATGCTGTGCTTGGGATCGGAAGGTCACTGGTTTGAATGCCAAGGTTACCCGAGCGATTTCACTGCCGGGCCCTTCAGCAAGGCCCTGAACCCTAATTGTTCCAGGGACTGTCTGACCCTGCATTATGTAGACGACTGTAGATAAAAGCATCTGCTAAATAAATAAAATGCAAATGAGTCGCGCATTAATAGTCCCTGACCTGCCAATGGCCTCAAAGTTACTCTCTCTCTCACTTAATTAGTCCCTTTAAGTTCCTAATGGTATGACTCTCAAACATGATAATGTCTACATTTGGCAGGGGCAATTCTAGGACTTTTTAAGCTGGGGGACATAATTCATACAGAGTCAACCTTATCATTAGCCAATGATATGATTTGAATCAGTGAGTGACAGGGGAGGAGGAACTCAAGGAGCCAATCAGCTTTTGACTAAGGCCAGTGCCCCAGTGGCTCTGCCCCTATAAACACCCCTGATCCAGTGACATCACCCATATCCAGATCTCGGGATCAAACGAACACAAAGTGATTTTGTTGGGACGGCTTTCCTGACTGTATACCTAGTCACATCATAGTGATGTTACTGCTAAGGGGAACCACTCCACATCACATATTGCTGCTTTGAACCATATTGTTTCCCATTCCGGAGTGAAAAGGCGCTTCAAGTGAACCGATGGTCAATTTTTGAGTGTTGACACGGATGTGAAATGACAAAAAGGTTTTTCGTCTCATATGTAATGGGGAGCCAATCATGAGCGTGTTAAACACCCAACCTGCCTAAATCGTCTGAACGGGCTCCCTTCTCTCAAGTACAGTCTGTGAAATTTATATTTACATTCAACATATTTGGCAGATGTTTTTCTCCAAGGTAAGGTACAATGGGTAAGTAACACATTACAAACCGTGTGAAGTGATCAAGTAGCCATAAGTGTGTTTAGGCCGAGCTTCCAACGAATGGCCACGTACAAGAGTAAGCAGTGGGGCAGGAGCTACACAAGAATGTTTAACAAAACAAAAACCTAATAAGTGCAAGAACTCAGAGCACATTTACTCATATCTACTCTCTTGCACTTTCATTTGCACATGGTATTTGTATGCAAACATTGGTTTTGAAATGTCTTTGCAAAGTGTTTTTTCGGTAAATTTGCAGGGTTTTTCAGTAAATTTGCAATTCCTACTGTGCTCCTCAGTTTCGTACATATTGTACAGTGAAGTGTTTCTACCAAGTGTCCCGTGCTTCACGTTTGGCACTGGACCACAACCAGTTGCGGAATGCTTGCACATACCGGCGATGAAGCGTTCCGTGCCAAATTGAAAGTACCTTGTATTATGTTCAGCTGCATGATGCATGGAGTCATTACAGACATGGTAATTTAAGACATGACATTAAGATCGAGACAGCGGGATATAGTTCCAAGATACCGGCAATAGAGCATGAAAACAAACTATACGCACGCTTGCCAGAAATGTTTCCCTTGTTTATGATCCGGAGGCTTCTGCTTACCTGCTGCGGGATGATCCGCTCGGACGCAGCGCTGAGATTGACGGCGAACACGTGGTCCCTGCGAGGTGCAGGAGAGGAACGCTCAGCACCGGCGGGGACGTGCGACGTGGAGGAGGGGGCCGTGCCCTGCGGCGGACACCACACTCACCTAGCAGCGATGTACAGCGCGCGGTTGATGCGCACCATTCGCTGGAAGTCCAGGCCCAGCCTCAGGGTGTCGTTGTCGGACACGAGGCCCTGAAACGTGGGGTAGAGGTAGGAGCCTGCGGAAGTGGAGGAGAGGAGGAACTAATGGGTTTTACTCCTCGAAATATTTTCCCCCTCGTTAAAATATTTTTTGTCACCAATCAGGGACACAATAATATTAAGCATTTGAGCCCTTCGTCAAAATTTATTTCTGGCTACGGGCCTGACAAACTCTATGATGCCGGTTGGATATTTGTCTCTTTACCACACTATGTTATTTTTGTAATTTTATGTTAATGTGATAAATTACAGCAAAACAAAGTACTTCTCCTGAGGCTGTGCAAAAGTTGATTCTGGTTCGGTTCCGATTTGTACAACATGTCTATCATGTTCCTGTGGCTCATTAACCAAAGCAAGCTGTCACTATGGACGTCCCAGATGTCTGAGAGAGACTCAAAACACTTGGCTTGTGTTCCATGTATCTTGTGAGATCTTCCAGATCTGAAAGCCACTGAAGAACTGTATGTATGAAAGGTCGAGCGCAGGGGGCATTTAATAACCTGCACTGTTCACACTCAGTCATCAATCAGAGCAAAACAATCTAATTTCCAATGGAATTGGGAGAGGAAGTCACACCAGCGTTGCTGGAATCTTTTTAAAATTATGCGCTTCTCTAGAACCTTGTATTTTAAGATTAACCGTTTGATTAGTTTCATTAACCGCCAGTCCTTTGATACTTGAAAACACGGTTTTTAAATCACATTTAAAGCAAATAAAAACTAAAATGTTTAGGTTACCCGGTATAACATTCTGTTGTTCAGTTTCCTGCAGTATTACTACAGAATCACTCTGATAAACCCGAGGCTTGGCAACCTTCCCCCAAAAGCTGGCGGCGGTAAAATCCACCCCTGGATTATTGTGCCGTAACAATAATTAAAACGAACCCGTGTCTCTTTAAAACGGGCAGCAGAGCTGCTGGTTACTGCTCCAGGGCCTCGTGCTGCGGACCATGCAGATTTGGGGCTGCGCTGGCTGAATGGCTCGAGTGGCACTGCCTGATCATCTTATGCTGAGCGTACAGAACAGGGGCATGACACCGCTGGTCCCTCCTATTCACCTGGGAGGCCAGGCAGGGTATTCATGTTCTTCTGATTGTCCTTTATTTCCAGAGAATGGAGAGGAGCTACCTTGAAGGTGTGATTGTTTTAAAACTAAATGAGTATATAGCATCTAAACTACAATAATGTGTGGGAGAACAGGGGAGAAACGGCTTCTTTAGTGTTTAGTTTTGTCGCTTCATTACTTAATTTTACAGCTAAACATTTAGATGGTGTTGAGCACAGCAGCACAACTATAGCAATTTTGTCACTGGAAACCCACTGCTGAGAGAAGCTTCATCTTGGACTCCGAAATGGCCGTTTCTAATTATGACACCATGTTTTATTCAAAGCATTAATTGATTTGGGTGTAGAACATGGCTGGACCCATAGCCTTAATTATTTGCTCATAAACAAATTATAGAGATGGTGCATAAATCCCAAACTTGAATCCCAACCCACCTGAATCTATATACATCTCTGTGAGACTAGTTTAATCACCGATAAATGAGGGCTCTGATCGTGCCCTGCAATTATTCAACAAGGAAATCAAAATCCATTCACTGGTTTGTTTGAAAAACAAAAATCACTCAAACCCCCAGACATGCTGGTGAACTCGTTTACGAGATTTGGTATACTTGAGAATTTCGTGGATTTAATTGAATTGAATACCAGCGCGTTGCCGACAAGAGCCCCTCACAGCCACGGTGGGAAAGAGCCATGAACAAACATGGAAGAAGTCTCAGTTCCTAGGATGTAACAGCCAGTCGACGAGGTGCTTATATTACATTTCTGCTAATGGAAGAGCGTCATTACGTTCCTGCTAATATTCACTAAATTTATGCTAATCGTCACTGCTAATTGTTCTGCCACAACTCCAATAATTGCGAAATCTAATGATATTGTGAAGACTGGATTAATATTTCTTAATTGATATTTTTTAATACTTCATGATCACATTTAGAGTTCTGCCTTTTGGGGGTTACGTCCATATGTTTCATTCTCCGCTTCCTGCTCATATTTCAAATAATACTGAGAGCGGGGTGTCAGCTTGCATGCAAACGTGGCCGGAGCGGGCGTCCTTACGCTGCCTGCTGACCACGCTGATAGGCTCCAGGTCCTTGGGGAAGGGCACGGTGGCGGGGGCGGCGGGGGCATGCAGCAGGCAGGCGGTCACCACGAGGGCCAGCATCGCGAGGCGGGGCCGCGGCCCCGGGGTACCACTCATATCCAGGAGCGATGGTCCTGACTCTAGGAGAACAGCATGCTGGGCCTGACCTGGGAGGGGAGGCAAAGCATAACACACAGTGCTCTTCAGTCATGGAAATTTGAGAAGTTCAGAACGATACTTCGGTGAAGGTTACTTGAGAAGGACGAGCTTAATAAATCCAGTCATTTTTTCCCCCCCTTTTAAATCGAGAATTTGTAAATCTAAGCAGCCACTTTCACTAGCATAAGTCAGCGTGTCTTAAAGGAATGCCACCTCCAGGAACGGGTTCACCTCAGGTTCACGAAGCAGTGACTGTAAACAGAGCACGGAGGCATCATTAAAATGCCCTATCAACGAGGCCGGCGGGGCGGCTGCTGCACGCGGCGAGGGAGCACGCCCCCGCGGGGGGGGGACCAGAGGGAGGGTCGGGGGCAGGGACACCTGGCTCATTTACTCACAGACAGCGGCCTTTCACAGGTGAGCGAACACAATTAGCGCGAGGTGCCCCCTGGGGGAGGGGCTTACACATGCCGACGGTAGATGGCAAGACACCAGACCTTGACGGAAGGAGAAGGACAGCGTAAACGGGGAGGGGGAGGTGGGAAGGAGGACGACAAAAAAAAAAAAAAAGCAGCAAAAAAAACGGCCGCCGACAAAGGTCGAGATTGTAACTTTGAGTAACGTTCACTTTGGCAGAATTATTAATTACATATGCGGCGGTGAATCGGGTCCAGATTGTCTTGCAATGCTAATTCTGACATCTGTTCCTTTTTGAGGTAAAGGCCCAAGACAGATGGATGGCACCACGCTAACAGCCTTTCTGCGGGGGCTAACAGGGGGCGCCGTGTCCTCTGCTCTAATCAGATATGGCTTCAAGTGTATGAGCGGTTCTGAGTGGCGATGAGGGACATTAGCACACGGTCCTGAAGGAATCAGAGGCAAACTCGATAGGGACATGGAGCACCATCAATTACGACACGACAGCCTCATTCAGACTCAGCGGAGATGATGGCACTCGGTGATGAGCTCATGTGATAATCAAAAAGCCATAAATTTCTAGAGTGAACGTCTGATCTGGTTTACTTCATAAATTGCACCAACCTGCAGCCCCCATCCCTGACAACACGCAGTACATCAGGCAGGCGAGACGGATGACACTGTTACTGTAAATGGACTGGAGATGCCGCAGGGAGAGGCCCTTTGATGACAGAGCAGTGAGACGGACGTACAGAGACTTTACAATCAAAACCCAGACTGGAGGTTTGGCCCTGTCATGGCTCACAGCTGGAAACCGACTCTCTCTGGCCAGCTAACGTGCTAAACATTTAAGAGCATTGCTCCACCCTCTCGCCGGTGTTTGCTGGGGTCTCCACTTGCGACGAAAACAAGGGAAAGTTCCAGAAAGGCTTACCCTGGTATTGATTTCAGTCCTTCTTGACTGAAAACTAATACAATCGAGACAAGTTAAGCCCATTTAAAAGGGGAACTGGGAGAAAGCTGTCCATTCCTTATGAATGGGTTGACGAGGACATCCCTGGATTTTGAAAGTCATCACGAAGCATCGCTTAACACATAACGAGAGTGATCTTCATCACTTATGGCAGGGAACGAGTGCTTTGTACGAGTGCTTATGCAAACCCCTCCGGCCCCGTTGTGGTATAAATTTGCTAAGCCTTAGAAGTCTAGGAAAGAAACTTTTCCCAGTCTTTCTCGGAGAGCCAAAAAGCTGAAAGAAGATAAGTTATGGACGCCCGTGGACAGGCCTCGCTCCCGTGCGCCGTGACGATGGTGCAGCTGACCTAGACATGGCGGCTGGCCTGCCCTGCGGCAGATAACTCCACCACTGCTATAAATACACCCAACGGAGCCCAGAGGGCCAGTCTCTGGCTGCTGCTGGAGATGGGCTCATTCCCGTCCTCAAAAACCACTGCCTGCTCAATTACATGACCACAATGCAGCAGTTTAGAGCTCCAACACCCACAACGAGCTGCACAAATGCGTTAAATTAAGGACTGATTAGAAGACTGGCACTGGCGGTCAGAGGCCACTAATCACCACATCTCCCCTCCCTTAGTTTGCAGCTGAATTAATAGTAGAATGTAATGTGACACACTAGCCTACGCGGCACGGCGTTGGTCCTTGGCCAGGACAGCCTCAGAAGTTCCTAAACAAACAGGCAGCCGCCAACAAACCACGGTAACCATCTCATCTCCCTGTCCTCTAAAGGCTGCATTCTACCTACGTGTAGCTATCGCGAGAAGTTCTTGTTGGGTGCAAAGACCGTGTTTGAGGGCTGTGTGCCACTCGAAAAAGCAGGACAGTGCAGACAGTCTGTTCTGTGATATGAAGGCACGTCAATTGTTCATTGGCCAGGAGAAAAGTATGAGGAAATCAAAAACCAAAAACTTCGGTAAACACTTTGTACCCTCTGTGATTGAATTGAAAATGAGACGAGTGGATCTGAAAAGAAATGCTGGCTGGAAAAAACTGAAAAATATCAGTATTTATACGATTCCAAACTAAAATTATACACATTAGTAACTGCAACACCATATACCCATCTATGTCTCTATAGTACATATTGCATAGTTAGTAAAATGTATTTTTATCATTTACTATTTATCCATACTACACTCTATAAACGTGACTTAAGAGCAGCTTTGCTCTACACGCACTCCCCAGCCCTGGCATCAAAGCGGAATGTGCTTGGTAGCACAAGTAGGAGGAATGTTCATTATTGCAGACGCTCTAGCGCCACAGTGCACTATGGCACATCCGCTTCCTCGGCAGCTGGAATCCAGGCCAATACACACTCATCAGTTCAGTGTTTTAAAGTTTTCGCTTTTTCCTTAATCAATAGCTATCATTTAGCAGGCGACGGGACAGAGATGACGAAGCTGGAAGCTGTCGATAGATAAACCTCGGCTAATCCTGCTTCTTTGCACTCGTGCTCTTCGGGGTGCTGGTCCACTCTTTAATGTTGACTTGTTAAGCTTTCTGAGAGACAGCTTCTCTCTGTAGAACAGAGGATTGTGGGCCTTTGAGGCCATGAACCATCTTACAGTGGTTTAGATTCAGCCCTGGCTTCTTCTATAGAGAAATACCCAGAAGGTATTGCAGAGAACAAAGTAGAACCAGGACTCAGAGTTATGTGGAAACTGCGCACACAAATTCATGCGCACACAAATTCATTTTATTTTCCTGACTCTTCTCCTGGTATGGGCCATGGTGCCATTTTATATTTTTTGAATGCAATTTTCTATTTATTCAACCTTTTTACTGCAGCGCTCCCAAACTCCCCGTGTCTGCTTTCATATTCCATGGAGAGGATTTACACTTGCTTTTGCTTTATGCATTGCCTAACTGCCCACTGCTTTGCACCAAAAGCAAAAACCGTGCGATCTAAAGAGCACCTAATATCAAATTTACTATCCCCGCAGGTGATCACCAACACCGCCTGATGTTTCCCAGAGTTCCCAGTGTAACAGGCATGTGTGCTGGTTTCATGGTAATATGAACCCTATAAGCCCCCCCCCCACTTCCGCCACCCCTCCTCCCCATGTTTACCACTCCTGACAGCACGGTAGCGTTTCCTGGCTTTCCTCTGTCATTTCAAACATGATTAAGCACATTAGCCTTTGCCCCCTATAGACCGATACCTTTACTGCAGCTCCATCTGAGGCTTTTGTGCCTGTCTGTGTGATGGACTGGGGACCAACGGCTGATCACGTGACCCGGGCAACTCAGACTCAGCGGCACCGCGAAGCGCGATCAGCTTGCGGCTAACCGTGGATAGAATGCCTGCGCTAATTTTGTGATCGATTCTAATTTTGTTATGACAGTCTCACATGCTTTAAAACTGCCTCTACGACAGTCACATTCATCTAGGGGCATCATATGGATAACCCATGCAGGGGGCCCCAAAGCCTACTGTACGGGGGGGCTGCTCTGACTGCAGGGGGGGCAAGGGGACATCTTTTCGAAGGGCCTAGAATTTCTTGCTACGCCCTTGTATGTTGCCTACCTCCAGAAAATAGCTAAATTAAATTATATGTTGAGGTCCATGTTCAGTATTATAAACCACGTCCTTCTTGTGCAAGACTCTTAAATAGTGCAGTAAAAAGTTAAATACACTTAGAACTAATAGGTAGACACACTAAAAATAAATCTATAATTATATAAAATTACTGGTCAATGCATCTTTTAAATGGAACTGCAGCTTATGAAAAATCAGAAATGCCATATTTAGCTTTCAGAATTTATGATCAGCGATTTGATAAAAGTTACAATACAATGCTGAGATCAAATCAATAATTATGAAAGTGTAAAAAATACATATAAAAACACTGGAAAAATACTTTGTTTCAGAAAAATGTTTGTTTCAGAGATAAACAAGGTCATGCTCTTTGCAGTTGGCCGTATTGATATTTCTTTAAACCCACGCTTGTCAGAGGACAGTAAATATGGATTTTTTCCTTAAGCTAATTCTTTATTTTTGTCTTCTGGAAATAAAGCAACAGTAAACAAAGGGGAAAAGTAAACTAAAAACAAGACAGCACGAAGACCAGAAAAAAAAACATATTACGTATAAAGAAAAAAATTACCTCAATAATGAAGTATAATAAGTACAGCAATTTCATTTTCAGGAAAAAATTACTTATCAATGTCAGACTTACTGAATGGTTTCTAACTAAATTATTTCTGTCAAAGTTAATATCTGTTTTTTTAGGCTGATGCTGCCATTAAAAAGACTTTGGGCCCTACAAGTGACTTGTTAGAATGTAATTGACAGTGGACTCTAACTCGCTTTTCTGCGGAAACCCCAATTTAAATATCACACACAGCATCAATCCATGAGTCAAATGTGAATTCAAGAAAAAAAATTTGATTCATAGTGATTCAAATTGATTTATGAAACTATATAAAAATTACGCAGCGTAAAAAACTTGCCACTGCGATGAAGTGTATGGAAATCTGGGAACGATAACAAAAGACAAGTTATATAATACAGACGTTATATAATATGGACATATTTTAGATGTATTATGTTAAGTAACTGGCCCACACCAGTTGGTCCATGCCATATTCCAGATTACAGCAGCCATGACAAGCCGCACCGGCGTCATCGAACCACAACGTCATAATGAAGCTCACGTGGCTGTAGATCAGCGGTGCTATACGCCCGCGTCCTTGAGTTGCTTGTCTCATTGTATCATGCGCTGCTCTGCTCATCTGCCAAATCAATTCTGTGCAGGGAACTGCCCCCAAGACAAGAACGACTCTAATTAGAATGCTAATACTTAGCTCCATTGGCGCTGCTGATCAAAACCGAATCAAGTATATATATGAGGCAAAGGACAAATCAGAAGTCCTGTTGGATACTGAGATAGCTTTTCTAAGTGATTCTTAACGGCTAATTAATTGTGGAGTAGGGATTCCACTGTTGTCCACAGAGAGCAGGCTATTGCCAAAAAACCCCTCAGACTGATCAGAGCACTTGTCTCCTATTTTATTGTGCCGTGGGCAGATTTCAGCTTCCGTTAAATGTGGAGATGCCGCGAGTGGCCATTCCTGGTCAACCAGGAGAGCTTTACCACATGTAATAGCTGGATGTCTTCCAGACTTTGAGATTCCCATTGCGTTGCGAATGGGGTTAGGAAGCCTCAGGTTCTACCTGACACATCATATCAGATCAAACATCCAGTGTAAACATATCCGGTAGCAAACGACGAGTCTGACACACAGAGATCCTCCACTGTTAGCATGGCTTGGAGTCCCGTTTACCTTCACTCTGGGAGGGGCTTCACTGCGTACTACTTACCGTTTTCCGCAAGAAGCAGGAATATAAAGGGATGAGTCTATCACACGAACATCCGGCAGTCAGGGCTTCCCCGACGACGCACTGTGCACATACAGGAAATCCCATTACGGCTGATGCTGATACCGCCTATCCCCTCTTGCACCACCATCCAGCCAGCAGCAGATGGGTCAGTCCGCAGGCATGCCCTCTGCTCCTCTTACACCCTGGCCAGGGATTTAACACCGAAGGAGGAGCGAGGAACAAGGAGCGACACAGAGTTTTGAAATCGACCTGTGGTGGGAGACCCTAACCTGCTCCTTAAGCATGTAAATTAAAAGTCTATTTCAACATATGATTAAAACTGTCACGGCAACCGCATGTCATTTGGCAGAGAGACCTGACAGCTTCAGGATATTTTATCTAGACGGCAGGCAGTTGCAGGATCAAATTGGGGGAATTTTCCTTGACGTATTATTCATCCTCTTCGTTTCAGGAGCGGGAGATGAAGAAAGCCTTTAGCATGTGGGTGACAGGCTCCCGACGCAGTACGATAACGCCACAAATGCTTTCAAGGAACCACTGGAAAGAATGCAGCTTGGTCACACAATCTCTCTTTCGCTCCATGCAAGATTGGCACAGACTCAAGGAACACAACAAAAACATGGCTCATCTGATCTCATTTAAACTATCCCGTCTTCACTATCAAGTTATTAATTCACTGCCAACGGGAAACTTTGCCATGCATAGTATAGACAAGGACATAGAGGCCTTGAGCAGAAATGAACACATTGCAGGTAGTTTGGGAGATTATACATGTTAATATCAGAGTTCAGATTTGTGGAGCAGACGGCAGGTGCGGCGTCCTCTGGTGCACGAAGGGCAGCTCGATAATCTGGAAAACCCGCTCGCTTGTGATGGCAGGACAGGGACGGGTGCACCTAGGGTAACCCCACAGCAAGACTGAGCGCTAGGCGGATCCGCGATTACCCGTGAGCTGTGAGAGGGGCCGGTGTACGGGAACACAAACAGAACGATGAGAGGCAAGATCTAAGCGTTCTGCATGTGTTAGGGAGACAAAGGACGAAAGCGTCAAACACAGACGTGACGACGATCGCTGTTAAGTGAGTTTGCTTTTTCTGAAACCCCTGTATAAAGAAATGCTGATAAAGAAAAAAAGAAGAATCATCCAGATTCACGTTCCTGTGAAAACACATGGGAACAGAGATTGTCCCTTACGTGTTTAAGATGTACACGGTGTGTTCCCAATCTCTTTCAGTTTTTCTGAAGTGAAAAAGGCACCAATGAAAGGAATCTTTTTTAAGAAGTGTTTCCCAACAAAGTCCTCGGGGACCCCCAGACGGTCCACATTTTTGCTCCCTCCCAGAGAATCCATATTTTTGCTCTCTCCCAGGACCCACAAGCCGACTGGCTAAGGGTCCCCAAGGACGGGGTTGGGAGACACTGCTTTGAAGCACAGGTAGGACGTGTCCCATGGAGCGGTCATTAGCACTCACTGCCCTTGGGTGGAAAACTTAGCAGAACTGAGGAGACTCCAGCCCTCAGTGAATGAAGTGCCTAGAGGTCTCTGCATGGTGCCCACATCTACTGCCATCAAACATCATGTCCTCTGGCTGCACTTCAGTCCCGTTAAAAGTCTGGGCGGCCAGCTCTGCGCACATCTGGCGGGATCGAGTACCCTGCAGTGTGCAAACATACAAGCCCAAGCCCCTCAGTACAGGGCTGTGCAGAACTCTGTGAGGCATCATCTTCAGCCAAACAATGGTGTTGGGAGTGTTTTACTAAGAAGACAATACTGGAAGCAAATCATGTAGTGCCCTCCCAGATTTTTTTTTTTTTTTGGGGGGGGGGGGGGGGGATTAACTAATTCTGGTTCAGACTACACGGGGCCCCTCCCCCAATGCGGGACGGGGAAAAAAAACAAAAAACAAAGAAAA
>JAODKE010000146.1:15351372-15361424 GCA_026779605.1 Mormyrus hasselquistii
TGAGGTGTGGGGGTGGAATTTTTACCAAAAAACAAGATACGGAGCAGCTGTGGGTTTGGCCTTTTTTTTTGTTTGGTTGGGGGGGGGGGGGGGGGGGGGGGGGATTCACTAATTCTGGTTCAGACTACACTGGACTCATCCCGACATGCTGGACGGGGAAATGAAAATAAAACCATAGCATTCAAGAGGCAGCCCAGTGGGCATTGACAGAAACAAGGCAAGCTGACACAAATCTCGTGACCTGGCAGATCTGCTGGTTACCCATAAGGCCCAATGAATTCCAGCATTTGGCGAGGATCTTCATAGCATTATGGGAAATGAGGTCATAGATGTGACTATCAGCAAAAAAAAAAAAACTATCCATTTATTCCCAGCACCACTGGATTCCACTCAACATAAACTGAATTTAAAGATGAGCAATGATCAAGACAACCTGGGGAAAAAAAAAACAGAACAGCTGTCTACTACAGAAAAGGAATGTTATGGTTTTGATTTAAAAAAGCACTAGTCACTACCCTTTAACAGAAATCAGTGGGGATTTTGAAAATGTACATCGGAGTAACACCACTTGTTTCCATGGATGTTGCCATTAATGTTTTTCAGCAGTTTTCAGTTAAATAATCGCTTCCATTTCTTCAAGCACCTGGGGGGCCATAGAGAAGTTGAGATTTATCGTAAATTGACAAAATGCTGGAATGTAGAGTATTTTAATAAAAAAGTACTACATCAGCTGCCGGTACCCAATTTATTTCCCTGTTTATCCTCCGAGAAGCATATCGGAGGCAGGCAGAGGGTATACGTCTCCTCCACTGCGACACTGGTGACCAAAAGAAATCAAAACTGCCACAGACCAAGTCAACCATCGGCAGAAACAAAGATAACCGGGAGAAAAAAAAGGCGAGATGCACGAAAGCATGACAGCGGCATTGTTCACTCCATCTCTCATCAGCACGGGAGAGAAAGACGCGCTTTTTAAAGGAATGACTCTCCGATGAGAACAGTCGACGCTAACGCAGCAAAACATAAATCAACGTACAAGACGGTGCTGAAGTACGGCTGCTTTCAGAGGGATGTTCCCGTCATGGCTGCTCGTTTCACTGTCCCTGTGAGATTGAGCACTTCATCATAGTGTCTGCTCTTCCACTAATGAATGTAAACATAAACATATATTTCTTTCCCTCTTCCGCAACCCCCACCGAGCTGCACTTCCATCCTGCTTCAGTCTCATGCTGGCTCAACGGCATGATGTCAATGTTCCAGCATCATGTGACAAAAATCACGCTCGTGATCACCACACAAAAATGTTGAGGGCAGAAGGAACAATGATTGGTTCAGAGAGACAACCAAATTGTAGAGGATGTGGGTCCAAGCAATTTCAGGAGGGGGAAATCAAGACATCTGATTGGTTGGACTCACCTCCTGTACAATTTGATTGGTTCTCTCTCTGAACCAATCATTGTCCTTCTGCCCTCAGACCATTTTTGTGTAAATAAAATTCCATGAGCAAAAATTACATGTGATCCTTGGTGCTCACTGCAAGACCTGCTTCACTGGAGAACTGTTGCATGTTAGAGGGCTACACGGGCTGGGGGCGCAGGTTGTGACCTGGTTTTCCATTATGATGTCATCAATAAACCACTGAACATGACCCGGAGGCAACCCCACTGCTCTTATGTGATGCTTTCAATCCATAGTATCCATTAACTTCACAGCAAAATTAAAAACACCCCCCCCCACCAACGATCTAAAAATCAAGTTGCTGGTATTGCTTATTTAGCAGGATCTATTATTGTTTGAATGAACCTGGCTTTGGAAGATGAGAAGATTTTTATGCACAATTCAATAGCCTGCAGACAGGGCACTTTAATGCACGGGGTTACCTGGTCATAGGCTCAAGGCCTCAACTAGCCTTGTTTAATAACAAGGATTCACCTATCTTGCATTTTATGGGATTGTCCGTTAATGAAAAATAAAACACTGTGTCCTGTTCTGAACCAATATGGGACAGTTTGTCCAGGATTTTCGTGTCTGGACAGAAATTCTATTTAATCCTGATCCCCCCCCCCCCCCACCATTTTCCAAAATATTATCATATATTTGTCTGTAACAATCAGCCTAAATGACCTGCAATGTCAGCGTCAAACAACAATTGGATAAGCTACCTCAAGCCATCAGAAGACTACACTTCTCATCCACTAGGTGGAGCTTTATCATCCTTCATCAGACTCTCGGACCATTCTTCCTCCACAGGGTGGAAAATGGATTCAAGTTAAATGAGGCCTTACTCCCCAAGCCCAGCCCCTGGTGTAGATATCAGGGCTCCTGAAGCACTGAACATTTCGTCAAATCCCAAAACTGATTCCGAGCTCTTGTCCCTTCAAAGTACAGTGCTAATTGGGGTTCTGCTCACTTGCCCTTCACGTTCCTCTCCATTCTTCTTCCATCTTACTTGCAGATTACAAGATCATAAATTATCACCGAAGCAACAGACAAACGCAAGTCTCATTTTTTAGGGAAAAAAAAATAGAAAGTAATTTTAAGTAGAACGCTCCTATTCAGGGGGATTAATACATCCATTGACCCAATACACAATTAAACAAACAAACCTATAAATGACTAAAAAACTATCCGAGAGGATATTGAGGTGGGGAGGGTTTGTTATAGATCAGCTCCCACTCCGCGCGTTAAACAACCCAAGGTTATACAAACGTCGGCGGGTTACACAAACCACAGATAGACGACGACTCCTGTAATGGGAGGGACAGCAGGATCCACATGTGGCTGGACGAAACACCACTATGTGCAAGAGTGTGACGAATGCGCTTTGTTTCCTGGGTTTGAAATCCTCATTAGTCTGCCTGTGAGAGGGAACTGGGACCCATAATTCAACTCAAGCCAATGCTGGGAACACAGCATGTTGTACGTATGGGGAATTCAGACTCCATTCTATACAGCACAGTTCTGGAAAGGTGACAGGGTCGGGCTATATACCATCATTCTGGGTGGGGGGAGGATTCTCTAGTGTGACTTAACATTGCTGTGCTGACAGTTTTCTTGATATATAACCCGCACGTGCGGATTTTCACATCTGCAAGGTTTACCGCAAGAAATGTGAGAGCTACGATACAAGATCCCTATACTTACACTCAGTGGCCTCTTCATCACATACGACTCCTGGTTAATGCTAACAACCAGCTCCTACAAATAGAGACTCGTCAACCAGTGACTCGATACAAAAAGTACACAGGCGGGGTCATGAGGTTCAGCTACTGTGACACAGCTTTAGACAAGGGACTATGCGTGATCCACGTGATTCTGGACGGCGTGATCACTGGCGCCAGACATCGGTTCCAGAACCAGCCATCATCCTGGGATTTTCCACAGTCCAGTGTTCAAAGTTTAAAATGGTGTGATAAACAAAAAAAGACCCATCAAAGTGGCAGTCCTGTGGCGGAAAGCACCTCATTAGTGAGAGCACTAATAAAGATATAATAATCAAATCATTGTTTTAGTGTCCTCAGCAAAACCTATAAATTGCCTATAATTTTTTGTTGGAATAAAATGCTTACAGTAGTAAAACCCAGAGAACTTATGGGGAAAATGAAAAGGACAAGCGACCTTAGCAACATAAAGATGTTAGCGGTGCTGTTGGGACAAATACAAACCACTAGAGCACTGTAAGCATCTTTGATGCTCTTTGTTCAGTTCTTCCATTCATGTCTGCTTTTACAGTATCCGAGTATCAGATCTCCAAAATAGGCAGACTCTTGTCACTCAAGAGACGCAGAATGTCTCTGACAACAGGGGATGGTGATCACTAACGTAGGAAAGTCCTCCTGAGCCAGGCCTTGCAATCTCAGCTGGTCGCTGATGCCCTATTGGCACTGCTTTGTGGGTGAGAACCCCAAAAGCAAAACCCATAGACAAATATCATTTTTTCACTACCCGGGTCAGTCAAAGAGGGCCAGATTAAAAATGCTGGGGTCCAGCTACAATAATACACAAGATGAACAGAGAAAAATAATTTTGCACCAATTAGACATGCTATGCAGAACACCTGCTGTATTCGATCTCTTTTAGCAACACCAAACACCATCAATGGCTAAAGTAAGGTTAAATGCCTCTTAGGGAAAGCAATGAGAGTTTGGTTTCTGTAAAACCCTGGAGGCAAGAACCTGGAGGCAGAAAGATACAAATTAACTGTCCAAAATTAGAACAGACACTGTATGAGCACCCAGAGTCTGACCGCAACACCTTAATCTGTTCAAGGGTGACGCAACGATGCAACATGCAAGAGTCACACAGCCAAATGATGCTGACGTATCAACCGTAAGGCACCGGTTAGGATCTGCTGTCCCGGTGTTCTATGCCTTCATCTGGAGATAACTGATCAGGAATCTGGACGGTGAAACTGTGAAGCCGGTGATGTCGCCAGGGTACCTCCCAGAAGAGGTGTTGAGCTAAAAAAAAAAAAAAAACATGCCAAAGCAGTTCAGACGCGAAGCAATAAAAGTCTGGTCATGTTGTTTAAAACTAATGAGAATGAGACCGGCAACCTGTCAGAACAGAACGGCGATAAGTTCTGATATGAAACCGAATGTGTCAACTTGACGCGCTTCATATAACCAAATGCTCAATTTTGCCTCTGATCAACTCTAAAGGGGATCATTGGGAAATGAAAAGAATTCAGGCCTGGGATTGAGACTTGACCTAGACTTTAATTTCAAAGTGAAAATGTAGGAAAGGAAAGGGCAGAGAGAAAATATCCCCCATCTGCGCTAAAAGGAATAGCTAAAAACGAAGGAAAAAATTAATTTTCAGCAGGATCGGCTGTTCATTTCACCAAAATTATTCACACATTAATGTTTTTATTTTCTTTTAATCATAAAAATAATGCATACAAAATAGCCCCAACAAAATATTTAAATTTCATTAAAGGAAATAAATATTCCAGTGAACTGAATTTAACCATCTGTTAAAATGAGCCCACAGGAAACAAATACATCTATTTTTGAGAATTTTAATTTACGGCACATTTGACTACTTTAATTTAGTCAATTTAGCAAATTCAAAGTGCTCTGTTTTGACGTGTGGCTTATTGTCTGCATTTATGAATACTGCTTTGCCTTGGATGCAATGATTTGACGCAGTATTAAAATAAAGTGAGATGCTAAACCGCAAGTAGCACCGTGGTGTCACGTCGTTTCACGGCCATGGGTTTGGTTTCAGACCCTCTCTCTGCATCTGGAGACCCCTCATGTTTCCCCTGAATCTCTGAAGGTTTCTACCTGGTTTTCTTCAGGCTTCCAAACATGCGAATTCTGAATCACCCTTAATGTGTGTGTGTGTGTGTGTGTGTGTGTGTGTGTGTGTCCCAGAATGGACTTATATCCCATCCATGGTGCCCCCAGCCTTGTGGCCAGCAAGTCCTGGTATGGGTTTGAGGCTCACCAAAACCTTATACTGAATAATCAGTAACGGAGGAACCAATGATGCACTAGACTAACCACCATCATCTGGAAAACGATGAAGGATGTGTACGGGGACCTCGCCATTTATAGAATTATAAGGCGTGAATGTTAAGGGCCCAGCAGCCGTCCTCTGAGACACTCTTTGTGTGACGGCCGTCTTGCCCAGGGCTGCACAGGAACCATAAATTCTTCACGAAACCACAAGGGCAGAAGATTTAGGCCGAGAAACATTCAGGGAGAACAGAAATGCACTTGTGCACAGAGGACTCCAAAGTGCAGATGTCTGTAGAATCTCTGGGTCTATTCAACCCCTTCATAACCGGAGCCAATGGCTTTAAGACTAAAGCGATTAGTCCAGCTATCCCATAGTGATTCCGCATGCAGGGAGGGTGACGGGGAGCAGGGGGTTTAAGCTGCTGGAGCAACCGGGACTGCATGGAGGAAACCCACACAACATTAGGGATGGAGGGAGGGAGGAACAAATGGAGAGAGTGGAAGAAAGAACAAAAAGGAAGAATGAACAAAAGAAACGGCAAAGAAAGAATGAAAGAAGAGAAAAAGGAAGGATAGAAAAGAGACAGAGGAGGCAGGATTCAAACCGTACATCCTGGAGGTGTGACATTGCTACCCACTGAGAGGCACGAACACACCCTCAGACCCTCTGCTGCACATCCTGGCCCGTGAAGCGGCAGAGCGGCATCCACGTCCGCCCACAGACGGTACGCCGCGCGCCGCAGTCGATATATAGAGCGACAGATTAATCTCGGGCTGACACTGAGAAGAGAGGCGCCCCCACCAATCTCGAGGTGACAGCAGCCAAAGCCAGCCATTATCAGCAACACCTACGACAAAACCTGCGCTTGATCTCGCTCCACTGCAGCTGTAACTCAATTACAGAGGGGGGCGCCGTCGCCTCCCCCTTTACTCGATATAATTAGCTAGAGAGAAACTCCTTACCCTGAGACCCAAATGCAATTGGAAGGACTTCTGCCTTTTAACACTGGCCAGCCCAGTGCAAGTCTTAGAAATATAAAGACTACAAATGACAAATATTACGTTACGTTAAAAAACCCACAACACACACAAAAAACTTCCCCGAATTGCACATTTTATTTCGTTGATGCAATGTGAATTAAATATTCCTTTTGAATCCATAACAAATATGTTGGAAATGTGAGGAATTAAAGCATGTGTTCTCACTACACTTTAGCTTTTATTATCCATAAATAATGGAGAGTCCAGTGGTCAGCACTGTGGCTTCTTGGCTGCCCGTGGAGCACATGCCCCAGGAGCGGTATAGCAGACAGCAGTCGTCGTGTCACGGCAGCTATAATGCAGGCTGTCAGTGTGATTGGTTACTTTAGGCTACGGCCTCTGGTCGCTCGGTTACCAAGACAGAGACGCCGCTGAATCATGTCAGGGCTAAAAGTGGCCACCTTCCCTGCAATATCCCCCCTTACCACCACCAAAGAAGTTGATGCAGAGAGAATGTGACAGTTTGTACAATCTAGAAGCTCAGATCATTGATTGTAATGGGGCAGGAGGGAGGGGAGAATTTCGGGATTACACCAGCGGAGCGTGTACGACGATGGAAGATCAATTTGTGTCACTTCTGCAATGCGGTGACAACTCGTCCCTCCCAGCCACCATCTGCTCCTTCCTTGTGCCAATTTGTCACGGCACATTTAAGTGAGGAGAACCCCCACCCGTTACATTGTGGAAGAATTCTTTGGGACAAAAGGGAGGCCATTTGCATTTGCTGGCTTGGAGATGGGGTTAGGGAATGTGTGTCAGAGTGAAATTCAGTCCAGGGAGGAAGCCTGCTATTTGCTAGCGGCCATCAGCGAGATGGCCAATCACAATTCTGCAGACTCGACGGAATCACACGTGGCCAATGACTTGGTGAACGCTGAGGAACTGGAGCTTGTTCGTTTGCTTTTGTTTAACCACGGCTCAGAGGAGCAGAAGCTACACAAATGACAACGCCACTGTAATATAAAAGGGAGTTTCGAGAAGCTCCATCTTTTGGGTCAGGTGGGTGGGTGATGACGCAGCCCAATGGATGGAGGGTGCCGGCAGTTCTAAATCAGACTGACAAATCTCTTTCCTTGTCTTCACACGTTGCTGGCATGACAATGGTCCGTTCGCAGGGACATCCATCTCTACTTTACACCCACTGCAGGGGTGAGCTGGGGTAATGGCAGAAGACAGGGCCCCTGAATAGAGTCCCATACATATCCCATGGAGGTACCCCAATCATTCTGGCCCTTCTCCCTCTATCAGCAGCATGGTCTGGCCAATCCGCGATTAAAAACACACGTCCTCTCACTAAAACAATTTCCAGCACTAAACACAACTGACCACTGCAGCTCCAGCTTCAGGAAAGATGCGAGATCAAGTCTCAAATCAAAGGGAGACTAAATTCGGACTATAAATCAGTCACTGGGCTCCCTTTACTGGAAATATGGGGGTTTTACTTGACCATTAGGCTTCTGAAATGTGAACATTATAGGTAACAACACATATTTGTCTTGTGTTTTGCAATTGGCCAGCAGTTTTCCTGACACATGGAGCAGAAACCCTTCATTGCAGACATCTAGCATAATGTTCTTATTCTCAATTTCGTGCCTTTAGAATAAATGCAACGAAAGAGAGCGTTGCTCCGGAATCAGATACATTTGTGGAACTGACCGATGGAGCAGACTGTATCAGCAAATGGTGTGAGGCACAGCAACATTAAGGCCAACATGCAGTCAACAGTGCGACTTCTGCCTATTCGCGGACCTGTTTATTTCAAATAACACTTTAGTAAGGAGAGAGTTCGGGCTGCACTCACTGTCCCACGCGGCTGGAATGGTAGGCGGCGGTGTCCAATCAGCGGCCTTTCTATTTTTCCTCAGGAGTCTCAGCAGGTCGTGGTGCTGTGGAGAGACGAAATGAGGGTTTCGTAAACCATGTTTCTCATTGTTGACCAGGCCTCCCCTGGAGATATTTTGATTGAGACCATCTGATTAAGTTTAAGGATGTAACAGCAGTTCTATGCGACTATCTTCCCAAGTCCTATTTAAAAACAAGCATCACTAACAGAAGTGAAATGATTGACCTCCGGCTATTTTAACAAGGGTGACTTCATTTCGGCCCATTAGTTAGCTGAAACGACTAATGCCATCTGTTTGATCCGTCCAGCGCCACAGGTGTCCATCTCGGGTCTGGCCTGAATCCCCCAAGGAGTCTGCAAAGGGCGATCCGAGCGTGGGCACAGGTGGCCCAGATGACTCTGGAGAGACAGTCTCAACGAGCCTCCCTCATAGCCAACACACTATCCAGTCACTACGACCAGCATTTGGGGTGCAGTGTCATGATGTTAAGCAATGACCCAATGAAGAGAGATGAGGTGCAGGAAAGGGACAAGCAGGCCTCCAGCACGGAGGCTTTTCTGAAAACGACTCCCTCGCTTTAAAGGGGCGACGTTATCGTAAGTGCAGCCAACAGGAGCAACATGCACACTTCCGGTTAAGTGACTCCGGCGCAACAGCAGCCACTGTTAAACGGAGGCTGTGGCAACAGGCCAGACCTGTGACCGAGTGGCTTCTTGGAAGTGGGATCAGCTGATAAAGTTTATGGCAAACAACACAGTAAATGTCCCCCAACAGAAAAACAGCAGCAGCACAAATAGAAGAAAATTCAGTTTAAAAGTTAGTCAAAAACAGTTTAAAACACTTATTATGGAGACACTGACAATGACTATAATAAAAAACTTCTGACTGAGTACTTTTAGGAGTGAATGCATTAAAAACACATAAAATGTGTTGATTGGAATGAGAGAGAAAAGCATGTAAAACCTTTTACACATTTAGCGATGCAATCTATTTGGAGAATTCCATCAGAATGTGAAATGGAAGGTCACGACACAAATGCTACTGATGCAACGGAGTGGATCTGCTGGCTGCTGACAGATTTAAGTTGATTCAGATCAACTTTTATTATAGGTATGAGCAAAGCCAGTTAGAGAATCTGCAGGAAAGGCTCTCTTCGTGCCAGATTTATCTCCGCTGAAGCGACTGACTCCATGTTAGCGGAAACTGCAGCCCTGCACAGAATCGTGACTCAACGTGATGCTAAACAACATTTTAGCCGTGCCTCATTGACCACAGCGCTTTCCACAGCGACCCACCTCCCATCTCGCTTCTCTGCATCCATTCTGCCCGATGCCAAAACCCACGGCTCCTGCCCCTTGCCCCTCCTCCCCCCCCCAACCCGGCTGGCAATTTATTTAAAAGCCCCGCCAGGCTGCGCATGAGAAGCGCGACTGCAGTGATGGATGGCTCTTGGAGCCACTGCCCTGCCGCTCTGGGACCTCTCAAATGGAAGTATTAATAATGCAGGCCTGCTGTCATATTCCCTATTAGCGCGGAGAGCCTGGCCTCCGGTCCTGATGGATTACTAATTGGATTAATTGCATTTCGTGGGGGGGGGGGGGGGGGGGGGGGTCGAAAAAAAATCAAAAAAAAAAAAACCCCCAGGGAAGGGGGGGGGGGGGGGGGCCCAAAAGGCGGGGGGGCGCCGCGACGGGGGCCCCCA
>JAODKE010000146.1:15361524-15397259 GCA_026779605.1 Mormyrus hasselquistii
GCTCCCCCGCCGCCAAGGGGATGGGGGTGGGGGGAGGGGGCCAACCGGGGGGGGGCGGGCGGTTTCCCGGGGGGGGAGGGGGGGGGGGGGGGTGGGGGGTGGCGGGGGGGGGGGGAGGGGGGGGAGGGCCGACAAAAATTCTAAAGAGCCAAAATCCTCAGTGTAGAGAGGCTGCAGGGGGTCCCGAAAGCCGGCTGGGCTGCCGCACTGTGCGCCTCAAAGTCTCAGTATCGCGGCATCAGTCGCTCACAAGGCCCCAGACAGAGCAGGATGTGCCCAGTGACTTCTGCCGCTCTAACCATTAAGCCCCAGCTGTGAGTAAGATGGGTAAGACGCCGATAGCGATCAAACAACTCTTTAGACTCGGAGGTGTGCATTTTGAGAAAACAAACTGCTTAAGTAGATGGCATCATCCTGTCATCCTTATTACTTAGATCACTAACTTAAAAATCCCAAAAGAAAAGACAGGGCAGAATTACCCATTCCGGTAATATTACACCCCTCAGCTCAGACAATTACTTTTTAAGTATCTTGTTAGCAATCGCCTTCTGGCAACAGAATTTGATAAGACAGGGGGATCTAAAGTGTATTGTATTATTGCTTTTATTAAGCTGAATTAAGGACTCTGCAATAAAACTTGGATAAACCATGGATAATTCCCGAAGAGAGAAACAGAGAATTATAAAACCTTTTCAAATAAGACACATTAAACCTTTCACCCCTAAAGTTTGAGGTGGCGTTTGTCTGTTTATAGAAACGGTGTGTGCACGTGTGAGAGGGAGCATGTGTGTTTATGTATCAACCCCACTGGTTGCCGTTTACCAGTCGCCCCTGGTTATGCTTTGAGGTGC
Source organism: Mormyrus hasselquistii (assembly GCA_026779605.1). Taxonomy (NCBI): domain Eukaryota; kingdom Metazoa; phylum Chordata; class Actinopteri; order Osteoglossiformes; family Mormyridae; genus Mormyrus; species Mormyrus hasselquistii. The sequence continues at coordinate 15,362,376 of JAODKE010000146.1, forward strand.
GAGTCAGTGGCCAGCAGCCTGACTGGCCAACGGAAGCACTCTGTGCTGCCAGGTGCCATCACACTCATTACTGCACGCTGGGAGGAAATACCCCTTCACTCCTCGGTGAGGGGCTTTCTGGACCCAACACTCACCGAGATCCACATCCTGTCGGGCAAGCGTGTCTGTCCTCCTCCCCTCCCCTCTAAAAAGGCCACGGCGTGTGACAAAGACATCGTTCTGACCTATCGTCTCTGACTCGCTCCTGAAAATCATACCAAAAAGCTTGTTTGACTTTTGACACAAAGGGGACAACGGTCTACTGGAGCATGAGGGTACAGAAAAAGTTGATCGTTATGTTATCGTGCCGGATGTTAAACATTACTTTAGCACAAACGTCTTTGCACACTGGCTGTGTCCCATTACGATCATTACCACAGCCATTAAACCATAAGTAATATCCCTACAGTAGCTATCAATGTGCAGTACATCTGAAATACAAACCATAAAAACTTTGTTGTTTTAACTCTTTTTAGTTCCATTTATTATAATTATAGTTAGGGGAAAAAATCTTCTGTTGTTGCAATCAATCTATGCAAATAAGTTGAATAACACATAACCCTAAAGGCAGATGTCAACAACCTGCAATGTCCTGGGGGACCGGTGCCCTGAAAACTGCAGAACAGGAGAGTTTTAATTCAGTCAGCCTGCTAAGGAAATAGGATTTTCAGAGTCACAAATCACAAACGGAAGCTCATTACCCCAAACACAGCCATCGCGCCTTATCTGTCTCTCAGTCAATTACAATGAAACCCTCTTTAATGGGATTTGGGGAACGGAATGAGAGAGAGAGATTTATAGAGAGGTCGTTTTTCTTCCACCTAAAATATGAGTCATTAAGATACAATTTGGTATCAGAACGTTGAAAAGATGAAGCTTCATAAACAATATTTTCCATTTAATTGTGACTTTCTGGTCTTTCACATTCTACTACAATGCGTGGCGTTTCCGGCAGTTCATGCCGTGCCTGGACAGTCGGATGAAAGATTTTGCCATAAAATGGAAAGACCCCAAATGCAAAACTAAACTGCCTATTATTCGAAAAAGGAACCTGTCCTTCCTGATTGTGCCTAACAAAATGTACCTGCTTGTTAAAAGCAGCTGGAGTCATGTCCCCCATCAGGGTGCGAGACAGAGAGTCAGAGCCTTCGATTTGTGAATCAACTCATTTTCTTGAGTGTAAACGATGGCTCCGGACCAATAACAGGCTGAAGCACCTGGACGGATGTGAGGGGGGGAGGTTCAGCAACTGGCCAGGGGAAACCATCCACTTTGTCATGAAATTAGAGTGGCAAGAGTGCTGTGGACACCGTCCGGTCAATTTTCAGCCTAGCGGCCTGTGGTTTGCGGCTCCCTGCTCTGATCTGACGGACCCTCATTTTCCCGCCGATGAGCAGGTCGGGCCAAAGGTTTCTCTGCTCGTCGAGCCACTTGTTTGCCTGCTCTGTCAGATGGGAAGCTTCTGGCCTTGTTCTCCCAAGCCGATTAATTACACCAGAACACATCGCCTTCTCGCAGACAGGTAGCGCGAGTCTGATTTGTTAGCCGTCATACATGCTAACATCTATCCTTCGACACACAAGGCCCCTGCAGCAGATTTGCCTCATACACCCTACTCTCACATTTCCACACTCTGTTTATATGGGTCAAATCTTCCTCAGGTTTTACCCGATATATTTGCTCTGTTTAACATGCGCCTTGTATTTTTAGTATAAATGGCTAATTCACTAGTCACTTACAGGCTTGTAAAACACTGGCTCAGACAACTTGAACTCTTGCCCCTGCGATCCGTGGCACCCGCCCCCTCGCTGACCCCAGGGTCCCCCTGCAATATTGTGCCATGTCAAATGGAAATCGACCCAGAGTCCCGGGCAGCCCGGTGACGCCCCGTTACTTGCTCCAGTCGGCTGACGGCCGGCCTCATTCCACTGTCGTTTCGGCGACCCTTTGCCCATCTCCGTGCCAACCAGCACCGCTGGCATGGGTGGAAACGAGGACAGTCATGCCTCCTGTGAAGCTGCGAGATCTGCCTGCCAGTCAGGACAAGTGTCATCTGTGCTAGCAGTTTCACTTAAAATAGCACTCTCTCGCTCTCTCTCACTCACACACCCACATACACACAAAGGTTTACAATTATATCTTTGTGGGGACACTCCATTTTATTTCTATGGGGGAAACTCTAATCGCAACTGGGTGACCTTAAGCCCTACCCAGCCATAAGTAACCATAAATTACAACAAATTAAAACAAAATACAAATCTTTCTGCATTTTCAGTTTTTTGATCGCAGTCACAGATTTTTATAAAATGGTCTACATGTCATCAAAATAAGTTTTTTTTAATGTAATGTATACATTGACCACACACGCAGACACACAATATGCACATCCATAGATAAGACTTAAAAAAAAATCTGTGATAGCTTTTAAAAATACAAATCTGTAAAAGAAGCAATAAAGACAGAGATGAAAGACTGAAACTGCATGCAGTGTGAAAACAAACGGTGCCAGCAGTGCTGAAGTCCTCAGAGGGCCATCACTGGTGACCACAGGAGTCACTGTTGGCTCAGAGGACAGAGAGGAAGTGAGATTCCTGATCAGAGTAAGACCCAGATAATAGGATTACAATGCAAGGATAAGTTCCTCTTGAGCAATTCAGAATACACAAAATCAATCAATCATCCATCCATCCATCCATCCATCCATCCATCACCACTTATCCAGTGCAGGCTTACAGTGAGCTTGCAGTCTCTGCCAGGCAGCACAGAACCCAAGGCAGGGGACAGCCGGGACTGGATGCCAGTCCATCACAGGGTGCACACAAAGACACAGAATATGACAAAAAAAAAAAAAAACATCAAATCAGAAGTACCACTGAGGAAGTAATAGACGGATTAAATTCTGTTCAATTCATTTTTATGCAGCACCTTTCATTATCAGAGTTGCTCGCTGGACATGGACAAACGGTTATACAGTATGGCATCATTTATACAGTATGGCATCATTTATACAGAATACTACATGAACCAGGGAAAAAGGGAAGACCAAAGGAAAGGAGGAAAGCCAGGAGGCAGAGGATGGGCACCAAAACAACACAGTGCCACAGAACTGCCACATAAACACCAAGGGGGGGCGATGGCGAAGGGCAAGCTCTCAGCCAGCCCTGAACAGCAGAGAAGAGGCCAGGTAGATTTTAACCTCCCAGACCTAAACAAACAGTTTTGCCAATTAGACTCTTCTAATATTTAAAATGATTTTGCCACACAGCATTCCCTGTGTGACCATTAGCACATCCAGTCAAGCACGTTTTGCTTGTATTTTCCTGCACCTCCTGGGACATGCAGATCTGGAGAATTCTTGTTTTCTTTTTATACTTTAATATACAATTTACTTATATTGTTTAACTCGCTCATATATTGTTTGCTTCATATTTGGGATTGCGTGAGCTTTGGAACCACTAACAATCTCACTATGTGTAACACAATGAGAATAAAAGCTTTGAACCTTCACTGAACCATTTGCTATAGCATCAGAGCGGAATTTCAGCCCCTTAGTGGCAAAATGGCATCTACATAGAGCGGCAACCATATTGGAATAACTGGCAGGACCCATAAATCACAGCAAGCGTGACGTGCAGTGGACTGACACTCCCAATTTGGAAACCTGTGTCTTTATTAGTGAGCACGCTGCACAGAAGAGGATTGAAGGTAGTGTGCGTCACATCGGTTTGATGCCTATTATGGTAACATGGCATACCGCGAACGTGTCATGGGGACCCTTGCTCAAATTTCATCATCAATATTTTGAAATACCGGAATAGCGTTGCTTTTGAGAATACGATAAATCGTGGTATAATGTCTACGGGAATAGCAGTATGAAAAAAAATTGATACCACCCATGTTTCTGCACAGGTGACTGCAACGATGTAAAGTGAACAGAATAAGAGCTATATGTTAGCTTACAGGGAAAGAAGCAATGAAATACATAGTACATGATAACGGCAAAGTGGCGGTTGGAAGAGAAAAGGCAACATGCGTGCGAGGAAGGGGCGGGACAAACGTGGCATGGACACACCCACTCCAGGGGACACACCCACTCCAGGGGACACACCCACACCTTGACTACACTCCAGTAAGCTTCAGAGAATCTCTAAGTCTCTAAGTCCAGTGACCGGAGACTAAGTTCAGAGACAAGCACCATGATTTTAAGCCTATAAAGGATGACATAAAATCCCAGCATTGATTTACTCCTTATTTTCTGCTGGCTACAGCAGGTAGGATGTAAAAATGAGCCATAAAACTCCGCCGTTGCTGGCAACAGAGATGTTTATCCTGAGGAATGTGTTTAGCGACTAGATGGAAGACATTCAAGCAGATGTCGGGCCGACAGCGGCAGGAGAAGCGACTGAGTTCAGCAGGCAGCCAGAGACACACACGAAAAACATGAAAGACAATAAACCGATTCTCTGCTTCATAAATAAAACCCCCAATTTTGAAAGGAGTGAGCATCTACCAAAAAAACTGAAGCCTTAATTATATGTCATGTTCTGTGATAATACAACAACCGTTTTAACCAATTGCAGTCTATACACTACATACAAAAATTTATAAGCATATTTGGATGAATGCAAACAATGTTGTCAACACCACATATCTTACCTTATACCTGCAGGATTGACCAGCCCTGGTAACAGGGACGGAAATATAACTCTGCGATACAGCGACATCATATTCTAGGCATAATCCAAACTCCAACACACTAGCATCACTGTGCAGAATGACCTTCATGCGCCACGCTAATGAACAGATCTACAGTTAATCAGCATTGTGCACTCGGCCTTCTGATATAGGTGATGGAGCAGAATACAATCATGTCCTGGCTGCCAGGTGGCCACTGGTGCGGCTGCACTGGACATGATTTTATTTAAAAAAATAAATAAAATAAAAAAAAACAGCACAGGGATGAGAGAAGAAATCCCACTGAACTACTTTAAATCAGACCAGTCACTACTTGACAAACACTCTGTACCGGGTCCTATATTTACATGCACTGATTTTAAATTATTCCACAGCTTCCCTTCTTCAGCACATAAGACACCCAAAAACAGGGAAGGAAAGAACGGCAAACAAAAAACTAAACAAAAAGAAAACATAACCCCATTTATACATGTGTATTAATAGACGAGTAAATATTGGTCTAATCTCGAGTTCCATTCGGAAATTTTTATGTAAAACTCAGACACACTCAAAACAAACAGATTTAGTCATTTGATCCACAAGAGGGACTCATTCAGCAGCCAGCGGTAAAGCCCCCAGAGGATATGAACCACCAAGTTTCTCAATCTTCCTGCAAAGCTAAACAGCAGCAACTACTGGCTGATGACACCTGGTACGGTCTAGTTCAGAGCCTCGCAGAAGGCCAGGGTCCATTTAATAAGGCAACTAGCTCTAAACATTGCCCATAAAAATACATCAGCTTCAGAAACCGAAAGCCAGACACCCAAAACGTCCATTTAGGGGGTTCAGAGATTTTTGTTTTAGTGGAAGAATAAGGGGCCATAATTCATACAGATGGGCAATCTTTATCATTGCTAGGCAATTATACATTATCAATCGGTAAATGACAGGGGCGGGAGCCAATCAGCTTTGAGCTGGAGCTAGTGCCACGGTGGCCCCGCCCCTGTATACCTCTGTGCTCCCATAACAAAGCAATACTTCATTAAACTACCAATACCATATGGAATCTAAATTACCATGGCATTGAGAGCAAACACATCTCGCCTTATTTCTGCAACACACCCAGAACAGCATTGCTTTTAAAAATGTTCAGGGGTGTTGGAGGGGCATGGATACCCTGGGCAGGGGGCCCAGCACTTGACAGGGGCCTCTGAATATGTAAAATTGTAAAACTGGGCAGGGGAGAGGGGCGGGGTGTTAAGGTGACATTTTGTCAGAGGGCCCAGAATTTCTAGGTACACCCCAGCTCTGGTATAAAGTGTGGATGGTGCAAAAAAATTAGATACCACTGTAGCCTAATCTTCTGGAGCAGCCGATTTATGTTCACTGGAACATGAACGCTTTTTGAGAACTGCCATGCAAAGCGTCGCACATTCAGTCTGGGCCGCCCGACTGCCGCTACACCCTAGCAGGGGTCGCCCGCGCAAAAAGGCGAAGGCACCGCGCTGCCAAAACGGACGCAGGGAGCAGGCAGAGCAGGAGTTCCATTCATCACTGCAATGCTGCAAAGCACACTGGGAGATGGTGATTACTTAGAACGCGAGGAAGGGTGGGCGGGCGCAAAGCGTCGTAAAAAATGTGCCTGAAATCCTCAGACTCCTTTTGATTAAATCAAACAAGCAGCCGGAAGATGAGACGGTATACAGTAGATCCAGACGGTACAGGGTAGATAAATCGCTCAGAGCACTAATCGGTGACATGTTTACAGCTAAAATTTTCTTCATTAAGCCTTATATACAGCATTGTCTGTGTTCTACTATGCTTGAGCCGGAATGTACATGGCACTTTTTAGTCCATTCAGGAAAGATTTACCTTAACCATCGATTTACAAGCAAGTCCCCATTTCCCAAAAATGATCAGTTACAGTCATTCAAATAAGTAGCCTTTTGTCTAATTAATACATATTTCTGTTAAGAAGTGTCCTTAAAAAAAAAAAAAAAAAAAAAAAAAGGGACGCAAGATCACACACATTCAACTTATCAAATTTCAAAGCTACGCACACAGTGAAAGTAAGTGCAACCTGAAGACAGCAGATCTCTACAGATCAAATGTTGCAGAAGAAAAGTTAAGCAGTATTTTCTCCCATTCCTGTGTCAATTACCGGACAATCCATAGCCCTGGGAAAGCAGCCGTAGTGGACGTGATTTCTTGTACCCAATTAGTGCATCAAGGCAACCGTCTTGGTGGACAGAAATTTAGAAGCCTGGAAACCCCCAAAGCAGCTGGCAATTCGAGGTCAAAGGTACAATCAGGAAAAATAAAACCCAACTTTCAAACCTATGCGAAAGTGGCCATTGAAGAATTGCCATGAAATAGCGAAAATAAAAAAAGACCTTCTGTCTACTGTGAAATATGAGGAAATCGTGATTTTTTTTAGTATTTAGTCTTGCTGCCCTTGTTATAAATGTAAGCGGATAAGAAGCAAAGGTGAATTATCAAGAATATGATCTATCACTTAGGATTATTGTAGGATTCTAGGCTTTTATTAGTAAAGACCAATCGTAACGCACCATATAATTATATTAAGTGAATGCTGGCAAGAGAAATCAAAGTGAAAATAATAGCATTAAAAATACATGATAGAACCTAATGAAGAGGAGATGAGTTTGTCTATAAATCTGAACAATGAATTCTTCATGGGAATGAAGAACTAAACTCCCAAAAGGCCGACTGGAGTGATGCCGTCACCCAGTCAGTGCAAGGCGACGCCCAGTACAGGCCAAGCCAGGGTACGCTTCTTCAAAAACCATCTCACCACTGCCCATTAAACGGCACTGGTTACACCGTGAATGGATCCATGCACGGCTCTTCAGTTCTTTCAGAACGGGCAAACAGAGAGAGATTACAAACCTTCCTTTCTTACCTTTTGCCCAACAGCAAAAGGTAAGAATGTTCCAGACTGGTCACCATGACCTGTACTGCATGAATTTCGATTACCCGGTTCCGTCCGAAATGTGGAGCTCCGTCACTTTCCACCATGGAAAACATCCAAAAGGTTGTTTATGTTAACTGGCGTCGGACATTTGATCATGGCGAGGGGCGGGACCAGAGGGGAACTGGAGTGGGGGCGGGCGTGGGGGCAGTACACCCCCCCAGCGACAGGGAGAGCAGGTGACATGCCGGCAGGTGGGTGTACGACAGCCCCCGGTCACTGGCCACCCGGAGCCAGCAGGAGCGGCGTGACTGATGTCTGCAGCCTATTTACATGGCGCCCACGCTGCTCCATCCTGGGGGGCCGTGCTCAGGAGGCTGTGTTGGTATGCTCCGGTGTGTCGCTGGCCTCTCCCCCACACCACCATCTCTCAGGGTTGCAGACGGCTCAGAGAATCACGTTATATTTCTTACACTTCAAGCTTTATTTACAAAAAGAACAGGGACCAAAACTAGGCAGGGAAGGTGAGCATCTCACAGGTTCGTCCTGAAATGCCACCCTAAGGACAGATACAGAGGCTGAGAGTTGGAAGAGCAAGAGGGGACCTCCCCGGAGTCATTGTGCGGGTCTTAAGACTGGACCATGGCTGACAGCTTAGCTGGCAGGGCCACTACCAAAACAAACCCCAGCAGGGGGCGACGTGCGCACGACGACTTCCAGAACAGCGAAGCGATTACCATTCCAATCTGCCGCACATTGCGCTGGTTGCTGTTCACTGACCTCTGCAAGCACACGCATCAAGTCATCAGCTTTCTGCTCCTGCTGGAGTAATATAATATCAGGCCTGGCTGTCTACTGCACATTCAGAACTCCAGCCCTATTTAACACCGAACAACATCTACCAGATTTAAAATTATTGAAATCATCATCATCATCATCATCATCATCATCATCATCACAATACATGTGATGGAAAATGACACTGTTCTGACCATTTGGTAAATCTGAATTGCAGACCAGGTCTGGATTTCATGAAGGATTATTTTTTCTATTTATCATGAATATAAACATTACTGTTGGTGACTGGAGGCTCCATCTTGGGTACGTTCTGTCTGAAGACAAGAGGTCTGGCTCAGCCTTCATCCCCGCAACAGAAGCTAAATGTCGGCCACAAAGGCTGGTGACGCGGCAAGAAGCTGCTGTACTGATGCTAGCGTGGTATCTGGATGGGCGGCTACAGCTAATCTGTCAGAGCGGCAGCACGGCGCCCCCTGCATTATTATTACTTGTACGGAATATCAAACGAGCCTGCAATATAGATCAACATTTAGACGGTATAGCCTTTATTGATTGCATTACATTTCCAGAAAAGCTGTTAACTCGAATTCGGTCATAACTCCTAATAATTTCCATAAAATATGCAGTTATGGTGTTTCTGGCTTTGAAGGGCAGCAGACATTCCCTCTCAAATGAGTCGCACAACATGCAATACAGCCAACATAGGGGTGGGACGCCGGTTCATCAGAGCTCGGGCTTTCAGGGACACGGAGGCCTAATTGCTGGTGGGGGGGGGGGGCTGAGCCCACTCAGAGGGCTAAATCCCGTGCGAGTGAGTAAAAGCAGCCCCCGTGCCTCCTCTGTCTCCCTCTCACAGTTTCTCTGTCTGTGATTGTAATAAAATTACAGCCGGAGCCTGTCTGATTGATGAAAGTGCCACATCTCAGAGCGGCTCCTTTACATAAAAGAGAAGCGCCGCTGAATCCTGTAATTTATCATCTGAGGGCCTGATGGCTTCATCCATCTTCATCCGAGCCAGGCCCGGTCCCCAAACCCAGACGGCTGGCCCGTCTCGGAGCCCTTGAACTCGCGGGCGAGACACGGGTGCGGCCATAGCAGCCTCCCACCAGGTAAACAGGTGGTGATTTGGAGCAGACGCCACTTGTGTGGAGGAGGGGGTGTGTGTGTCAGGATAATTCCTACCTGGACTCGAACCTCAAACAGGGAACCAACCAGTGAAGGGCAAGCAAGTCAACAAATAGAACCAACATGCATCACTTTGGAGAGCATTTACTTATAAACTAATGCATCTATTGATTTTGCATCTATTCAAAATCAGTGGCATAATACACAGGGGCGGGGCCACATGGGCACTGGGCTAAGCTGAAAGCTGATTGGTCCCTGTAGAGATCCCTCTCCCTATCAATCAATTCAAAACACCAGCTAATGATAAGGCTGGCCTTGCTGTATGAATTACGGCCCCTCTTATGCCATCATAAAAAACTCCAGTCGTTCCTGTTCAAAATAAACAACAAAAGCTGATTTACTGTGGTTTTACTACAGTTCCAGAGGCAGCAGAGATTACAAGCTTGCAACAAAACACTCAAACTTGAATGCATCTCCCCACAAACACATTCCTAACAACAGTGGCTCCTTCACGAGCCAAAACGTAGAATGTTAAGCTCAGGGCTATTTACAAGCGGGATGCAAGGCCTCAGCATAATTTAATCTGGCCTGACCCCTCTTAGAGCGCCGTGGCCCACGTTCCGCCTTGACTCAGCAGAAGGCCTTTGCAGTGCGGCGAAAGAGAAAGCGCTGCCCTCACGCGCCCCTGCCGGGGCCAGCCAATCACTGGGAGGTCAACCAGGAAAACCCAGAGGGCGTCCAGACGCCGACCCAGCCAGCAGGGCGAGGTGCTGCTCCATGACCAAGTCGGGGAAGGAAAAACAGGGGCGGGACGGGGACGGGGGTGACAAGCATTCCTTGGCTGTTGTCCATTATCTGCAAATTGCCGTTTTGCGCGACATCCTGCCAAATGCTCTGCGAGTCAGTGGGTCCACAAAGAGTGTGATGCTCGCACCTATTCACCAACGCCTCTTTCAGGATGGCCTTTGTGACGACGGGCAGACGGTTGCCGTGGTAAACAAGCCACCTCCTGACTGGGGAATTTATTTCTGTCTACCCACAAATTTCAGGGCAATGCCAGCAGGCATCCCCTAAATGTTTTGTGGTACTTCAGAAAGCCCTACAGACTCACCGTGACAGAGTTTGCATCCTGTTGCCAGCAGTGTCATCAGGATTTGACACTTGGGGGGGGGGCTTGTCAATTAAAGGACACCACCCTCTATGTCCACCATGATAAAATTTTGAATGGGGGTTTGAAATACATAGGATAAATGACAAATCAGTAAATTACTTTTCTGGGGGGGCTAACACAAAAAAGAGCAGTGCTGAACTCCCCGTAAACAGGGTCTAGACCTGCCTGTGGGGGGTGCATAACTATAGATGCTGGGCTACGTTTCACCATGCCTCAACACCTGGGGGGGGGAAAAAAAAAGTGAGGAACAAACTTAAACAGGAGCCTAGAAGCTGAAAATCTGAAGCTGGAACCTTCCAGAAAGAACCCAGTCGGCGCTAAACAAGCGGTGAAGTGTAAGGGCACGCTAAACGTGGCAGATTGCAGGTGAATCGTATGAGACGTGGGTTTGATTGTGACGACCTAAACGGTGGCCTTCGTTTGGCCGTAAAGACCGAAATGTATCTATTTAATCAGAATCCATGATGGAGGTCTTCCATAACTCCCCGTCCCTTTTTTTAATTGCCCCCGGGTGCCCTTCGCAGTGGTCCGCACATTCTTGCATCGACGCGGTAAATGCAGGTGGCTGTGGTGGTGGGGGGTGTGTGTTTCCATTTCCGTCGCCGGCCCAGCGCCACCCGGATGTCCTTCAGAGAGCTGCCCTACTTTCTGCCGAGAGATACTGTGACATCCATTTAACACAGACTGATGCCACCTCCCAGGCTCATTTCCGCAGCCCATTGTTCTGATGGAGGACCTAGCAGAGACCCGCCATACGCAGACAGGGCCCGCCGGCTCCCCCGGCAGGCCGGCTGAGGCAGAGCGGAATGTACTCCGATAAGACTAAACCATAGCTCAATAAAATCATTTTCTTCACGCATAGGTTAACCTTAAAACTAGAAAGCTGGATGCATTACCGCTTAAAGCTTATATGAACGTGTGTTGACTCTGAAAAGTATGATTAATATACAACCCAAAAAAAAAAAAAAAAAAAAAAGGACGTTCTTTGAAATAAATTTCGCAGTTGCTTGAGAAAATATCATAATTGAAGGTGCTGTAGGTCATCAATCTGTGCGACTGTACTATTTATGGGGTGGGTGTCCATGGCGACCGGGCTTTCTGATGTCACACCCAGACAGGTGAATGCTGGACAAAGGTGGCCTCCATAACCAGCCCTTGTGCCAAGCTATTCGTGTATCAGTCATACCTTAATGTACTGCGGTGCTTCTAATTCCAGTCCTTGGGCACCCCCAGACAGTCCATGTTTTTTATCTTACCCAGTTCCCAGGGTGCTGGTGTTAGTGTGCTGGGAGGGAGCAAAAGTGAGGACTGTCTGGGGGTCCCAGAGTGCTGGGGGGAGAATCACCGATTTAGTGGGCAAAAAAAAACAACAACAACAAAAGTTTATTCTGAGGAAAGGAAGTGGGGAATTTAAGATGATAAAAAAAGGGTCACATTGCAGATGAATGAGGGTGGAAAGTGAGATCGGGGGACTAATGACTAATGCCAACACACATCTCCCAGCCCTGCTGCGACGCTCCGCCGCGGACCACTCCTCTTCCGCCGTTTATCCCATGATGTATGGCTTCATTTCAGGCTGCCTTTCAGCCAGAAAGTGATTACTACCTGCGGGATTGTGCTGATCCAGAGCCGCGGCAGTGGAAAGAGCGAAACTGGGCATGGCGTTCCCAGCGAGGCCTCCTGAAGAGTCATGGTACCAAATACCATTACAGAACCAGTATAGTGGTGGGAACCTGACTGTGGAACATGTGGATGCATGTGGGCTGGAGTTTTCCATTATGCCAATGCGACATATGTGTTGTTTTTTTTTTTGGAGAATGTAGGGTCAGACAATCCCTAAAGCGATTCGGTGGTTAAGGGTCTAACTCTAGGGTCAAAGGTGAAATCTCACTGCCCAATAAGTTTTTAAATTGCGTCTCCCCCAATTTCATACTCTCTCCTAAGCCCTTGTTGGATTTCAACCAACGACCTTCCAATCAAACTCACATCACCCTACCACCACATGCCACCTCCCAGAATAATCACTCCCAGTTTGCTATGATGGGCAGAAGAATGGACAAGGCAGCAGAATCGTTAAGGAGGGAGCACATGAGAGCCTAACACTGCTGCCCTTGCTGAAAACACCCCCCCACCCCCAACAAGCCCACCGTTCATTAGGATGCCTAAGAAAAATGCTTGCCAAGAGCAGTCTGTTATTCTTCTCCCACACAAATAATCTTTGTTTATTCCCAGTTTGCACAGATGGGGTTGTTTTCCTGCCCGAGGACTCTGATAAGAACGGAGCACTGAGGAATGAGGCGACCTGGCGGGGAGGGGATCTTGGGGGGGTGGGGGGGAAAGAAAAGAATCGGAAAGCGAAATGACTTCCAGCGGGACCGAGGGCCACGCCATGAACCTGCCGTCGTCGCATGGTGCAGACGGTCCTCGTTCCTCTCCTGCGGCTCTAACTTTACCGGGGGCGGGTGAAATCGCTCCCACACACAAATCACACAACAGCAGCATCATGAAGGATAATGAATCTACAGAGAGGCAGAGGCTGGAGCCGCAGAAGGTTAAATGAACCCTAAAACAGATGAGGAATCAAGCACCATCTTTCAGGCACGGGGCTGTAGGACCCTTTCAAAGTGGGCGGGGTGGAATATCTGCCCATTATTGCCGTTTAATTGGCAGTGTTGTGCATCGCTTTTTTAATTGGGGGGTATTATACTCAGAAATTGCACCTGCAGTCGGGCCCAGGACCACAAACAATGATGCAATTTACATATAAACAAAAATCAAGAGAAGCACATTTAGGCCCCCATGATGGGGGTGATGTGTTGTTTTCTCATACCAGCAGCATCATCATATTGGGAGGGGTGGGGCTGATCTGGGACTAGTGCAGAAACCTCAATACAATCTCTCTCAGCAGGCAAGGAAAGAAAAGGCATTTTTCCCTAAGTGGCTGCACGCAAATGCCTTAGCACCCTCAAGCTGCCTTACTGTTTTATCTAGGGACTTCTCAAAGCCTGGGAGAGAGTCCCATAAATGTGTAAGAGGAAGCTTTTTCTCCAAATATCTTCTTCAAAAACAGAAAATAATAATAAAAAAAACATCCTTTCTGCCTCTTGGCAAAAATATTTAATGGACCTCCAGGTACACTCACTTTTCTGTGGCTTGTGAGTAAAAACTAAAGGACGCTTAAGAGTCCCTCACTTTTACAAAGGTACCCCATGCCTGGAGAACACACACAGGTCTTCACAATAAAACAAAACAAAACAAAAAGAGCAGCACAGATGGGCTAAGCATCAGGAGAAGGCAGAGCACAAGGAGACTGATGTCAGGACAGGCGAGATCTCGCTAATCGCCTCCCCTCCCAACGCGAGACAACGGCTGCTTTCGTGCTGAGGGAGGTGTGAAATGGAGCCCGGGGGTCACAGGAATTCATAATCACAGAAAACTTGGAAAGAGGAGGTGCTACAAGTTGCCCCCCCACCCCCCTTGTGCTGCATGCCAGCTCTAAAAGCAAACAGGCAACTTTTGTTGACATGCATACAGCACATGGTCAAGACTCGACTTCAAAACAACCACATCCTGCAGTTTCTGTGTCAGCTACTAAATGACCTAATGAACTCCATACCTAAGACAGACTGACTATCTTAGACATGTGCTTTCTCCCCCCACCCCCCCACAAAAGTAATGAGATTCATTGGGCGAAGCTTCGCCATTTTATCAGATGAGAGATCTGGCATGTTTCCCTCCCAGCCACATCAACTGATCTGAGGGAAAAAGACCCTCAGTGTTGGTGTCAAGGAATACATGAATTCAGTTACATGATCTGTTGCCGCTGGCCGTCAAGCCACTATTGGCCAGCAAAACAACTGGCTCACATCAACGTCCAACCAGGTTTCACTTGCAGGCTGCCTGTAAAAGCTGGCAGTCATTTCTCAGAGCACATGTGCAAATGGGCAAAGCAACAAGACGCTAAAACAACAACAACAATGTAGGAAAACGAGGGAAGAGATGCTTAAGCCAATAATTCAAGCAAAACTGAAAACAAATTAAGCGGAGGCCAGGGAAGACTGAGAAAAGCCGACACTGGACATGGGGTCCAATATTGCCTGCTTGGAGGTGGGAAAGAAGGGTGGAGAGAGCGGAAAATGACTGGAGAGCACCGCAGTGAGGTGGCAAGCTACATGCTGTCCTTGTCACATATGAAAACTTGATTTCCCAGACATCCATTTTTGGGTTCCGGCTTACAATAAAGATTACGAAACCGCAACAAGATAGACAGGCAACCATTCTGCCAAATGATTAACTTTAAGAATCATCGCCGTTAATCATGGAGTCCTGCTCCGTGCAAAAGGAAAACTAACAAACAACTGACTAACAAACCAACCATTGAATGAGCTAACAACCAACACACAAACCTACCAACAAGCTAACTGATGAAAGAACAACCAACACACAAACCTACCAACAAGCTAACTGATGAAAGAACAACCAACAAATGAACAAACCAACCAACAAACAAACCAATGAGCGACTGACCAACAAACCGACCGACCATTACTGCACTCACTCATGGCCGATTAACTGGCAATAGCTAAAAGTCTGCCTGTTTCCTCTTATTAATTTCAACATTCAAGGACCCCCAGTATAGTCCCATGGCACCTCAAAGTGTCTGCTTGGGGGGTGGGGTTGTGGGTTTTAATCAATGGGCCAAGGCTAGGGGCGCTTGCAGGTGGCGATTCCGAAACAGCAGGCAGATGCCAATGCTGTGGAACTCCAGCGCTCACGGCCTCAGGACAGCCAAACCACAACAATAAGAATGGGATAACAACAATGACGCCGTTGACATTTAAAGGGACACCAATTAACCACTGGCATTTGTTAAGGAGAGACGGCTGATGGGAAAACATATTACAAATCAGTCAGAAGTGGTAATGACTCATCTTTTAGATACCATATATAGTCAGGGGGTCTTTTTTTTTAATTTTTTTAAAATCCTGTACAAATTAACAGGTCAAGCAGTGTATCCCTGTATCCACAAGCCCACTCACTGACTTTAAAATATTAATTAAGTTATTTCTTATTTGTAAGAACAAATAAAGTCCAGATTAATGAAATGACTCCTATCCATACACGATTAAAGATTTTTTTTTTTTGCGGCTCCCATGACCACAGAAACAAACATGCGCTTACAATCAGGCTGCCGTCGCCAAGAACCGGGCAGGATGTTTATTTTGTCGCATTTTTCCCAGGATGTGAAGGACGCGACGGGGCTGCGACTCTCAGCGGCGCAATGGAAGATTAATGGGGGTCGCGAGCAGCCCTGGCCCAGCTGGTCCCAAAGGGCCACATGCGCGCCTCTGTTTAGCCGCGTCACAGCCGGACAGAGGGGGCTGCCCGCAGGGAACTGAACTTTAAAGATAAAAATGCCACTTATTGATGATTTACTGTTTGAATCGAATTGAGCCGTGGGTTTTGAAGCCACACAAAGACTCTAGGCGGAGGTGTCGCTCCAGATAAACCAGAATTTCAGCATCAGCCAGCTGTTGAGGTAAGAGAGAAGCTAACATCCATATTTGATGCTTTTAGTTCAAGAGAGGCCTAGAAAACCATGTTATTTACTCCAAATCTAATCCATCTGAAGGTCCTCTCACACCTATTCCTGCATGTGTTTCTTGAGTGTTCAGTCAGCAACCATGATCAGTTTGGCCCAATTCTGCTTCTGCTCTGCAGGGACATACCAGCATTCAGCAGCACCATCCGCAAGGAGCGGCACACTGGGCCGATTCGGACGTGATTCAACAGCGCTGAACTCCCCGGTAAATGCGCCGAGATTCCAGGGAAGGCCCAGCATGTCGACGCTTGAGGAGGAGAGAGCTTGGCAGTTAGAGCCATCTCGCATGCCTAAATACGCTCGGGTAGCTGGGTAGCGAAGGGCAACGCTGGGTCACTGGCAAACGACAGGGTGGGCTTGGCACCGCGCTGGCTTTCTGCACCCTGCACACTGTCATTATCTTTATGGGGCCGTCAACTGCGGGGGCGTTTGACCCCTTGAACAGCATAAAAATGTAAGCGTACAGCACAGTGACCTGTCAGAAAACCTCCAGGGTGTGCATCCACCGAACATGACAAATCTTATTTAAGCGTTAATTCACTGGTTCCTCCGTAACTGTAAACTAAGCTGTTTAGTGCAACACTGACAAAAGCAGCCCACTGGCTGTTAGCGGCACCATCCTTCCGCCACTGCGCCCAGGAGGGCCGGCCAGCACATTCTGCAGTGACAGCCCCCCAGCCTAGGGCCCGGGTTCTGCCCGTGGGCAGCATACGGAATCAGGTGGTACTGGCCCAGGTTAGATTTCAGAAGACAAAATATGTTATTATCCTCCCAAATAAAGACAAAAGAATCTCAAGTCATTATCTTTAACGATTTTTCAAATTGATTATTCCTCGTGCCCCTGACCTGATGAGTGGTGAATCTCACTTACCATGAAGATTTCCAGGGAATCTTATGATATCACCATTAAAAAAAAGCTTGATTTTGGTATCTAGTTTAGTGGCTTTTTTGAAGACTTCAATGAAAGGATGTGTGTGTCAGGTGATAGTGACCAATATTTTCGGTGGAACTATTGAAATCTTGACTTCTCCCCTATATATTTTTTATATATATATGGGAGACAGACAGAGGCGCATAGGTTGACAATAAGTGCAACAAATATCTATTACTTTGGTAACACGCACACACAGTGTCATTTCTGGACAGAAAGTCGAATCTGAAGCGTTCTGGGCCAGTTTTTACACTCTCCTCCAATCAAGGTACTTACCTGCTGGTACCCGCTCTCAAACCGAGGCAGAGAAAGCAGCCTGAGTGTCGTATCACAGCTGGCAGAGGTGCGGAAGGGCAGAGGTGTTACTCCTGCCTCTCCTCCCACCTCCTAGCAATTTACAGACGGCAGGAAAACTGCCGAATCCCATGGCAGGGGTGAAAGTGTGGTTCAGTGGCACGTGTTACTCTGCTAAAACCCAGATCCCACTTTCTCCAAGAATAGAAAGATAAATAGACGAACAGATAAATAAAACATTTTGTTAAATATACCAGATAGTACTAATTGCCTTAAAAATATAAATAAAAAAGGAAGCGTTTTCCCCTCTCCAACACTTCTAAGCACTTCCAATTTTAAAATCAAACCTAAAGTAGAGTTCCCTGAATCTAGTGGGGCGGCACAGGGAAGCTTCAGAAGCTGCAGGGCACACAGCAAATTGTGTAATCATGCTGGGCTTAAGTCCCCTGCACAGCTTAACAGCGCCATCCCGGGCACACAGAACCTCAAAGGAGTGCGACGTGCCGTCACAAACAAGGAGCAGCAAGTTTTACTGAACGTGACCCTATAATGACTCGCACGACACACCCTCAGTAACTGCCAGTTTCGAAAACGCCAAATCCAAAACCGGCTGATGGCTTAACGAGGCTTCCGGCCTCAGTGGGCCCTCGGTCGGCTTGTAACCGCCGACGCCCCGAGCAGCGACGGGAAGCGGCACCTGGTTCCACCGCGTCACTGAAGCCCGGCAGCAGAAACACCCGAGGTTGGCGTGATCTCATTCAGGTAATACCCCATATGGAGCAGAAAGTTCCACATCCCAGCTAGGGATTTCCCCGGAAAATGTTATCATCTTCTAAGCTTGCTAATTCGGAAACTTTCCGCTTTCCGTAACCCTCAACCGTGCGAAAAAAAAAAGCGCGTGCGATGGCAAGAAGGCTTTAAGGTGGTCTGTAATTGCCTGACCGCTTGCAACGCCAGCGTGACCAATTGAAGCAGTGATTAAGGGCATGCGGGGGAGACACGGGCGACTTCTTCCAAATGGCTAAGCAGAGAGAAAAGCAGGCTGGTCATTCATGGCCTCCAAGGTCCCGTGAAGTCCAAGCCCAGATGGAGAACCAGCCGTCGCCGGCGATCAGGCCTGAGTGGACCTTTTGCAAACACGGGAAATATTTGCCTCGCACAAATAAACAGATTTCCTTTATTATCTCACTGCTTTGCCAGCAGTCCCCTGAACCCCCACCGCAAGCCCGAAAACACTTTAATAGTGTGCATACTGGGTAAAACTTTTTGAGAAATGCAGGTTCAGTACTTCTTATCTCAGGGGTCCTGCAGTAACCACGAGACATGACTGTACCATGAGAGAAACAGGCACACGGCGGGTTTTGATGGTCATATGGGGCAAGGAGGGAGGGACTGGAGCAGGAGTTACGGGGCTATGAATTACAGCACCCGGTTGGGGAGGGGGGCTCGTCCCAGTAGGCTATTACGAGGCTAAAGTGGGACAACACACTTGGGCAGCTGATTAAATGGGAGACTTTTGCAATGGATGGGAGAGAAAAAAAATGGGACTGGGACAGAATGATGAGGGTGAAGGACAGAATATTAGGAAATGAAGAAAAGAAATGCAACCAATATCTGGAGAAGCAAGAGATGGGATGGTGTGAAAGAAAGAGAAAAATAACTGGAGGATAGAACGGACACTAAGAGGGGGAGGAACATCATGCCAGGGTGAGAACTGCCCCAGAGAGGGGCAGAACCACAAGAGGACAGGAACTGAGGTCGGAGTCAAACTCTGACAGGTAGGTAAGAAGGGGTGAAAGAGGCCTTGATAAAGATGAATGGAGATGAACAGCAGTTCGGGCACATGAGTGCAGGGCAACGGGTCAAGACAGTGAATGCCATTGGGCAGATGGAGGTGTGGTGACCACATCAGAGCGCATCCCTGTGGCAGGAACAAGAACTGCAAGAATAGCATTTGTCCGTGCTTGTCACATCTTGGTGCTCTACATCTGTCCAGAGGTTGGAAATGTCTTTAAAAAAAAAAAAAAAAAAAAAAAAACACAGGGGACAAACTAAACATATTACAGAGGCCTGGGGTGGGAACATCCTAACCTCTCAAATACCTTATGGGGTGTGTGGCTCAGAGTTAGGACTCTGTATCTTGTGACCAGAAGGTCATCGGATCAAATCCCACTTCTGGCAATATGATCACGTCACCGTTGAGCCCTTGAGCAAAGCCCTTAACTCAGAACTGCCACAAGGGCACCGGACAAATAAGATATCACACTGTACTCCCCTTCACTCAGGAGAATAAGATGGAATGCAGAGAAGCTAAAACTCCTGTGTACTTGTGCAAATGACAAATAAAGTATCATTGAGACACAAGTTGTCCTACATATTCTCAGCTGGTTAAGCAGAATGAATTTAGAAAAAGAGCTGTTAGGGTTTGAAATAATTGACTAAACTCAAGGCCAGGAGCACATGATACACAGCATCAGCCTCTGAGCTCCAGGGATGTGGATGTGATGGATGAAAAAGAGAAAACAGACCGCAGGAAATGGCACATGTCAACCTTGACCCCAGATGCTAGCAGATTAAATAGAAAAAGTAAAAAAAACTGCAAACAAGTTTTAACAGTATAGAGAGATGTACTTGCCCTTACAAGTTACAACCATCCCATGATAAGCAGTAACGAAGCTGGGTGGAGCACAATATAATACATATTACACACACACACACCTGCATTCATATGTTTGTGGGGACTGTCATTTTCTATGGGGAAAAACCCCAATCACAACAATGACGACCTTAACCCCTACCCAGTCCTATCCTTAACCGCAAGTAACCAAACAAAGTACAAGAAGTCATTTGCAGTTTTTTTTTATTGCAGTCAGATATTTTATGAAATAGATTTTCCCCTTGGGGGAACTAAAAAAAAAAAGAAAGTCCCAACAACTTAAACATAACTGGTTTTCATCACATTGTGGGGACATTTAGTTCCAACAATGTAATATATACGTAACCCCTCACAGACACACATACACACACACAAACACAATTATCTCTGCCCTGCCTCTCCATCCCGTCACAGGTGCTCAACAGACCGGTTTCTCCAAATTAGAAATTAGGCGAGCCTCCTGGGAACAGCTGCTTATACCTCGCGGTTCTGCATCTTAATCGACGTGGGCACCCCCTCCATCGTCCCAGATCCCTGCCTAACCGCGTGCTGTGAGCCTTGGAAGGCTGGGAACGCTCACGGCACAAAAAAGGAGGCTTCAAAAGCCAAAATGCAATGCAATGACCTGCCTTTCCATTGATTAAGACATCTTAAGTGTATTGGCCAAACAGGACAGATAACAGCCAATTAGAGCTCAGAGATAAGAGTATTTAAAGCAGAGGCTGAAAATGGCCCCGATACACCGGGATACAGGTGGACTGGAGGTAAAGCATTAGTGTGATTACTGAGATCGGCAGCCCACTCCCAGAGTCCGCTGCCTTACACCCTGAGCTTATAAGCACAAACCCTAGCTGTACAGCTAGATATGCAAGATGGATGGGGTCTGAAGGCATTGCAGACAGACAGGAATAACCTTTTAAAATGTTTCTTTTCAAGGTCAACCATTTACCGAAAGCCCCTAGAGCATTTTAGAGGGGTTAAGGGTCTCTCTCAAGGCCCTAACGCACATGTCACTAGTCCGCTGAGGACAGGAATCGAGCCGGGAATCTTCTGATAACGGGTGCAGAGCCCTAACCCACCGAGACACACACAGATATACCGCTTTCACATCCAGTGACAATGCAGAGGGTCCACATAATATCCTGTAGCTGCCATCGGCTGAAGCCCATTCCTGTGCATACAGATACACAGAGGAAACTAACTGGGAAATAGGGAGTCCACTTTAGCTAATTAACACACTGCGCAAGCACTTTATTTCTGCTAAACAAATGAGCAATCAAGTTCAGCTTACATTGGGAATAATGGCTGATGTAGCATAATCACTCTTTTATTCTAATCAAGGGTTTCAAATGAACAAGCCCACTCCACTGAATAGGCAACAAAGACACTGATTAAATTGAAATAATGAAATAACACAAGAACAAACAAAGCAGGTATGTGGGGGCGGTGGTCAAACTTAAATTCCATTTAGCTGGAATGACATGGCATAAGGATAACAATTGTTCTGTAAAATAAATTGCTCATCTCAGAGGGCTCGATTTTCGCTCACAGTTGTCAGTATTGTCTTTCCATCATTTTACAGTTCAGAGGATTATTGTATTTGCCACCCATCACAGTGTGTCACATTCCATTTCATGCTTGGTCGGTAAGTTCTCGTGATGGCCCTCTACCATTGCATCTCTGTAGTCACCAAAAAACATCCCTCCTTCCAACCGTCCCCATGGAGGGTTCTTTCCATCCTGTGGAGAAGACTCAAATTACTATAAAAAAAAAAAAAAACAATTACAATGATGGTGCGACAATAACAATGTTGCTTTACTGCTTTGAACAAGCATCAAGCTTCCAGATATATCACAAAAGGTTCCAAAGGGATGGAAAACTTCCAGAAATTTTCCATTCCATGGGAAGTTGGGAATTTTGGAAATATTCCAAGTTGGAAACTTTCCATAGGAATTAGCTGGAATATATGAGAATTACAGGAGGTGTCACATGTTAACTTCAGGTCATTCAAAATTCAGCACTTTGACAGTCTTTCAACCAATCATGTTCACTGCAGTCTCAAAGCGTAACCCGAGATTATAGTTCAAAGGATGTTGTTCAGCAAACAGCTAGTGCAGCCCTATAAAATTAGGATGCATATGTGCATGTTCACAGTTGAGCTGTTAATAACTGGAGAAGAGAACTGCTAGCGCAGGCTATCTGGAACACGCGCACTCAGACTGTCAAAAACACTGGATTTTTACACAGCATTTGTAAAAGTGTCCTCCAGGGTGTGCCCCAGCTTTAAGCCTTTCGCTGGCTGCAATAGGTTCCGGGTCCACCTTGACCCTGACCAGGATGTCAGAAGTGGTTAGGAGATGGATGGAATGATTTGTGTTATTATTTTTCTTCAATAGTAACAGGACTACAGGAAACATATCACATAAAGAGGAAAAAAAACAGAGAATGTGTTGGAATGAGGACATAGAATGTGTTGGAATGAGGACATAGAATGTGTTGGAATGAGGACATAGAATGTGTTGGAATGAGGACATAGAATGTGTTGAAGTCCAGTTACCAAGTGCATCAAACTACAGCAGCGAGCCTCTCTCAGTCTACCTTGCAGATGTCCTCATTCCAATTATGCATGCAACACCTTCACACCCCCCAATGACTCCCCAGAATCAAAATAAATCCCGTCAGAAGGAATATGGAACAAGGAGCTTCTGGTAGCCACGCAGGCAGGAATGATCAGGAATCAGTTTTCACCCGGAGCGACAAAGGTAGCAGCTTATGGAGTAGATAAGAGAGCGATGGCATTTTCATAGACGACCCACAGTCACAGGTTACCAAAGGCAGAGCTTTTAGGAGCGGGGATAATCCCTCCAGTATCCTTCCTGTGGAATGTATACACTCACATCACGTCTTTAGAAGAAACAGGATGCGTGGTGGAGGAAAGGAATGTACATTATAGACTGCTTCTTGTTAGCTAACAATGTTCAAGAAGCGAACAGATGTGCGATGGCTTGAAATCAGTCACTCTGGTGCTACTATCATGCAAAAGGGAGGTGAGGATGAGACCGAACTAGATGCTTTTGATCAAGCCGATTGAGCGACAGATGTGTAGGAAATAAAGGATCATCCTGTGGAAACTGAAAAACTGCACGATACCAGGCAGTGATTTAGGAGAAGGGTTTATAACAGACACGATATTTCAATGGGTGTCCAGTGGGTTCTCCAAATTCCACCAAAAACAAACAGAAAAAAATTATTAAGCATGTTGTTAATTTAACTGGTGTCTCTAAATTGCAATTAGTATGCAACTGTGTGAGCAAACGTACACCGCACGACAGACCCAGCGTCCCTCAAGGGTGTGCCCTGCTTTCTGACCTCTGTCTCTCTTGACAGGCTCACAGTACCCCCCCGCTGTGACTGTCTACTGGATAAACAGTTAGGAATGCACCTGTCTTCAGCTGATGCACACCCGACATATAGATATGCAGAGGCGTTGATGACATAATAATCATCTTGTGTGATTATTCCAAGGTCAAGGCTGCTCTGCATCTGGCCAAGCATCTGTCCTTTCCCATCCTCCCCTCCCCCCCCCGCACACCCCATCCCTCTGTGACGACCTGCCAGAATCACCAAACCATTACCTCGTCACCGGAAGGCTCAGCTCTGTTACAGCTCACCTGGCACTAACAGACAGGAAAGGCCTTGTCTTCTGGACTGCGTTGCAAATCAGTTATGTTCCTCCCAGGTATTTGCCATTAAACGCACTATGAAACTTCTGTTCAGCCTCAGGGCACCGCAGGCCCGTCCCAAGCTCAGACAGGTGAGGACCTGTGGCAGAGCTTTCTTAACCTGGAACTCCTCCTTACCCGAAACTCTTCCTTAGCTACCTGGCATCTCTATCGTACTGTATGACCAGCACGTTGCAAATAGAGAGCAATCTGAATCTACTGTCATAGCTGTCATACTCTTGTTATATTTAAAAAGTACATAGATGCCTGTACCCATTCATCCAGATGCCACTGTAGTCACTGAGAGGGGATCCAACAGACTCACTTACAGTGATTTAAATAGCTCTCATCCTCAAGCCTGGAGGGTTTTCCTATTTTAAAGCATACGGCAGCAAAACATTGAACACACAAAACCAGGTGCGAACTACAGAGACATGAGTAGACTACTAAACCGGCAAACTTCCTCATTTGATATGTATAGACAGGCATTTAGTAATACATGATGGGAAAAGGTACAGTACTCAAGCACACCACACTGGGATGAAGGGCATATGATGGATATTTGAGTGGACCCCATATCTAATCACTTGTAAATGGCCAGTATTAAATTCCAATGCAATTAAATGAGAAACAGCTCATGCCTATTAAATTCATGAAGGTGAAGGGTACATTTGAAGCCCAGTTGCTTTGGTCAAACCATTCCTCTATATATTATTACCCTTTTCAATGATTCCTACCTGACTCTTGACCAATCAAGACGAAGGGTTCCAGTCAGCTGATCTAGAAAAGACGGGGCCTGTGCTGCTTTCCCGATTGGCTCAGAACCGCGAACAGCAACATCCAACGAAGCATCTGAAAGAGAATTCCCAAAGGCTGTTCAGGTTCCCGAGATGAATTTAGGGCAGAAAAAGCATGCGCATGGTGTGCAAGAAGGTGTTTAGCAACAATTAAAGGTGGGTATTGTTCCTGCACGACCTCTGCTCAGTGTTACCATAGTATCATGAAGCTCTCCGAAAAAAAATGGCTGCGTCAGCAAATCTATTAGAGAGGCTGTTTAATACAGTAGCCCTGTGATAATTCACATCATTATTTGTTTTGAATATCATTACAGCAGCTCTGGAGATTTGCCATCGACATTAGACAAGTACCGATGCGCTTCCATATTGTACATAAGAGAATTGAGATGCTGTTTAAAGCCCGCCAATATTTGCTTTAATAAAACATTCTTATAATTGGGTAAACTATAAAGGCTTCACTCCCTCCACACTGTTATTTCATCATATTAAAAACTGCTCAAGGGCACAGAAAAGCACCCGCAGCCAAAACTAGATTCAGGATTCTTATTGGGTGGCAATAATGACCACAACGGGACCAGTAGAAAATAAATCCTCCAAACAGGAGTAAGGAGGACCTTCCATGGTATGGACACTTCAAGCTCTTCATTAAATGAGAGGGATATCGCCGCAGCCAGGAGCCGAATGTAGGGTGGGAGGGACAATGTGGGAGGGGTTTATAACAAGGGGCCTTCGATCGTCGAAACTCGGATGAAAACGTCACGAAAAATGTCACTTCCCGTCGGAAACACACCTCTTATGACGTTGATGTCGGACAGAATTTTCTTGTCCGAGTTTCCCCTGTGACGTAATCTCAGCTTGGGGGTTTACACACTCAACAGTAATTCTACTTTATAAATCGTTAAGTATGTTTATTTTGTTAAATGTGTTAATAGTTCTAAATGTAATTGCATTTGTTTGATTTAGAGAATACCATATCATGACCGCAAACAGTATCCTAGTATGCAATATCAGATGATTTTTACCAGACTTTCTAAAAAAAGAACATCGCTATGTACTAAAATTTTTTGTAAACCTTATAATGTGGCTTGACTAGTTTGTGTTTCTTGTTTGTTTGTCTCTCGGAGAAAATAATCTCACTCCAAATCTGCTAAAACATAAAGCAACAACACACAGCAGCATGTTCATGGAGGCAGCCATGTTTGTTCTGAGATGTGGTAGCTTGAATGGGAGATTGTCGGATGTGATGTCAATCAACTTGGAATTTCCGAGTTCTGAGAGAAAAATGAACGTACCATCTAACCCTCCTTATAAACCCCTCATGATAAACATTGCCCCTCTTACTCTACACTCAGCTGCAGCAATACATGCTGCCTTAAATCTGTTTTTTTAAAAAAATAAAAGACAACCAATCACACGAGTGGCAACATCAAACACTAACATGAGAGTTCATCACAACACTTCCTGGATACACTGCAAATCTCAGACCATAAACCACAAATTGCTCCTTGATGACTATATGACCAAGGCTACGCTGACAAAATATGCTTAGAAAAGGATTTTCGCTCGATAACTACTATTTACATAAATTCCCTTGGAATGGGTTCACTCTTGTTAAATGCACTTAATTTCCATCTGGTGTACAGGAGCAGAATACTCAATTTGAATGTACCAGAGGATCTGTAACATGCCATCCTGTTTGGTCCCCATCTGCCAAAGACACTAGTACACCACCCCCCCCCCTCCCCACCACAACAACTTAAGGATTTCGGTATTGCTTCTACTCTGCTAGTCACCAAGTAAGAAGACTGGAAGAGTTGAGAGTAACAAAAATAGTGCACATATGCAGAATATTGTAGTATAAATCTGGATTGGCAGGTAGCTGCCAAGGTGGTTTAGCGATTAGCGTTGCTGCCTCATCAGAGTTGAGTGCTCAACACCAACTACCGGTTTCTTTTTCGATATTCTCTTCTTTTGCATGGACTGCATCCAGGTATTCTGTCCTTGTCCCAAAACATGAAAACCGTCCAAGTAAATTTAGGCAGCTAAATTACCCATAGCATGTGCCTACGCAAATCGATGCGAGCGCGAGGGATAGTATCTCTCGATGGACTGGCCAAAACCTACACTGCGGTACATCTGGTATTTCTTGGTTTACACTCAGCATGCCAGTGAATCTAAGCGGATCGGTAGTAGCTGGACAGAAGCGTGGATGATTGAATGAAGCGTGATTTTGATGCTAGCTGGATATAATGAAAAATAAGCAGCAAATTCATTGCAAATGAGCTAGGTAGGGGCCAGCTGAACACTAGAAAGAAAAGTAGGAAATTTGATCATTTGCTGTGAGCCACAGTGAGATCACTAAGCAGCAGTCTGCGCCATTACTGCTGTGTCCTGATTTGGCGAGAATTAACAGCATGCGAGCGAGGGTGCATTTAAAGTGGTCAATTTAGGCTTCAGGTATTGCTCTTGCCAGTGTTGGGAGGCATCAAACCCATTTCCAAGACAGAAAATTACAAATGCATTTCCACTTTTTTGTACAAGACAGGCATCTGGCTCTAATAGGTGCCAGTTTGAATATGATGAACACAAAGATGAGGGGGAAAAAAAAAAAAAAAAACAGGAGGACAACCAACACTAAAAGCTTTCCTTAGATTAAAAGGAAGCTTAAAAATGTCAAGGAGACCCAGCAAAGCTTTAAAACACCCGTTTGTTAGTGGTATATAACATGCATTAACTCTCACTGAGCATGGAAATGAACCATCATCAGCGTTAAAAAAAAATTCAGTCTTAGAGGGACAGGAGAAAGGCATATGGCCAAGTGAGAAGACGGGTGTCACAAAACCAAGACAGCCGTTTCAGCATCACTACCATACCTTACATTCTTACTTGCCCAATGTAGAAATGTTTACACTCACCCCCAATCTTCTTGTATGTACCTAGTCAGATGGTCATCTTTCAGATACGTCTGCTAACTCACAGAGCATTCATTTTCCCAGAGCAACAACAGAAACATGAGCAACCTTTCTGAAGGGTACAGACCTGGGGAGGCTCACCCTGAGGCTGACCCAGGTGAGGAACATCGGTAACAATAAACCAGGAGGCAGCTTGACCCTTAATCGGGAGATTTAGACGATCCCGGGAAACCCGCTGGGACAGGCTCTGGACTTGGTGATTGTTCAGACTGCTTGTATGTAAGATTGCCTAATTTCCTCCAGAAAGAGTGCTCACGTATCTTGTTTTGTTGTCTGCTATTACCAATTCTCAATGTATAAAGTAAGACACAAACTGTAATTTATATATATTATACGAGACTTCATTGCATATGCACTTTAAATTTATGAATGATTAATTTTTCTCTGTATCCCAAATAATAATCAAATTTAACATTTTAATGTTTCTTTTCAAAAAATGACAAAAGGTTGCTCAGAGGTGCTTTATAGGAATGCACGACACCAAACGTTGTTCTAAATTTTAGCAGATAAGATGTAGGACCTTGGGGACAAGAGATTGTTAAGACACCCTTTCGGCACATATACACTTTAGCTGGTGTGGCGAGAACCACTTGTGGATTATTTATTTACTTTGGGGAGCCTGAAGCATCTGTACAGCTCTGACGCGAAGCTGACAAGGTCTCACGCACCCGGCTCTGTAATCAAGTCTGTTTTGTCAAAGCCTTTGGCAGGAACTCACTTCATCCCCGAACTATTTTCAGCAAACTCTCTATAAGGCCACAAAAATCTGTTCTTGGGAAAGGGGGGGGGGGGGGGGCTGTAAACAGACTAGGAAGCGAACGAGCGCAGCAGGCTCCAGGAGGAGACTGCCAGCTTAATCTATCCTGATTAGGCAAAGCAAGCAGAATTGAGCGAGACGATAGCGCCAAGCGGCGAGATCGCGTTACGCCGCCGCCCGGGCCTGGCTGCTCTGCTCGGCTAATGCATGTACAAAACTTCCTGCTGTGCATCCAAGCCGACACCCTAAAAGCAAACACTGCAACAGACAGCACACTACGGCAGATTCACAGGGAGGGTTCCCCATCACTCTCTCCTCCAATATCCTTCCGGCTTCGAAATTACGTCTGGAAAAAAAACATCACACAATAAAAATGCAAGCCGTTCTGGTTATATGGAAACTATATCGCCGACATGACTGTAACTTAAAAAAAAATAATAATTTTAGGACCAGCACTAACAGAACATATACAGAAATCTTTCAACAGTAAACTGACAGTGCCTCTGAGAATTAGCCCTAAGGGACCTGGATAATAGTTCATTCTAACAAGTCTGTGCAGTGACTAACAATGAGTAATGTCCATGTACCAAACCTAACAGAAATTACATTTGGATACCTGAATATTTCTTCATCCTGTAAGTAGAGCATGTCATTAAGTAACTGCTTCAATATACAGTCACGCATTACCAGATTTTTTTTTTTTTTTTAAAACCAAGACAAGTGTATTTCATTTTAAATGCTTGTAATTTACATTAAGACACACACACATACACTTGAATGTTTTTAATAGGTGCTGGAATCCTGTAGGAGTGAGGTGTGATTTTACAAATGGAATCACTCTCGCTCTTGGTGGGACACAGGTCCACATCAGGGTTCCTGAATACTCACTCTGGAGACTCACTGTGTATACCACTCTGTTCCTGATCTACCCAGACGTTCTAACAAGGGTGCTGACTAATGGGCGTATAAACTACTGTGTCTGCACAGCAGTCTGCTACATTATCAGCAGGCCTCTTGAAGTGACATCTGCTTTCGCTCCAGGAGTTCTATGCATGCTAGGTCTGTTCTTTTTCCCCCCACAGTGCACCACGGCCCCGCTTACCTGAGCTTCAATCCTGGCAGGAGGATGATATGAGACCGCTCCCTTAACCAACGGCAAATCAATCTACAATATGCCTGTAGGGCTCATATCAGTTTAGAAAAAAAGACGCTAACCTGAAAATACTTGCCTTCGAAGCCAAACTAAGCGATTGTAATTAGTGGCAACAGTCCTTCCGGCGACGAGGACCATCCAAACAAGATTCAACTGGAGGGTCCTGACATGGCGGAAAAGGTTCCAAGACAACAAGTCTCAGCTTTCCTTGCCGCAGATGATTGCCTAATCCATGGCCTGCGTACTAGACAATGTTGTGTGTCTTTCAAATATTCATGACTTAGGTTACTCTGAGGACATCTAAAAAGTAGCCAGACTATGTTACTAGCTAGATGTCGGACTTTCCTTCCGCTGTGGCCACTTAAAAGCAGAACGGAATATTCCGAAGTGAGACATTAGCGGGAGGATCATAAGTTGGGTATTTGCCTATTACATCAGCACGCTGAACATTAGCCCTTATTTCTAAAGACCCCATCTCAAACCTCAGAAACTGACCTGGTCAGGAATATAGCACCCTCTCCCGAAAAGCAGCATCATTCATGCCCAGATGCAGACAAAAGCAATGATTTTTATAAGTATTTGTGTATGTCAGGGGGCAGACGAGCCAATTCCCCGGACATGTTTATTCAAATATGACAGGCTGACTCGCAGCACTCCAGCACCTGAGCGCTAACAGATTTGCGGTCCAGCTGGCGGGCACCTCTCACTGGAGCTATACCCTTCCCCCGCTGCCAGCTAAACTAAAAGGTCAACACACTGATCTGTCGGCGGGGGGACCAGCCGGAGGAGCGGAGCCCCGCTCCTGATAAGGGGTTGTGGAATGAGGTCTCCTCAGCCCAGGCAGATCGCAGAGCCGCAGCGAGCTGCCATGTGCGGTATCACAAGCCAGCATTACTGCGACGCGACAGACCGCGGCTTGTCAGCGAGGAGCAGGCGACCGCGTGTGCCAGTCTCGCAACACCGCATCAACACAAGTCCAGCGCCAGGGTTAGGGACCGATCCGTATATTCGGCTGCTTACCTGACCCTCAAGCCAACTTACCAACTGCACTCATCTGCACAGCACGGTACTCTATGCTGAACGCTACCGCGGAAAACCGAGCTGGGATAACGTGAAGCTCTCAGGTTTAAACCTTATCCTTAATCACTCCCATGCTGGCCAACCATAAAAAACACAGGACTTTGGCGCGAGATTCCCACGGCCGCGTTTATCTAAGCAGCAGGTTTTACCTGCGATAGGATTTAAAAATACAAGACGTCAAGTACTCAGATGACACCTTGGTTAGCAAAAGGATGTATCAGCCCAAAGTACATTAAAGAAACAAAGCAAGCAGAGAACAAATTCGAGTGAGTGGACATAAAAAAATAAACTTCCTCGATTAGCCCAATATATCCAACACATACCACATGCTTTGTGAAGCATGGTTGTAAAATAGACACAGACATTAGCGGCGACAGTCAATTAAGGGGAACATAATTAAAAAAAAGAGGCCTCCTTATGAATGGCTCCTCCGCTTCTCGGTTCGAAACGGGCTCGCTGACTGAAACACCAAATACGAATTAATAACAAACAGGCTCTCCCTCACCGCATAGGCAACCGCCCCGACTAATGATTAATCAGACAATATGCAACAGTAACCGGCTGTGATAAGCCATGTACTTTAATAGCTTTTCTCCCCCTCGACGTGCATTCAATTAGCCGCTCAATCATCATTTTTCTCCCTTAAAGCGTTGCTCCGCATCCCCGTTTCCTCCGGTTATTCACCCATTGTTTTTATTCTAATCAGGTTTTGCTTTTTCCAGCTTATAAAAATTAGCCTACATCACTTCTGGGTGGATGTCCCGTCCTTCATAACACACAGGAAAAATTATATAGATTGGGTTTCGTCGGTATCACATCAGTATTTTGAAGCCCTCCTACCCAAGCCTAGTATAGATATATAATGTATTTGTATATACACAGAAACATATTATAGATATTTAAATAAATAAGTGAAAACTGGATGCATGTAGAGGCTCCACGGGTAGTAATAAACAGTCCAGCCAATTTTTTTACTCATTTCCACGGCGACGGCCGTCCGAGTAAAGTTGCCGATACACGTTTAGGGGTCTGACTGAGATGGAGCACTGGAAGGAAATACCAGTCTTCTGAGTGGGACTTATTTACTTTGAGCTGTTCATGTACCATCAATTGCCAGTTTGCCCCCCGCCCGCGTAACCACAATGATGATGTAGGGGAAGCAGAACGAGGGGAACAGACCAAGTGGATCAACTGGAAGTGGTGGTGGAGGTGGATGAGTTCCTGACAAAACTCCTATTTAAAGGGGCCACGCAGTTTAGTAACCGTTAAAAGTTGATATGTGTGCCGATGTTGAGAGGAAAAAGAAAATGGGGGTGGGGGTTCTGTTCCAGTCCGGCTGTCTGAAAACCACGGGCAGGAGAGTTCAGCCCTCCCCTGACGAGCCCATTTTAAAAATAGCTCCATTTTCAGCAGAGCGGGGGCTTGAATGGGCGAGGGGCGCTGAAATCGAGGAAAAGGGCTGCAAAGCCCACCCCCACCCCTTAACCGCAGAGCCCTGTTGACACCCACACACACTGCGGCGTGTACCGCTTCTGGGAGCCAGATGTTTCATCCAAACATAAGTAAGGAGAGGACTGACTCGGGTACGATTTCCCGTCCTGTCACATGCTCCCCCCTCTTTGCTTTATGGATTGAATTAGCATATATATAGTATGTGCTCAGTGACTCTGGAAGGACCCGCGGTAAGTTCTCCCACAAGACTGAAGGAAACCACTTTTTTTTTTTTTTCTTTTTCTGGACAGCTCGAAATTGAATGTAGGGTCACGGACAAATCTAATATAGCTCATATTTGCGTGATGTGAATCTCAGTATTTACACTGGCTCAATTATTCATCAAGATCCTTCACTGGGGAATAATACAATGCAAATATTTAAGACAATATCTGAATAGATGATGAGGCGTGGCTTTAAAGTGAAGTTCCTTTGGGGGGGGGGGGGGGTTATTTGCCAACTGAATTCGTATTAATCAATCTGGGCACGTAGATTTATTTTTATACAACCAGCTATGAAAGTGTCAGTAGATCTGACAGCAGGACATTCAGATTCAAGTGAGCCAAGGAAGCTACAGTTAAATGAACTGTTTCTTTTCAAATTAAACTGTTTCGCTTGTACAGCCACTCATAGGAGTGTTAGGAGCCACCTGCTCACACAAGAACAGTTCTGGAGGTCGATTCTCTGGCAACTCAAGAGGTAGCACCTTTCTATTCTTCCTTCTGGTACATCCTTTATTCTTCCTACGAGTCATCTCTCTCCCTCTCTTTGCTCCCCTCACCCTTTCCAACAACCGCGGGCCCCCATCTACACTGAGCAGTTTCTTTTGGCGCCCTCCAACAGTCTGCTCGTCACCTTCCAAAAACAACTGCCCCTGCTCTCCTTCACTTAAATTCCTGGAACGCTCTCTGTGCCGCGTTTCATACGGACTCAGCCTTTGTTTACGAGTACCGGCGCTTCAGCCGCATCTTAAAGGGCCAAAGGATAAGAGAGAAGAGAGGCGGGCACAGAGCTGCCAGGCTGAGAATGGCGTAAAGCGGACGTCTGGTGGTGGTAAGAGAGCATAGGCTACGGCATTGAGCATTTAGACATCCACAAATCATCGTAACGGAGAATAGCTTTACTTAACGAAGTTGGCTCTCTCCATAGAGGGTGACGACGAGGCATTGTATAGCCTTGACCTCGAAGCAACAACAGATTCAACCACGGGCATGTTACAGTTAGCGCCCGTGCACGTTACGACGTGAACGAACGAGAGAAGCCACTTTATGCAATTAGAATGATGCCGGGTGAAAGCGGTGGCCTTAAAGTTCATAGGTGGTGTGCAGCTAAATCGATGAGGCGGGGCAATTTTCCTTCATTAGCGGAGTGATTAAGAGATCATTGGGAATGCAAAACGGAACGGTCCTCATACCCCAGGGGTCAGAGAAATCAATAATGTAAAGTCATCAAGGAGCGGCCGGTGCTCCGGGATTCCCGAGGCTCACGCCGCACCCTGGGCTGTGTACCGTTTCCCGTTATGCGCAGCTTAACTTCAATTTCAGGTAAAACCAAGAACTAGAAGCCTATATGATTGAGGTCAATCAGACAAACCTCCAGAACTTAAAGCAGGTACAGGCAAGTATAGACATTTACCAAAGGAAAGTGTGAGAACTGGCCTGTAGATTATTTCTATCCAGAAATGTCACATTCATTTTTGTGCACAAAAATAAAGGATTTTTCTTATACTTTTTTGCTAACCTAAGCCTTGTAGTTATCCATTTAAATGCAAACATTTTTTCAGCATTCTTAACTTAAAAATATCAGTTACTTTCACCCTCAAACCCCACTAAACTAAGTACCAAACTTGGTATGATTCAGGAAATTCCAACAAAATCCCACAGTTTGAAACCCAGTTTGAAAATGAAAGCGTGGCCCCCACTCATCAGGTCAAGGGATACCCCAATACTCAATATCTTCATAAAAAAAAAAAAAAAAAGAATTTTTTTTTGTCTTCATTTGGCAATCAAAACAAAACATTCTGGCTTATTAAATATGCCCTAGGCCAATTTTCAGTTTTACTTGCCGGTACCTGCTTACAGTTAGGCTCTAGTTATTTGATCCTCTGAGTTTGGTCTCCGTTGATTGTCTCTTACAAGTGACTAAACAGCAACATACTAGAGGGCAGTTGGAGGCTAAAATAAGTGCCTTGACCGTCTCCCTCAACTAAACACTGCTTTTCCTGCCCAAACACTTGAGGGTTAAACCGTAGGCTGCTGTTCCATGTGTAGGCCGTGGGCCAGAGGACGTCACCTTGGAGACGTGAGCATGACAGACACATCATTTTAAGACTTCCTGGGGTGTTTCCTTACAGCAGCTATAAAATCCAATCTGCACCCCCTGAACGGTTCCACCAGGGGGCAGCTTCAGCACCACCTCACCGTCGTTTTTTTTAATGAATAAGCAGCCTTAATAAAAAGATTATCAAACCCCATTTATTGCAGTTTGTGAAGGCATGGCTCATGCAGGGGCTACGCCAATAGCACACCACCATCAGATGCCCCAGAAGGACAGCATGCTATTCATCCCAAAATACTGACGTTTGTTGATAAATAAGCAAACCCTTTTTTTCCCCTGAGGACTAAATTAAATCCAGCATTTGAACAAAGTGCTCTCGAGTCATCGTTCATATTTCACTGACATGAGACCTG
>JAODKE010000146.1:15397362-15404862 GCA_026779605.1 Mormyrus hasselquistii
GGGGTGCCCGGAGTAAACGTTTGACAATGGGGGAGGAAGTGCCGGCTTTGTCAGTGAACGTGGGCAGGCGTGGCTTCCTGAGGAGGTCCAGGCGAACCTTCATTTAACCCAAGACGGCACCCACCTGGCAAACCCAATGGATGTAACCACCCAAGTCCTGAAGCATACACATTTTATTTATCTCACGTGCTTTTATCCAAAGCAGCATAGCTTTCTATTTCAAGAACACAGGGTCGATGAGAACAGTCCCTTGAGATTTAAGGGTTTCACTCAGGGGCCTAACGGTAAAGATTATTCTGGCAACCCTAGGACCTAAACCAGCAAACTTCTGACCAAAGACACAGTATCCTCATCCACAGAGGCCCATCTTTCCTGGAGCCACAGTGCTGAGAGACGGTAGTGGAAATATGGCAACCGTGACGCAACTCTGTCTCCTCGGGAAAACGCTGTCGCTCCTGGGGGCCCCTTAGCGGCACACCACCTCCCTGTTAGTCATCTGAAGCTGCAGTGTGTTGTACCATCAGCCTTTAGACTCGGCCTGACAGGAGACGCCTTTTGAGAAATGGCTGCTGGAAGCCTTCCAGCCTGAAGAGACTCGCTAAGAAAATCAGGCAGGAATACCTGTCACCAGTCCAACTTGAGTGCTTCTTTATCTCCTTCACCTAGTTTTTAACAACAAAAAAAAAAAGATTACAATTAAATAACCTCTATGAGTCTATGAGACCGAAATCTGGGACACGTAAAATGTTGTTAAGTTTTTTAATGCTCCAAATTTATTTTGTTTCATCTGGTCTTTAACTGTTTAACTAGTAAAACATGCCTGTTCGCAGAAGAGCTTTAGAGAAAAATTCCACAGGACTAAGGAGAGCCATCTGTGCCAAGAAGAATACATTTGAACGAAAAATATCAGTGGGCAATAGCAGTCAGACTTCTTCCTTTACTCCAGCACTTAGAAAAGCTTACTAACTCTACGATGTAGTAAAGCGAGGTACCTGAGCATGTGCATTCAGTTACAAGGTGCAGAACAAGATGAGACACCAGGCGTCTTGTAGCAGTTCTCTCATCAGGATCGAGGAAATGAATCCCTTAGAGTATCCATGGATACGACACCACACACTCCAGACTGTACTAGTGAATTAACTTCAAATTTTTTTTTATTTTTGAATCCCATTCCATCTGTCACTAGACTTGAAGGGCAAGGACACAGGAGCAAAAAAAAAAAAACAGGGTTAGCAATGACAGAGTGATTTTTTTCTTCTTTTTTGGGATGACAAATAAGGACCCGTCCAGTAGGTGTGGCACTGCCATCTGCTTGCTGGTGCAGGTTGGTGATCTGTCCAGAGAGGACAGCTCATGGGGAGGGAGGGAAGGGGGTGGGGTGGAAAGCCACGAGGTTTGAGCCGAAACCAGAGGGCAGGAGAAGACACACCGCAGCCACCTGCCCGTCTGATCGGATAATGAGGAGAGATTGGGAGGCGGAAGTTGAGTCCAAGGACTGCCGGAGTGCGAAGCGATCTTTTCCGAAGGGACACGGCAATCTGGTGCCAGTGCCGAGGTGATTTCAGCGCTCATTACCCCCGGAACCATTAGGAAGATACAGTCATCCTTGGCTCCCCACTGACGTCACCTAATTTAACACTGAACTGCACCGCTTCAAAATGGAAATGAAATTAGACCCTCAGCTAAATGCGCCATTAAAGGTATAGCCATAAGCAGTTGTGTCTTTCCAGGGCAGACGGGACTACAGAACAATCCTGGGAGAGGAGCACCTCCAGTTACACCTATGAAGTAGCTGAGGTGCAGGTAGACATCCAAAAGGAAGAGGCTGTTCACAAGTAAAGGAAATGGTTATATGATCATGTTTCTTTGACTAAGCTCCTTCTCGAAATGGACAAAAACACTCTACAGTACAACGCTCACTTAAAATATTGCATCTTTTGCTTCTCTGTTGGTCAAGGCCAAGTACTTCAGAGATGCAAGAGAAGCCATTAACCTTTTCTGCTGGACATGTGGCAAGAATTTCATGTTTTTTTTTCCCCCTGAATCTCTGACTTTATAGTTATAAAGGCCAGGCAGCAGAACACTTTTGCCACAGTGAACTTTTACAGTCAAATATAGTACACAGAAAATCACATCAAGACAGGGAAAATCCCCCAGTTTTATAACCTCAAAAAGAACAAAAAGACCCACTGAGGTCTGCACCATCTCAGTCTGTATCATCCGCAAGCCCCAGAGCGAGGAGCAACCGCACAAGCCACCAAGCTTAAATTCATTCTCTGTGGGATCGTGGCGGGAATGTCATCTGATGATCATCTCTCTTGAAACAAATTTTATAAACAGCCATGGTAGAGGGCGACATTCGGCTTTCAAGAACTGTTACTCCACAGCAAATCCTCTGTGCACAAGGTCAAGATGTTTAAGACTAGCAGCGGCAGATACAACAGGATAGGATTTCATCCATGACTTCACTCATTGCTTGGGGTCTGAGGTGACTACCTCTTCACGATACCTGGATTATTGTGGCCCTAACCCACAAAATGTTAACAAAGACGGTGATGTCTAAAACCCACTCAACATTCCTCAGATTTACAGTTGTCAATTAGGTCTTTCTGACCTCTAAGCAAGAGCCCAAGCAGATGTTAGGGTGCCAAGCTGAAGGAGTTCAACACTAAATAGAAGGATGAAAAGGCAATAAAGATCACTACTACAGTATGAGCTCACAGATTACACCTTTTCCTGCTGATTAGATGGGAAAAAAAAAGCACACAACAGATATTCCATATTTTCAAGTCAGATATTGACCTCCAGCAAGAATACATTCCAAAATGATTCATGCAAATACTGACTGGGTACTATTTTGGTATTTCAGACAGATGATATTTCACATATAAATGTTGCAATATTCTTTCATAATCAAGAAACAAAGATGGTCAGCATAAGAGCAGAACCCCTTGGAAAATATGGTGGAATTACCCTGAACAGTACATTACCGTCTCTTCAACTGTGACCGTACTTGAGAAATTGTTTGGAAAATCTGAGTTTTCAACAAATACAGATTTGAACTATTCCAAAACACCACAGCATAAATTCAAACGGTCCTCTATTTGCAACCGCTAACCGACACACACATAAATCAGCTGCGTTTACCAATTTATCTTACTATACATGAGGCAAGAAACATATGCAGATAAGATAAGATGAAATCAAACTCAAGGTTAAAACAAAGGTGATTTTTGGAAGGGCGAAAAACAGCCAAATTTTAAAAGATTCAAACAGGGTGACTGTCAGCAAGCCAGCCTTGAGAATCTGCATTTCATTTCAGGTGACATTTAAGTTACACTGAAAAGATTTAAGACATTTTTTGTCCAAATTGCTATATGTCCTATCTGTTCCAGACCAATGCTGTGTGAAAGGCTTTTCTATGGATGAAAACTCAGAGAATGACCTTCTTTCGTTTTTGTCATTCACGTGAGCACATAATCGGTGTCTATATGTGATGTACATAATTAATAATTATCATAAAATCAAACACCAAAACATCGAACACTTTTTAAAGTTTCGACACATCACATTAAACTATATTCGGCTGAGCTTTTGCGAGGAACGAACTAGTTTTAGAGTAAACGGCTCCCTAATTCTGTAACATTGAATAATTATGGCCATCAATAAGCATGCAGACTGCCGCTTACTTTTGCAAGAACCGCCTAATGAAAAGGTGAATTATATGGAAATCGTATCAATATCAAACTGCCTCGTGGCTTTGCCATACAAATGAAGTTTTAAACAAAAATACACAGTAGAAGTTGTTGGAAAACACCGAAGTTAAATTACCCTTTTCAATCACAATGTTCATGTGAAAACCATGACACGAATTCATATATATATGGAATCGTTATGCTGCACAGCCTCCATGCGCGATGGTCGGGGTCTAGCTGCCTATCGGATGTAATCTCAAAATCAGCAGGATCGTTTATGGTTATCACATAAGGAAACAGCTAAACCTTACGTATTTTACCATTTCATTAGTTTTAGGGATAGCCTACCGCTTTACCTACGCCACACACAAACCAGAGGAGATATTTCATTATTCGGAAAAAAGAAGAAAACTCCCTTCAGGCATCCTTGTTTAATATATATTGTTAACACAGATACTGTTGCTTTGATTCATGCGTCTGATGATGAAAAAAACTTAAAATGAGTTGTTGTGGTTAGATACAGGTATGTTTGGTTCCCAGTGAGGTTACTAGCCTATAATATATCGACGAGGACAAGCATGCGTCGGTGTTTCTGCAACTGTATAAACTGCTCTTTTAGTCGTAATATTACACAGTAGTCATATAAATCATTTAAACGTAATATTAGCCTATAGTAACACGAATACATTCGGACACCTTCGCGAATGATATGACATTCTAAAAAGTACTACATTTGCAGATCCAACTTAATCGCTGTATTTTAAAACCCACTTAACGACCTAGGTTTTAATTTTCGGACATTATTTAACTAATTTACTGGGTAAGATATACAACAAACGTTTTGAATTAAGTCTTCTCCATTCAATTTGTTCGCCCATCGCAAAAAAGCAACGCGTTGTTTATTAGTGCTTTCAAATATCAAGTCTCCGCTTTTAACAGACCATCATCAGAGTTACCGAAAAACCATTGTTATATATGCTATGAAAACGAAAGCCAAAAAAGTTGATGGCAGGAGCCTATATACACAGATCACTGCAATGATTGTATATTGACCTTAAAAATGGGTTTTTTGCAATCTTGCTTAACCAAAATTATATTAGGTGAACAATTCAAGTTGTTCGACTGTTGAACTCCTAAATCAAAATAATCTGATGTTTAGACTATATTACCGATCACAGATGATAGTCAACTATGTGTAGTTTACCGTCCATGTTACGAATCATTTCAAACAATCTATCGGAAAAAAACTCAAACAAGAAGACTTCAAATGATTTCAAAATAAAGGACCTCTGATGGTGATTTCAAAATAAACGACTGTAATCGCTCCCCGAATGATGAATTCGGTGAAGGGTTTGAGAATGAGCACGAACAAACAGATCTGACATGTCTTTTCCCCTTATAAACCAAACAGAAAACGGCAATCGGTGTCCACACTGGCGTTCCTTCTGTAAGCTGTTTGGTCTTCCCATAAAAATAAACTGTAGTGTCCGCAGAAGTTGCACGCAGTGTTTCACGTCGCTTGTGGTCAAGCGCAGTTCACAGCGTTCATATCGGCATCATTATAAAATAATTCAAACTGGTTATTCGTAAATTTAACAGCGAAGTAGCACGGCATGAGTCTCAACAAAACCCCTAAACGTCATAACGACGACGTTCAGTAAGAAACACATAAAAAGTCGCCTTGAAGGTTAACGCATAAAGTAAAATAA
Source organism: Mormyrus hasselquistii (assembly GCA_026779605.1). Taxonomy (NCBI): domain Eukaryota; kingdom Metazoa; phylum Chordata; class Actinopteri; order Osteoglossiformes; family Mormyridae; genus Mormyrus; species Mormyrus hasselquistii. The sequence goes on from JAODKE010000146.1 coordinate 15,402,767, forward strand.
CAACTCTGCAGAATTCCCGTACCTATCATTAGTTTTTCCTTTGAGTTTTGGTGCTACTCATGTCTGCGGGTAACTGTATAACTAGCTGTATACCCCCCCCAAGTACAGTCATATACAATGTCCTTAATATCACAAATAGTACTTAAATTGCATTGTCGTCATATTTACTGTAGTTCACTTAATTTCCACTACATTTTTTCTCCCTTAAGACGTTACTTAATTGTCATTATAACATTAAATCAGTCTGCCGCTGGAAATCAGTTTATAATTATCAATTAAAAAGAAAAAAATGAAGTAGGCTACTTGTCTTTAATGCAAGGTTATCAAACATTTGACTTTCGCTTTGAAACCGCATAATCCACATTTTTTTAATGTATGTTGTTGGTTTGACACTGAAGAGTACTTGAGACGGCTTTGGCGATGTATTGACAGTCCGCACTACATTCACAGTGCCCTAAAATCAAAGAAACTGCCGGCAGACTCGCTATACAACGAAAAAGCAGACGAATGTAACAACTTTAATCTAAAAAAACAAATGTATTTGCACCAAACGCACAAAAGGAAAGCCGCACATACTAAAGCGATGAAATCCACACACTACGGGGGTCTATGACATATATCGTACGCATGAAGTTTGCAGCTGCGGCAGCTTAGTGTGTAGGATAACAACGCAATAACATACACGAAAAAAGCGATGATCACAGCATAAAACACACTTAACAGGATCGGGCCATTACCTTGTTCGTTTAGCTTGGTTTTGTTAAAAGAACGCTTGCAGGTTTGTAAGTCGGGGAGACAATCCTTGTGTTTCAGAACAGACACACAGGCGCAACAGTGGGAACCGAGGCAAGACAATAAATTTCAGTCCCGCAGAGGTTTGTAATCCCTAGAACGCAGAAGCCCCAGAGAAAGACCGCCCCTCGGCACGGCGCTGACCCGCACACGGCCAAGGTGTAGCTTTCGTCGGTCTACGAGCGAAACGCACGCCGGTGAATGGCAGGGATAGACGGGGCACGCCCTCGTCGTTTGCATTAACAACCCGGCCCGACCAATTACAGAGCCACGGAAAGTGGCCGACCCCGTTTGAAATAACATGTATGATCCATAAATGTACCTATTTGCATCACCCCGCCTTAATTTAATTACGGGACGTAATATGATCGCTGGACTGTCTGTGAAAAGCAGGGGACTGCAAAAACAAGAAAACTTCATACATGCCATTTCGGGGCCACTGTGTGTTATTATCCGTCATCCTCAGCCTATACTGATCGTGTAATACCTAAGACTTATAATTTTTTTTAATAAAACGGCTCATTTTCATGGCTGAATATGTTGAGCTCCACTGACTTTCAGTAACTCTGGTAGTATTAATTACCAACATTAACTATACTCCCTACCAAGGGCATAACTTTGGGTTGAACATCGGGGAGGGGGGTTGAGGGATCCATCCATTTAAATGGGTCCGGGGGGGTTGTATTGGCTGGTTTTCATTATTGGGGGAGAGGGAGGGGTGTGGTACATAATGTATGCCCCGGCTCCCCTCACAGTACATCCATCATCTTACAGTTAGAGGAAACGTCAAGGATACTTAAATATACAAGCTGATTTATCACCCTGTTACACAATAACTAAATAGCAGATTCTATGTTCTATTTCTATCAACCTCCCCCCCCCCCCCTCAAAAAAAAAACCAGAAAACATTATGAGACACTCAAGATGCTTTGTGTCATTTCAGTTGACCTGCAGAAGAAAAAGATTACTTTTATAGCAGATTCAAAGTGGCAGGTCTAGCATTTGCATTTTAAACAACAGTCACAAACCTGTGTTTTACGAAATCATATATTAGAACATAATTTTGTGAACCTGTGTGCATTTCTTTGGGAAATATAGGTAGTGAAATTTGGATAAAACTGTGCAACAATCTGAACAATTTCAAAAACCAAAATTAAGTAGAACAAGCAAAATGCACCCTAAATATATTCAAAGTGTATCTTGTGTCCCCTATGGTAAATGTTAAGATCACATGCCGGCCCCCATCAAACCAATTTCCAGACAGTTTTAAAGTGCCGTTTTGTACCTCACTGGCGCTGTACACT
>JAODKE010000146.1:15409862-15410862 GCA_026779605.1 Mormyrus hasselquistii
TATTAAAACACGCGCAAACAACCACAGGTTTGTAATTATATTTTTGTGGGGACTCTCCGTTCATTTCTATGGGGAAAACTCTAATCCCAACAGGACGACTTTAACCCCTGAACAGCCCTAACCTTAATCACAAGTAACCGTCAAAGTATGAGACTTTTGGCATTGTAACGTTTTTGATTCCATTAACAGATCTTTGTGGGGACATAAAAAATGGCCCCCACAATGTCAAGACAACTGGTTTTGATCACATTGTGGGGGACATTTGGTCCCCGCAATGTAATATATACCTAACTTACGCACACCTATACACACACACACACACACACACACATACACATGCACATATATGTGTGTGCGTGTGCGTGGAATAGGTATATATTACATATAGGAATACGTTATATTGCAGGTTACATTGTTTAAAAAGCAATTGCAGTAAAGGATATTAGGTACGTGCACATTATATACTGTAGGAGCAGGCTCCACTTAAGGGTGGTGAACAAATTATTTAAAGAAGATTGAGGGCAATGTATTTTGTAAAGGAAATATACAGCACCAGTCAGAAGTCTGGACACCCACCCATCCATCCATCCATCATCTATACCACTTTATCCATTTGGGTCGTGGGGAAACTGGAGCCAATCCCAGCATCTTCGGGCGAGAAGCAGGGTACACCCTAGGCAGGTTCCCAGTCCACCACAGGGCCAACACTTAAAACCATAGACAAACACACTCACATTCACATCTATGGACAATTTTAGAGTAGCCAGTTAACCTAATCTGCATGTCTTTGGACTGTGGGAGGAAACCGGAGTACCCGGAGGAAACCCACGCCTGCACGGGGAGAACATGCAAACTCCACACAGAAAATCATTCAGTTTTTCAAAAGATGACAGCTCTAAGCACACTTCAAGCTTATGTAATTGGTTGGGGTATATCTTCAGGTGTGTGGAGTTTAAGTCAAGGGAGGTGATGCTAAGATTATACAATTCCTTGGTGAGAC
>JAODKE010000146.1:15427838-15438477 GCA_026779605.1 Mormyrus hasselquistii
CACACACACACACACACACACACACACACACACACACACACACACACAGTACAATATATAATTTGATATTCCTTCACTGAAGGTGTTCATGTCTGTGAGCCAAAACTCACAGGGTTAATGTTCCAACAACACGTTTTGCATCTAATATACAATTTATTTATTACCACCTGCTGTTTGACAATCAAATAAACAACAGGCAAGACAAGGCAAGGGGGCTGATGTTATTCACGACAGTTATTGAAACATTGAATTTGCATTCTGGGCTTCTGGGTGACTATGTATGAAAGACTCTGGAACGCTCATAGATAAACCTTTGGGTGTCTAATGGAGGGACTGTGACACAAATATGGCTGAAACCCAGGCCAGGTCGTGACATGGTGTAAAAGGTCAAATTGAAACAAGGACAAAAATATTTTAAGTAAACTCTAATACTAAAGCATTCTCAAAGCTCATGAAATCTCTTGATAGAATCCGAACAACCAGAAAGAGTGTTATCAAAGAATCTCATATTTAGGAGCATTTTATTTTATAATGGATGATGTTTAATTAAAAATAAAGACAAATATTTCGCTCATAACTGCCAATTTTAATTTAGTGACTTTTTGTGCTTCTTTAATATGAACCTACAGTACGGAGAAGTGGGTTCATCTTCTGGTGACATTAAACAAAAATGACAAGGTTCAGCTACTTTACAAAATAGGTTTTATGAAGAAAAATGACTGCAACAACAGCAGCAAATTAATTCTAACAGAATTTAATGTGGCTAAAAGAGTGGCAAGTAATCTTCACCTGATGTTGACTAAGGAGCCAAAAAAATTCAATGACTAATTTCTGAGGAAGGTACCAGATGGACAGCATCCAAAACAGTTACGTTTGCAAGGGTTTCGTCCTTATGAAAGCAATGCTTTTGGAAGGCTTGGATGCATCTGTGACATTCCTTTGTTCGCCTTGTTCCAGCAAGGAAATTGCAGAATGTATTTGCAGTCACTGCTTGTGCTCGAAACAGGTATATGTTCCTACACTTATTTATTCTTATAACAAGTATTCAAAGGGGGCTTCGCTTCCATATACAAGAAAATGTTTGAGAAAAGTGGATTTGTAATAAATCAATATCCTTGAGTGTTATTTTGCTTTCTGGTAACAAGAAGCACCGCTCTCAAACAAATTGTGTTTCCCATTGCCATGTAATTTTTATCTTTCATATTAAATAAAGTTCTGCTGACCTTTTAACATTTAAGCACCTAAATCTCAAATATAAATGCCTGTTTTCCAACGGCTGTGACATTGCGTTTTAAACATAGCTAGCTCCAAACATGGAAATGGAATAGATATCGAATATCACATTGAAAACATTAATGAAACATGCATGTATGTACTACAGGGATTATTGGTTGCTGACATCTGTCCTCTGGTACGTTAACTGCATTTTATGTTCAGGGATTACATCGTTGCTGTCCAATGAAAAACATGCATCTCCAAAAATGCATTATTTCAGGAATGTGAAATGATAAATTTTCTCAGAAACTACTTTACAAAATAAACTTAAAATAACATTTTGAGACACTCATATATATAAAATAAAAATTAAAAAGCTACGTATGCACAGCCATCAGAAAACAATTTAATATTTTAAACAGATGTATAGTATCTGGTTGTTGTTAGTTTGGCAAATATATCAGTGTCCACAAGATACCTAATCTTGCTTCATATTCCATTAACAATGACGTTGGTTAGGTAGCGGTCTAGCTATCAATGTTAACTTATCACAATTAGCATTGTACAGCAATCCACACAAACGACCCTCATGAATACCAATGTTAACTACTCTAGTATATACAGTACACAAAACATCGGTAAGTTGGATGCCAGTTAGATGTCAAATGCTATCGGTAGACAGAGCAGAATGGGTGTTTTCCATCTACTGTAAAAAGTTACAATCATAAAAAAGTGGGCAAGCTTGGTTTTCATCAGACAGGGAGGGCAGGCTATGACTGTGTAGCTTAAGGAGCTGTGGGTTCCAGTGCCCTATGTACAGGGCATCTTAGGGATTTAGTTCTCAAGTTGGCTTATCCAGTAGCAGAAGGAGTTTTTTAACCAAAACTTTGGGCACTGATTGTACTGGGCAGATCAGGATGAGGACCACTCGGTGCGACGAGGTGAAAGGGGGCCGCGGACAAAGGAAGGAATTTAACGAACACGAAGGCGAGAAGAAAAAGACAACGGGGAGGCAGCGAGGAAGTGGCAGGCGAAAAGACAGAGCGTGACAGGAGAGAAAAAGAGGAGGGTGAGAGTGACAGAGACTGAGAGAGGGAGGGAAAGAGAGGCGGCGGTGGCGGTGAGCGATGGTGTATGAGGAGGGAAAGTGGGGCCGGATGCAGAGACAGTATATTAAATGTCAAACTGAGGCCCCCCCCCCCCCCCCGCTGCCCCACACACACATGCGCACGGACTCACGTAGCGTCAAAGCTCAGCTGACGGCCTGAACGAGGTCACTAATTGAAACACCTGTTGACCTTTGACATTCAGTGGCCGAGACAGACAGGCCCTGGTTCTGTCCTTCAAATGGTGACTAGCTAACCAAAAGAATTCTGGAATTTAGTATGTCTGCATTCACAGCTAAAGGCAGAAAGAAATCAGGGAACCTGAAATAAAGACAAGATGCCCAGAACTGCTGTTGTAATACTGAAGATGCTATGCGGTTACAATAACAAAAATGATGTTTCAGCAAAGAAGCACTCCTGTTAGAAAACATCTGTTCTACTGTCACCTGGCTTCCATGGAAAGAACATTTTGTCGCACATAATGCTCCCTCATTCCAGTGTTAAAGCTAAAACCAAAAGTTCTATTTCAGAAAATTTCCCAGCTGCTTGTCATGTGTACAGTTCATGCAAACAACAAGACTATCGAAAATATCAGGTAATATCATAATATAAAAATATACTGTAAAATGAACAGAAACTGCCAAACTGAGACAATGCAGCTGATTAAAGGACACAGGTTTTGACAAAGAACTCACGTAAAAACATGACTCACGTAAAGGCGATTGGCTACAAATAAAGTTTTAAAAGAAGCTTTTATGCATATTGGAATGGCAATTCTCACCTTCCTTCTCAAAGACCAAAGTTAAAAACTCCATCCAGTCCACTTCTTTTGTAGGAATAAGTGAATTGTATGTTGATCCGTGTTTTAGGACTCTGTCCTTGCGATCAGAAGGTTGCTGTCTCAAATCCTAGAATGGGCAGAGTGATGTCACCATTGGGCTCCTTAACTCCCAGTCGCTCCAGGGACTGCCTGACCCTGCTTTCTCAATTAAACGTCACTTTGGATAAAAGCGTCTACTAAATAAAATGTAATGAATAGGAATAGCTGGCTTGGACAGCTCACCTTAGAACTTGTGCCCCCCTCCCCCCCCTTCCCTTCGGTTCTGTTACCCAAGAAACACGACAGAACAGAGCGTTTATGTGCATGATAACTCAGCTGCTTGGCAACCTGACAACAGCGGTTCTGATGGAGTGTTCTCTCAAAGCAGGGGCCCCTTTCACCAGGGCACAGCCGCCTAACAAGCGTGCGTCCATCCAGATCAATTAGCACTGAATCACAGACGCCATAACAGAGGCAATGGACCAACTGCAGAGGCGACCAGAGCGGAGTCGCCCGTTTGTCGGGTATAATGGGGAAAGGGATGAATCGCCCCATTGTGTCTACAGGCTGGGACGAGGACAATCGGCTGCCTGAGAAACCAGCCACCTCTCAAATCTGCCGCAAAGCACTAATAGGAACTAAACAGCATCAGAAATGTAGCATTAAATAGCTAACTAGCTGCCGGCTCATCAAATAGGCAGATAGCATCCAGGTTTCTAGACTAAAGGAGCACACAGTTTCTGGGAAAGTGAAAGCGGTCTGAGGGACATTCCTGAAACTGAACTTCCGCTGGAGTGTTAGGGTTAGGCTAGATTGGCACCATGTTACATGAGTGCATTTTTCGAGAAAGTAAACATGCCTTCAGCATTCAGTATCAATTGTGTTTTATAAAAGGCTTTGAATTTCATTTTGCCCAAAACCATTAACATAATCTGTTTACTGAAATACAAATACAAATTAAGGCCCGTTATGCTTCTGAAATTGTCTTTTGGATTTCCGCTCAATGTATTTTGCTGCAGGGCAGGACAGCGTGCGGGAATTTAAACTCTTGACCCATGTTCCCCACATTTTAATGAAGTCATCATCTACAAATGCATAGTTCACAATAAAGCCATGAAAATAAATAAGTGAATGAAGTCACCCCTAATTCTACCCTTGAATTGATTTAATTTTAGTGGAGCGTGCAATGTTTCAGTTTTGAAGTGTAGTCCCATTTCAATAGAAACCTAGCCCTTTTTAAAATTAATCAAAGGGGGGGGCAGCATGTTAACGTGATGGAGGAAAAGATTTAAAAGAAACATTTATGGGTTTAGATTATCAGATGTTGACACGGAGACGATGAAAAGCATGTGACTATCCAAATGGTCATGTGACTGTCACAAACAAACTCCCCTAGCGATGAACCTGCCTGACGGGAGACGATAATCCAAATATGGAGTCCACATGTGCCAAGTGTATTCAATAAAATGCTAATGTGTCTTTTATGGATGAACTTTAAATGGCATCCAGACACATCAAACTCTGGTTTAAGGAAAAAAAAAAAAACTTGTTCATTAAGTGCATTAAGTTCAGGTTGCAAAGTTTTATTAATGACCTTCCTGCCCCCAAAGGGTATATATTAAGGATGATGTAGTAAATATGAGGTATATTCATTCTCAGCGGCACTTAATTTGTCTCTTGCCTTGCTCCTTTCTAGATAAATCCAAACCAAATGGCACACCAGTTTCCACTGTCTGCCAGAAGGACCTAAAGGTATAACTGAGCTGGTGGACAAAGTGCGGGGAGGAATGGAATCATTTTAGTTATTCACAGGCACTGATAGAAAAATAAAGTACGCTTTATTTATTAACGGAATTGAAGGCCATTAAAGTGGATGGGTTAAAGGGGCATTCTGTGCAGGTAATACGATGTTTAGAGTACGCATTCAGCTAATGCACGTAGATTAAAAAGTTGACATTAGGAAATATCTGTCTAATTGTTAATTGCTTGACAATAAGGCCCCAATTAGTTTTCTTGGTGCATAATGCCATTAACTGGTTGTATAAATAGCAGAAGACGATCAAATGATTTTGTAAGAGTAGATTGAAATGTGCGGCGGACTATGTATCTCACATGACGTAGGAGCACAGCGGTGGTGCAGCTCGACAGACTCCCATGGAGCTGCGGATCGACTGTTTAGGAGCTACTGCTGGGCAGCTCAGAGGCGTGGAGCCACGTGTGGAGACTGCAAAGCGGCTTGGTGGCACAGCTGGGGGGGGAGCATCGCTGGGACGCGTTAATATAACGAACCTGGGGGATCCGCATAGAAAGAGGCCGTCCCCGGAGTCAAAAATTGCAAGAGCTCTCTTGGATCTCTCTGGTAGCGAGAAGGATCTGTCTGCTATATAGAATCGCCATCTGTCTCGGAAACCAAGTCTGAGAAGCTGAGTGTGACCACAGAGTGAGGAAGTCGCCCTCCGTCACTCCCTGAATCTGTGAACAAATGTGAAGAAGAGACGATGCCTTGAGTGTGGAATCTCCCCACATACTTACATACATATGTTTGGACGTTGGCTGGGATGCGTCATATTGGCCTGGATGTAAACTGTGAATCGAACAGGACTCAGTGTATCCATATTGGCAAAATAGTCAATAAGCTCCAGCTTCTACGTCAATGTTTTCATTGAATATTTTTGCTTGATATCGATATATCACTTTTGGATTCGGCTTGTGCGTTAAATTTACTTGACAGCTTTTTGTTGTTGTTTTTCTGAGGTGGAATTTATTTGGCACCCATTAAGTTAAATTAATTAGTGGTTTTAAGGCAAACAACATCAAACTCCACAAGTACTGCAAAGGAACTATCATGAAATTTTAAATATTTATTTTAGGAAACCTAATGTTCTTGTTGGGAAGCTTTTTACTTGGGGCTCGTTAGGTGTAAATTGCATGGACTGGGATAAAAAAATTGAAAATTTTGCACATCTTGGACACGGAGAGGTAAATTAGATTAGTGGGAAATGTCCTTTAGCTGCTGTAACTCAATTGCTGCTCTTGGTTGATACAATTTTTCTGAACTGTCATTTGATTAACCATAACAAAGTGTAATCCTTTGTCATCTGCTGACAAAATTATTGATCTGTTTGGCTTATACATGTATTTGGGCAGTGTCCTGAGGGTTGTTTAGTTTCTTTCAAGGACATAACTTTCATTTACTATGCTGTGGCATTTAATTTATGTTCATAAGTGTCAAATCACTCTCTCAGATACAAACTATCATTTGACTGACCTGCCCCCGTCCCCGCTTCTCGCTCGACTCATGCTGCATTGACTGCCAGAATGCTCCGTTCGCATCTGTTTCGCACGGTTTTGATGTTCAATTTTTACAATGAATGTTCCAGAACATCTGAGACTTCTGAGGTAGATGACAAATTCTGTGCGCTGTATAGCTCTGCGTATACAGAGAGGCAGGAGGTGACAAAAATTCACTGAAATGCATCCTCTGTCATATTTCCGAAAATTTTGTCTCCTAAAACATACCATTGCATGCAAACAATATAAAATAATGGAGAAGAAGAAGAAAGTGAAAGAGATTAGAAAAATATGCCTATATTTCCATAATTTGTACCTACAGCCTGTACTTTGAAATCTTGGTATGAGTCACAATGAAGTTACATTAAAAAGGAAAATTTATCATCATAGATGATAACAATGGAATGAGAATCAGAAGCGCCGTGATTCACCAAGAACACTGACAAGAATGTACAAGGAAATGTCCCCGGTAGTGCTGTCACACAACAAAACTTGCAGACATGCACAAAACAATTAAGGGTAAATAAACAAGAAAGAAAGAAACAAAGAAAATGCTAACCCCTGTGCTGGTTAACAATACCTATGGCATTGTCCTGAAAATGGTGACTGGACCAGTTAAGGGAACATAATACAAATATATTAAACAAAAATCATGTGCACAAGAGTGAGAAATGATTTACGCTTTTATAGACACTTTATAGACTGCTAATAGTAGAAAGGTTGTTTTGGTTTAGCCTTCCGCTATGGTCTCCTTTATGCTGTTCTGCTAACCCCAGTAAATATTACCTCTGGCCGTCGTATTTGCTCTTACACCTGCTCTCCTCTTGGATGTTGACGATGATGTGTCGTCACAGACAAACACACATCTCCTAGTTCCTCCAATTTTCATTTTTTTTGTCCGTTGGCTGGTTAAAGTTTATTTATTGAGCACCTCATTGTTTACAAACTTAGCACAAACATGTACTTAAGTTATTGAATTATGCAAGGGACACGTCCACCTCATTTAGACGAATCATAATAATATGGAAATTTTGTCTATCTCAATATATAAAAAACAGCTAAATATTGACAGTGATGAATTACAGAAAAGCTATTTTCCATTTAATTAAAATATACATTTGAGATTAGAATAGTAATCATCAAATTACGCTGAAATTTTATAATTATTGTGCCTGGGAAAAAAATCGGATATTATAGTCAAACAACAGCTATTGAAGAAGGGAAAATAATCCAGAGAATAATGAATCTAATAACAATTTTAGTAAATCTAGGCTGGATATTTATGGCTGACCATTTGTTTTCTTTGACATTTTTCAAAACATGGATGATAGCAATGGGATCAATATTAATTTCTGCAGTTTGTCACTATAATCGATCTGTCACAAAACCCATCAAATAAGATACATAGTCAACAATATCCAAATCAATTTCAGATTCAGGTGAGATTCTTAATTTATTTTAACAATGATTTTTGTAATATGAACAAGTATATGTGAATTGGCATTACAGTAGAAACTTGCTTTTTGTATTTTATTTACAATGTAATTTGATCAGAATAGCATATTTTCCCCGATAAACATGGTAGCTGCCCCATTATTCAAAGACAGCAGAAAAGTGCAATTCTAAACTGACCATTTAGACAATTTTTAAAACAAAATGACTTGAAGACAAAACACAAGACGTGTTTTATACCTGCTGTAACATAAACAGGGATTCTTTAGCAAGAAACATCCGTGTTACTTTGGATGAATGTCCGGAAGCCTCCTGCAGCTTTCTTAACACTTTGTTGTTCATAAGTTCTATGGTAAAAGATAGTAGGGTAGCGTTAAGGCGGTATTCCTCGAATTCGGGCAACTCACCCATTGTTGTCAGGTCCTTAACCCAGAAAGTATGGCATTGTGCTCACCATATTCACAATTATTCTTCATATCAACATGTACTTTACACTGTGTATGTGGCAAGCCCTCAGACCCAAATCCAAGGCTCAATGAACTGCACCCATTTGGGAACAAAAATGCTCTTCATGGGGGAAAAAAAGCATCAGATTAAGTCACTTAACAATAACATAAGCAGTTAAGCATCACAAGTTGCTTCAAGAGGTTGATGTCTGTATTCAAATTAATGGGCACCCCCCCCCCCCTCCTTACAATGGCCAGCAGTCTGAAACCTATTACACACTCAGAGTGCCAATTTGATGGGTGTGCTGAATGTGACTCTTTCCATGTTGATTACCTGTTTACGTTCCGTCAAACCTGCAAGGCAAATTAGAAAATGTCATAAAGCCACGCTGAGACAGATCATTTGTGGATTTCAGCTTAATTCATTACTTTTGATCGATCAGTGCATATTTCAAATCTGTGCTTAACTGCAAACATAAAAACAACTTCTGGAAGAGTAACTAAAACTAAAGAAAATCTCTGTATAAAGTTTTCATTTCAATCTGAACTTTTTTCCCCCAATTTAGACAGGATAGCTAATGCAGATATAATTCTAGCCATGACAAAAACTAAAGCTTGTAAGCTAAATTGTGTAACAAGTTATTAAAAAAGTAAAAGGCTTTTAGTAGGACTGATAAATTGATTTGTAGGAATCTTATACCATTGTGCTGAATTAAAAGATTAAAGGAATTCCTTCATATTATCAGCAGCTGAAATGATAAAAAGGCATTGTTGTATAGTACAAAAAAAGGGTACATAGGGAATAATTAGTCACCTACGTTGAATGACAGACATATACAGCCTTCGTTATGGAATATTCATCGATATCTGCATGTATTTTCTTATATATTTAATTGTAAAATGTTTTAGTTTTTACTAAGCTAAATTCATGAGTCCTGTACTAATGCCTTGTAGTTACTATAAACCCTCATGCTAAATGGATTTTAAGGAAGATTCTAAGTAGCAAATAGATATTATAGCATTATAGTACAGGCGTCAAAGCATAAACAATGATAAAATCATTTGATAAATCATAATCATTTGTCATTATTGGCATAACGGGTATCCGGAGTGCTCCTCTGCGTCGTGCATTATGTACCCTGGGACCCTACACTGGTTATCAAGGTGGGAGCTAGATGGGTACATGGATAGACAATTGATTTCCAAATTCTAGAAAAAAACCCTATTTTTTATTTTCAGTACATGTAGGTTATATGTGGCCCGGCAATAATTTCTGTAAGTTTACCGTTTTGAAGGATTTTGATGCATATTTTACAAAATAACCATGTTATGTAACATCTACAGTGAAATTAAAGCATCCCCAAGGAAACACAGGGTTCAGCGCAGGTGATACCCTGTGTGCGATTTACCCCCAAAACACACATACACACAACAGCGCACATTCACATGCTACAGTATGGGGATTTAAGGCATTCAAACATTTTTGAACTGCAGGAAGTAACCGATAAAGGTGGGGAAATAAAGCAAACACCACGGCCCGAGTCAAGGCTGGGATTCAAACCTGCAACATTCAAGTTGCGCGATCCACAAACCTACTGTACCACACTATGAAATATTCTAAGGATAAACTATATACGCTGAAATTTTGTATTCCTCGAAATGAACCGGAAAGATATATACTGAATTAAACTGTGTCTGTAGCTGATTGTTGACCAGGGCACAGCTGGCTATTCTATAATCCAGTATTTCTATCCCAAAGCCCATTAAATAGCACGCAGCACACATTTCATGCAGTACAAGTTTTTGTTTGTTGCCTATCATGTCTGGGTAAGATTTCTGCGTGGGACGTGTCTGATACTGGGTTGCAGTCAAGGCCTGCGATGTTCATCCCGCTGCGTGTGCTGTTTTGTACCGCAGTGCATGAATTATGCTGAATATAGAGCAGAAGTTCCATATTATACAAGATTTTTTTTATTATTATTACCCTGACACTGCCTCTATTATATTGGTTTTTATTTAATTTTCCCTTTGCCTGTATTTCCTTTCAAAGTGGAAACATATTGCCAGGAGTTATGAGAAACAATGAACTCAATAAATAGGATTCTCTAAGATGTCACAGATTCCGCTGCTGCCCCAAATGAGAAAACAAATTTGGGCAGCAATTTGATCTGTCTTTTTACGGCACTTCTGTTATAGCGTAAAAATAAAGGACAATATTTTTTACTCTTTTCACATTTGTATTTCTACTGTTACAATGAGGTTCCTTAATTTATTAGTCTTTCATGTTTGTGTTTTTGTATCTCAGAGTA
>JAODKE010000146.1:15438577-15450384 GCA_026779605.1 Mormyrus hasselquistii
CATTTGTATTTCTACTGTTACAATGAGGTTCCTTAATTTATTAGTCTTTCATGTTTGTGTTTTTGTATCTCAGAGTAATCTACCATAATATGTATATAATAATAATTTAGCTAAATTAGCATAATAGCTCATTTATTCCGTGGATCATTGTGAATTTTACCACTGAGATTTAACACAATGAGTTCATGGCTTAGGGGCTTAAGATTTTGCATGAAAGTAATATATATATATATATATATTTAGAATATTAATTAAATCTAAAATCCAACTGTAATGTGATAAAAACAGTCAAAGAGGCCATTTGTAACTGACCATGTCTTTAGAGCAGGGGTGGACAATCTTATCCAGAAGAACCATTGGATATGCGGGTTTTCACTGCAACTCCCTAATTAGATCACTAATTAGGGGACTGATTGGCTGAAGACTCCTCACAGCTCACAGCTGACCTAAAGGTTACCTGCATACACACCGGCCCTTTGCGGATAAGACTGGCCCCTGCTCTGGAGTCTATGATGACCAGCTGGAGCACTATGAAGTCTGAGCTTCCCAAATGTAGAAATGCGATGTATGATGATACTTCTTGACATTTTGGGATGAAAAGCTAAACTTGATGCTTCAAGCAGTTCAGTCACCACAGAAGATATAATCATACTGTTAATAACCATAACAGAATTTATACGGGGTATATCTCGTGCCTAATCGACCCCTTGATGGGTGTATGTTTGAAACGTGCTAATAGCGTCACTTGCACTTGGCCTTGGACGAAAATGCTAAATAAATAAATGTAAATGTACATATGTGTAAGATCACTGCTAACATGAGCAGGCTTTAAAGCATAAACAATGATAAAATCATTTGATAAATCATCATCGTTAGTCAAATATAAATCAAATCATTCATAATTTGAAAAATGATAAAATACTGATTCTTCAAAGGCTGTGTTTCCCAAGCTAGTAAGTCTTCTGGGAGCCACAGACAGTTCACTTCCAGCTCTCGACACACCTGTACCAGTTATTCGCTGTTCTTGATTGTTTGGTTCAGGCGTTGGGACGGACAGGGTAGAAAAACAAGGCATCTCCTTTATGCATATGTATACACACACAGACACACACACACACATTATTATCTCAGATTTGTTTAGGTCACGCCATAAATGACTGGCGCTGCTGTTAATATGGATTTTGACCAACACAGAAGCAGATTTTCAGATCGTTCTGCAGAGAGCAGGCAGGATTTCAGAGCTGGCTCCATAGCTGTATCAGTGCTGCCGTGTGACAGCTCTACCGCCAATCCCTATAACACACCGTCAGAAGGGTACCAATGGCGACCTCGCCGCTGCCCCCGTGAAAATACCAAAGCAGGAGAGGGCTAATGGTGACACACTGTGCAGAGGTGGATGAACAAATCCGTAAAAGATGGAAATTCAGGAAATCACTCTAAGCCGCCAGGCCTCCCTGTTGATGGAATGGAGGGTATTAATGCTCATGATGTTGAGGTATGGGAGCACAGAACCAAGGCGGGTCGCCGTCACACATTATGTATGACCGGGGACAATTTTCTCATAGTTGGAAGCACTAGAGTTGATGCCATTAGTTGGAATGAGCGGAGTATCATGGTGCCTCTTAATATTAATGCCATAGAAAGGGCAATTTATCTCAACAGATATTCAGGTTTATACCTAAGTAATATTGCATAGAATGTACTGTGAGAGTCTTACATTGGCTGCATTCAAATGAAATACAAATCTTTTGCATCCTTAATTATGTCTGTATATGCGTACGACATTTTATTTGCTAGAGGGGTCAAACAATTTTTATATTAACTTTGCTAGTTATTTACTTTTCTGTAACATGCACAACCATCAGGAGAGAGGAGAACTGCGACAAGGCAAAATATGCACAATTTCCAAAAAAGCCTTCAATCATCTCATTGTCATTGTAGAGAAGTCGGCTGCTAAATCCTGAATAAAGCTTAAAGGAGACTAAGTACGGTGGGCGCGGTTCTCCTGAAGTTTTCCGCATCCGTCGGTCTCGCTCAAGCGAGCCAAGACATAGCGAGGCCTCGCATCATCCGTCTCCGTACCAACAATGTGTCTCTGAGCTGTTGACAGACGGACAAATGGGGTCTTCGCTCTGTGAAAGGTCAAGATAGTGCCCCTGATCCACATACGTGAGAAATCGAGGTCTAAGACAGCCAATGTCATGCGGCGTCACGTTTCCCGATATCCTGCCTTTCTCTGAATTTCCGTGGCACGTTGAGGTCTGCCAGTAGCTGAGCCTCACAAGCCCTTAAAACCAAGATAATTTTCCAGAATCAATAAAGCATCACTAACAACTTTAACTAGTGACACCCCAGGAATTATAGCTACACAGGTAATTGGTGGCTTTCTGTATGTTAGGTGGCGTCTGTAATTTTGTTCTGTATTCAAACATACGTCCATCCATCCATCCATCCATCCATCCATCAACCTTCAAAAACTACTTATCCAGTACAGGGTCTGGGGAACCTGGAACGTATCCTAGACAGCCCAGGATGCAATTTATAATTTGTATTTCATAAAAATAATAATTTTATGTCAAAAGCAACTTGTTAAATTATGGGACTTGCTTATGTGCCATACAGTAATATCACAGGAGAGATGTAGATTGTGCTGGTGAGGTGGGATTTGAAAACACAACCATTTCTCAGAGTTTCCTTGGTAAGGATACATCTGCGTGGGGTCTGTGTACATGCCCATTGCACTGCAGGCCTCCATCCGCAAAGCCCTGTGCAAAGAATTCATGTAGGCGCAAGTGGAACAATCAAAATTGCACCAAACCTCATTCCTGTAATTACAGCCCTCTTCGCCATAATGTTGACAATGTGGCACTAATTGTTTTCATTCTAATTGCGTTATCTTTTGTTTTTAATTCTATTTTCTTCTTCAGGGAAGCTAATGACAGGGAAGTCATGGCCATCTGTGTTCAAGGTGTGGATTCCTGTTGCGTTAAAATTAAAAAAAGAAAAAAAAAAATCTCATTTTATATGCAGATATAATACCGGTACAAATAGGATCCCGTCTAAGGGTGCTAACCAGCTGAAGAACGACTTTTTGAAATCTTGATTGCAAAGCATGTATGAATTATTAGTGTTTAGGAGGGACACAGCAAGGGCCCCCATTTCACAGTAGCAATTATATTACACAGCAGTTATCAATATAAGACTTGAGATTAATGGTTCTGTACTGTAATTACTAGGAGGGATGCATGCCAACAGGAGGCAATTTGCATGTAGGTTCAAAAGCAAATAGAAATACAAAATCTCTCTTAACTCACCTGGGTCTAGACTACCAGCAATGACTCAGGGTGATGTGACTGTAATGTTTGCCCTAACTGGAAGTGGGATTAATATCCTAGAGGGGCTCTTAAGGAGAAAGACCTGAAATATCAAGAAGAAAAAACCCCTCAAAATCAGAGAATCTTTATTGCCGTTTTATCTCCATGATGCATGGGTCATACAGTGAGATAAAATTCTGTTCCTCTTGTTCATAGCACAATAATGATCTAAATTTAAAATGGAAAGATGCAGAGAACTAATCACAGTTTGGCCTTTACGTGTATTTTGTTAAGTACCCTCCCAAATATAAAACTCATACATTCTATGCCCTTGTCTCAAGGTACCATCAATTTCCCCCTGCAACTTAATACACGGTTTTGCGAGCTTTTCTGGTGGGGAGACGGTTCTAGTGCGTAAATCCCAACATCAAAGATGTTTTTTTTTTCTTGTGAAAAGAAGTTTCCGCGCGAGATGCGAGTGAAGTTGACTTAACGTCACAAGGCAGCATTTCCTCCTGTGGAAAGAATAAGCTGACGGATCATAAAAAGCAAGAAATTTTGAAGTTCTGGGGCATCTATAGCCAAGGGATTCAAAACTAATAAATGAAATAATAATGAGGGAATCGAATCCCCCGAAGGCATTTTTTTTTTTTGGTTGAAAATGTTGTCTTGTTTGAGATGAACACTGGCTGACTCTAACGGGACACCGCTGCTCTGACGCCATTCCCCTTCCATAAAGAAGGGCAGCTCTGCCAGCACTGTGAGCCTTGACAACAGCCTACTGTGACAACGGCATTAACACTGTCAGTATGTGGGCAGTCTGAGGGAGCAACACCTCTGAACAAAGACTCCAAGTTTTATTGCACAGGTGCTCTTTGCTTCTCTCTTGAAAGTGAGCCGAGAAAGAATGTAATTAAAAGTCTGCGGTCTTCGCTGAAGCTGAATACTCGGTACGGCGATTGTTAAGGCAGATAGATAGCACTGTGCCTGGATTTGTCCTTGGCTTCTCTCATTGACAACAACAAAATAACGGCACAGACTCCAAGCCTGTGATGAGCTGCAGCTACAGCTGATCCATTTTGTGATATTGGAAGACGAGTGCTTACATAAAACAGGCGACAATAAGATCGCTAACCACTTTCCATTCCTAAACAGAGACTGCATGGATGAATGGGAACTCCTGTTTTGTTGAGGTTAACCACATAGTATTCAAAGACTGGTATGTTTATTGCAACAGAAATGCTCTTTTTAAACCAAATTTCAATTTTCCTGATCAATACACATCACTTCCCCTACTAAATGACAACACAGGCCTTGAAAATAACAAATGCCTCGATATACTGTATATGAAAATATATGCTGTGATTAGGCCTAATTAACTTTAGAACAAAAAATTGCCAATGTACACTACAAATCAGCGTATCAATATCAATGTACAATAGCAACATTTAGCGTTTATGATCCAGATTACAATAAAACCTTGTCCTTTTCGAATGAGCACAAGCCCTTCAGCCAATTACACACCAAAAATTAGTGTTTGAATAACAGAAAATAATATTTTAGACAGTATGGTAGCTTGTCTGGTGCCAGCTGGTAATGGAGACTGGCAAGTCCCCCACTTTCCACCACAGGCCCCATGGCCGTACTCTCTGCCCAACTGCAGATTTCATACTGAGTAAATGTCTGCGATTTGGGGAAGTGGCATCAACAACACCATCACAAAACCTGCATTTTACAAGGCAGATGTTGCTTGGAGATAAAAGTGAAAGGAAGAAATCCCATTTCACATACTCTGAGTCTCTTATTAAAAGTTTTTACATTATGAATCAGTGTATTATCTAGGACTCCTGCTAGTGCTGATTAGCACACCGTTAATCTGAGTGAGGATCAAGGCGGGTTTGAGATGTGACCTGCTGTGCACGAACCGGATCAAAAGACCCATAATGTGTCGCTTAAGATGCAGCTAAGATCCTGTCTCTAGCTCTCCCCGCATCTAACGTGTTGGACTAATGCCATTCTCCTGTGAATCTTAATATCTTTCTTTCAGAACTGAATGCGTTAGGTCAAAACAAATCCAAATTTGACCATTTTGGCTGTATGAAAAAGCTGGAACAATTTTTTTATGTATTTTCACATCAGTATGAAACAAACCAAAAAGGGATAGACAAAATATCTTACCAGTGCTTTTATATACTTGAAGTTGTGACTACAGAATTCTGCCCTTACGTCGTTGGACTTCAAGTGACAGTTTTTTAAGAGCGATGGCTTCAATCTGCAGGACGTTAGTACAATAAGGAAGAGATGGTATTTTCTTGACTTTGCAAAATGAACAAGTCATTTTGCCTGAAGGACTATCTATCTATCTATCTATCTATCTATCTATCTATCTATCTATCTATCTATCTATCTATCTATCTATCTATCAAATGTAATTTATTACAATTACAAGGCATTCATTTTTGGTCAATTTCCACCCTTCTCAGTAATATTACTCATGTCAGGAGGAGATTGAATTCCGTATTTGATCTGAAAATTTCTGGGAAAGCAATAACTGTCTCTTTGTGCTAAGGGTGGGGTCAAATATCAGATCTTGACCTTTTCTTATATAAGCTGAGGCCCTCAGAGAGTGATGTGGCTGGGAAGAGAGAAACGCTCTGTGCACAATCAGTAAGGATGGCGTGCTTGTTTTGTGTGCCCCCCCCATCAGGGACCCCCCCTGACCGCTCCGGGTCGGGACCCCTGACCACGTGTCCGGCGGGCCGCTCTCAAATGTACTGCACCCCTTTCTCAGCTCCCTCTTGTTGTCCGTTTTTCAGATAGAACTGGCAGTTTTCTGCCAAATTTCATACAATTGAATACAAATGTGGTATTTTAATACCATACAAGACTGTCTATCCACAGAGCTATGTATGATTTCTCAGTTTTATTTGCTGTGTGGAACATATTCAAGAGTTTAAACTGATCTTCAAAATTATAAAAAATCAATATCGTAAATGCATTTAAAAAGAGTTTGGATATGGCTTGGGGAACATTTGTAATTTCTTAATTTAATAAAGGTTATGACCAAACCACTGCTTGAAATGAAATGGTGTGTTAGTATTGAATGTCATTAATTGCATTCATTGGTTCTCATTACATGTCATCCTTGTCATGGCTCAGGATCGTACCATCTGCATATTGGGAGGTGTCCACAAAGCCAGATTTACTAAAGAGAGTCAAATTGCTTTAGTGAAAAAAAATTGCAAAAGGTTAGGGTTGTCTAATGGGGATAATTTAAACTGTATTTCCTATTGGGCAAAGCTGACTTTTATCAGGATGGTGACTTAAGTCATCATTGAAGCTGAACATACAGTACTACATGGAATCATTGAGCCTTTTTCAAGTTTCTGGGCTGGCAGACAGACAGTGATGGATTTTCGAGCTTCAGTATGGACTACCGCTAGTTCAAAGCCAAGGAAGACTCGATCGTCTTCTCACACATCGATGGCGTTTCTTCAAAGATCGCCAAGGCCGAGCCACGGTCTGTTGCTGTGTGAGAGTGTTGCTAGGCACACAGTCAGTGCTGGATCATGGCAACAGAGGGAGCAACAGACAGGGGACCTGGTGCTCGTTGCAGTCCAAGGCTGCCTGGAGGACAGTCAGCACCCTGCTCAGGGAACCATCCCGTATATGTAAGCCCGAGGCTTGTCACTTCTAATGGGATTGCCTCCAGAGTGTCCAGGACTCCTGGTGGAATAGTCGGGAGCTCTTGGCTATGCATCCCTGGCTTTCCCAGGCTTTGCTCAGATCCCAGAAAGCCACAGCTCTATATACAGAGAAACTGAGAGGCCTGCTTCTCTCAGCACGCTGTCACATTGGCACCCGCAGGGACACATGAGAAACCCTTATGCACCACTCTGCTAATACGAGATGGGTGCCCGGATGGAGGACTGGGGAACAAGCTCATCCCTGCAATCCCATTAAATTAACATATAGTAGGTGTCCCCTCCTTAAGAATATTTGGTAGCACTACTTGAAGAAGTAACTTAATAACTCAGTTACTACTAAAGTACAAATCATGAACATATATAGTAACTACATGAATTACATGAACCGTTATGATCGATTAATGAAGAACGCATGTCAGATCAGTACATAACTAACACTTAGCTTCTGGTTAATTTATACATTAAGTAAGAGTGTACTACTACATTATCTGTGCCCCCTCATGTAAAGCGTTACCAGCTCTTTTAGCTGACGTAACAGTAGTTAAAATTAGGACTCCGAAAGGAAACGTTAGAACAGAAGGAGGAAAAACAAAAACAAATAAGTGATTCAAAGCCTGTCCTGTAAAGTATTTTTGCTGCCATTTGTTAACGTTCCGGAACACAGCTGTCTATAAAAGTTGCCTGTCCCTCAGGACAGCCTCCAGTACCTACAGCATTCAGTGTTTGTATGACTAAAAGGCTATAACAATATTTGAAAATGAACTATGATTGGAGAGATAAAAATCTGTGCTGCAAACATTAAGGAGACATAAAATATTAACGAAATGTTAATTAGTTCCTCATACAAAAATGGCCATGCATCATAATATTAAATTTTATTGATCACTAAATGCATGATTAAGTATCGTTTTGCTAATAGCTTGGTAGTGTGACATTTTACAGTGTATAAATACCACATACTGCGGTAATAAACTGCCATGGCTTTTTAGTATATAAACCGACAAGTAGTGGAATGTTTTATCATGTGCAAATGAACTGTACTTTTAAAGAATCACATATCTGGGATCTCCCCGAAAGGGAAGAATTGTGTGATTCATATCTGAAACACCAATTTCTAAACTAAACTGTGCCGGGGGAGTGAATTTTAGTTGCAAGGGCTAAGCAGGGTATATGTTTTAGGTATTAATGCTGATAATCTCCTGTATCAGACCCTATAGCCTGTTCACCAGACATAATGATAGCTGCACTGCACTCTTTTAGGTTTAGCTGTACATTACAATTTTTCTCAATTGCTTTGGCTCATTTCATGCAGCGTACTTAACATTCTCAGGATATCGGGCATTTCTCAAATCAGTTCATGCATATAGCGCAGCACTATGGATTAGCTGCAAAACCCTGTAACCGACCCAAGACAGTTAACTCAGGACTCAAAAGCTCATAATTCCACTGATGAATTAGTCCATGTCACCAAACTGACCAGTACAATCAGCATCGTTCAAACCAAGAGAGTCAAGATGCTTAGATATATTGTCAAAATGTTAGTGCCAAATGATGACAATTGTACAAAACCATTAAACATTTGGAAATTTTGTGGGAAGCAATGACAGATGATGTTCTGCTCTGCAGAAGTGACATTATGGTGTGGAGATTTGGTGTGGAATCATTTAGCTGCTTTCTTTCAACAGTGAACTATACACGCTGTAATGTGGAGCTTAGCAAAGCTGAAACTGGTGTCTTTGACATGAAGAAGTATCAGTTGCTAAAGGAGAATGATCATTCAGAATCATAGAGCTCAGGAGCATAATTACACTAACATACTGACTATATATCTAAGCATTTTGACTCTCAGGGTTAAAATGTTGCCGACTGTACTTTTCATTTTAAAGGTGCTCTACAAGCTTTTGAGAAATACTCTTATAGCCTTGAGAATGCTAAGTATGTTTCATGCAATGTGCCAAAGCAATTGTGAAAAACTGTATCGAATTAACATGCTAATGTCAACATCCCCGGTTTATCTATACACATAGACTTCGCTTCCGGTTTCTGTGAACAGTCCTAGTTTACACAAGCTGCCAATACTATCATGTGTATTTAGCTAACATTTGCAAATTTGATGCCTCTTCCTCCCCAATTCACAACTCGAGGCTGAACATCTATTTTGATTACATATTAAGCACTGATGAAGATCTTCTGTGGTAGTAAGGATATTAACATGTCTGTGCAATTGCCAAAATAGGGAATTCATGGCAGAAATGACAGTTTTATAATACAGCTGCAGATGTTATCGAAACTGGAAAAAGCCCGGGGAGAGACATACAGTATTGAGGAGATAATACCGGAAATGGGTCTTATTCGCTGTGCCGTACTGACTCTTTGAATTGTCACTGAGAAATTCTTGGTGACAGTTCACTTAAAACCTGCAAAAAGCACTTATGATGCAGCATAGGTCATTTACTCCTTTATGCACACCATGGCGATAGGAGCCCCGCAAAGAAGGCAAAGGTTAGGGCAATTCCAAGCTCAGGGGTCCTAAAAAATTTGCAATATAATTGGACTGGTCTGGGTAGGCTTTCATGAAGTCCAACATCTCTAGCAGCTATGTATGACAGCCATGTGATGTGTTATTGCACATCACGCATGCGTTATTTTATTTTATGAGTATATGCGATGTGATGGTTTATGTGGAGAGTACACATTACGTATTGCATAATCATTAATATTAACAGAGCTAGGGCTCTGTCTTGAATGAGAGAATCAGCATGGAATTAGAGTTGCAGAGGCCTGCTCTCTCATGCCTGTCAAGTTCACATTTCTTTATTAGACACACTACAGTAACCATACAACAAAGCATTACCTCTGATAACCCTTTTGCTTAATCTCATTAGCTATTTCCTGAGAGCCCGTGTGTAAAATCCCTTCATGTTTTAGTTGCTTTTGCTTGAAGAGTAATGAAAAATAATGACTCCAAAGCTAATTCACCAAAAGCAGATCCCATTGTTCTAGTCAACTTATAACATTGTGTAGTACGAAACGATTGTAGCTACAAGTATGAAACAATCATTAACATATGAGTAGGACAAGCACAGTTGTGTAATACCTACTGCTTCACTAGTTTCTGCACAAGAACAACTCAAACAAATGTGCTGTAAACATCATTGTGTGGTGTTGGGCTTTTTACAACCTGTGCTTGGAAATTGCCAAAAGAAAAGTTCCAGCAGGAAAAATGAATGATTTTGACATTCACTGGTATTTTTCAAACCATGATTTGTTAGTAGTTTCAAGAGACCTAGTATGGGCATGGCAGTTTTGAAAGACATTTCCAGTGTCTTTATTCTCTTTGTGCAATAAGCTGCAAATTGCCATCATCCTGCATGTGATTGGCTCCTGTTATGTAATTGAATGACTGTAATGGCAGCAAGGTGCACACAATTATGGCTGCCTTCTTACCCTCCTGACTCCTTGGGGGGGAGGGGAGGGCAATACCGGAGGGTGAGTTAATGAAGAGCAAGCTCTGGCTGGCTCTTGCGTGTGTGTCAACTCAGCTGCACATTAGCTCAGAGATAGCTTCATTTGGCAGGAGCGGGGATCAATTGTGCCCCGTAACATGGATTAATGAGGGAGTCAGTGGCCACATGGAAGGGTCAAATGCTCACGAGAACCCATCAGCATACATCTTAATTTGAGATAATAAGAGCATATGGTGAAATGCAGACATTATTACAAGGTCTAGTGCTATTACGTTAGAGGCAAGCAGTGGGACAGATATTGTCCTGCTCCAAATTATAGCTGTCCAGCTTAACTTAAAATAGTCCCTCTTTCTCACTGATATACCCATTCTCCCTGTATCAGCTGACTCAACCTGCAAAATCACCCTCCATCAAGAGACACCTCTTCCAGTTTAGGTGTGCCTACGTGTGTGTGTGTATGTGTGTGCGTGTGTGTGTGCATGGTCTCCTGGTGTTTGCACAGGTGTGCTTAGGTTTTCCTCAAGGTCCAACATGCTGTATTTCCCTTGGGGCCTATAAGCTCTGTCATCCATCCATCTGTTCATCCGTCCGTCCATCTCTCTGTCCGTCCATCCAGATAAATTTGTGTCCCTGCACTATGCATATTGTGTGCTTGTGCATTACTATATGGTCTCAGTATATGATGACAAAACCATGAACATTAATGTGTTTTCAGTACTGAGGGACAAGGACAGATTCAAGTGTCTGAGTTACATCCTATGTATAGGCTACCCTTCCATTTTACTGTTTTTCTACAGTTTTTCGCTTTGGCACATTTCATGAAACATACTTAACATTCTCAAAACTATGAGGGCATTTATCAAAACAGTTCATGCATATAGCACAACACTATGGTTTATCTCCAAAACCTGTAATTTACCCAGAACAATTAGCTCATCTCTCAAAAGCAAATAATTCCTCCGATGAATTAGTCAGTGCCACCAAAATGAGAAGTACAATCAGCATCATTTTAACCATGAAAGTCAAAATGCTTAGATATATTGTCAGTATGTCAGTGTAATTATGCTTCTGAGCTCCACGATTCTGAATGATTGTCGGTTAAAAACTTTCTCATTGTCACTGACCGATCATTCTTCTTTAGCAACCTGACACTTCTTCATGTTGTAGCAGGAGGAGAAAACAAGGTGTGTTTTATTAAGTCCTGGGGGTGGGTAGCCAAAGGGAGAGGGCTTTAGACTATAAGGCAGTGGTTCTCAACCTGCGGCCCGTCACAAATGCAAATGCGGCCCGCGATGCTGACCACGTAAAAAAAAATAAAA
>JAODKE010000146.1:15460556-15475788 GCA_026779605.1 Mormyrus hasselquistii
GTCTCGGCTCAATAAACCCCGATTCCCTGTACGTCCGGCTCTGCTCGCCTCCTTGCCCGCTCGCCTGCCCACCTAACGTGACATGTAGAATACAGGTTAGAAGCAAAATCTAAAAGTAAAAAATGCTCCTGTTGTCATGATGAACATGGGGATTCCACACGAGGCTGATGAAGGGGCGTGGCACACGAGAGGAGCGAACGATTGGGGCATGACACCTGTGACCCTGGAGGAAACATACTCATGTTAAAAAACAATACACTGCCCAGTATCTTGTTCAAGCCTCTGCAATGAACCATCTTAAATAGACTTAAATAGAAACAGAGTGTTGCCATCACTACCCCCACAGTCCTGGGTATAGATGGTTCTTACTGGTGAATTCAACACGCAATTAAAAAGGCAGAAAATAAAGTAGGTTTTGTTTCATCAAAAACAGAAGAAAGACACTTGCTTGTCATAAAACCTGCTGAAAATGATGAAAAGGTAATTGAGCTTGCCGAACGTGAACTTTGGAAGAGCAGGCAGTGACAGAGCAGCAGCATGGCTGACAGTCTTCCTGGGAGAAGATGGTTCTGTTTGTTGTGCTTTGTTATGCAGGGCATGTGGGTGGTAGGGCCACTTCGGTCATTCGCTCCACAATTACAAGCATTCATTTATGGATAATCTTAGCTAATAAATTCTCTTTCACGGCAAAAGCGCTTAGGCATCAGTAACACGATTATATATGCAGGGGACTGTACCTGAGGGAAATGATGAAGAGAAAACTCTAGAATATGGAGGGACCGCAACACAGCATGTTCAGCAGCCAGTGGTGCCCCTCAAGCAAAGTGGCCAACAATGAAAGGCCTCAGCCTTAACATCTGTCCTAACATATTCATTCCCATGCACCCCATCCAGTTTGCAGCGGCATCCATTATTTATTTTTTTATTTTTTTCAAATTTCATAGGTATTAAAGAACCCGTTTTTTTTGTGGAGGTGTCAGGTAGTTACATTTTCATTGAACTTATAATGGCATTTTCTCTCTATCGCGCCAGGCAGGAACAAGGCTGGATTCATTTCTTTTTTCATTACAAGCTGAAAGGTGGTGATGTCGTACAAAAAGAAGCAATAGTCAAAGAGGCGGCCTATTTAAGATGCTAGATTAGCTACTGTAGCGGCAACTAACCTTGTGGTGTAGCATTCAAACGCCAATCCTTAAAAGCATCTATAAACAATCATACTTTTTCTAAGTGCACAAATTCCAGATTGATTTGGAAGTATGCAAAGTAGCCCAATGAGCCTGTTCTAGGGACTTACCTCAATTGAAAAGCACTGAATAAATTTAATATTTGCACAGCCTTGGGGTTAGGAAATATTAAGGGCTGTACACGGAGTATTTTTTCAAAGTATTTTTTCATTTCAAAGAGATGACTCTAGGTCCTTCTGGACAATTCTTCTCTGAAAAAGGCACAAATATTCTGAATTTATGAAACTTAATTTCAGTATTACGTTATGGAGTGCAGACGCAAGGATGAAAGTTAAACAGTCCTGTTGAAGAAGCACATGGACTCACGAGACTGACAGCGCCACATTAAAGCAGTCATGTGATGCGATCAGAGCAGTCGTCATAGTGCCTCATGAGGGGCACCACTGAAAATTTCATGGTCTGGCGCAGCTTGCCTGCGTTTGACAGGAAAAAGAATTAAATTAAGGCAACTGAGAACCAATCACAGGGCTATCATAGTATAATAATGCAAAGTAAAAAATACGCGCACGCACACACACAAACAAATACACAAAGAAATTACCTGATGTTTTTGATTCGGATAAAATGCTCCATGGAAGGCTTAAGAAGCCCCCCCATGTTCCTCCGTCTCCAGATTCAGACACAGCCCAGTGTTCACAAATCCCTCCGAAATCCCCAATACACCCCCTGTGTTTTACTGGAATCTATTCCTGGATGATAATTGGCAGTAGAGATATGTGTGACAGCGACAGAATTACGACAATAACCTATATGTTTGCTGGGCAACATCAGCAAATTCATGCAATTGCGAAAAACACTGGCATCGACGCATTAATTATATTTGATTTTACATGATGCCATTTGGAAATTAGTATAAGGGAAATTGCTCCTCTTTGCGTCACTGTAACTTGAACTGCGGAGAATTGGACAGTATATTCCTTGTGAGTCAGGACAAAATTATGTTGATGGGACAAAAACCCTTATTACATGTTTACAAAATTACAAAATTATGCGTGGGTGGTGCTGTTCCAGAAGGCAGAGAGGATTCTGGGACATAGGTGAAAACAATGGCAGCATCAGTTGGGCTTCTGAAATGCACATATTCCTTTGAGGGCATTTTCTGATTGGATGTCTGACTAGGCCCATGACCCTGGACTGGGCAATCAGTTGGAAGATGGATGGATGGTAAGACATTTGACAAGGGAAAATGCAAAAATAAGAGTAGATATAAACATTTACAATAAAAATGATTAGACCTATAAAGGATCTCATTAAAAATTGCGCATAAACTCGAATCTTCAGTTCACAAGAGACAAAACAGCAGAAAATGAGAAGTTAACAGAATGAAAAGAAAAAAGAAAATGGGGGCAAGCGTATGTTAGACAGTTTTAGATTTAAGGCCACTCATCCACATTCTTGCCAAAAGCTCCATGATGCTATATTCATCTTGGGGGGGGGGGGAAAGCTTTCTGTTTTCCAGCTACAATTATCATTAAAGTACAAAAGTGTCAGCGACGAGACAGACATTGTGGGGCATCTGAGAACATCATTTCCAATGAATTATCCCCTGGTGGTCCTAGCCAAAAGTCAAAGGGCCGTATTCATGTCTCTGGAAGGCTCCAGGACACTTGACAGGCTTGAATACAGTTGCTGGATAGAGAAGACAGCGAAATGCGTACATGCGGGCATGTGCATCTGTATCTATGGGGGGTGACAGCCTGTCACTCTTCTAAATCAGGAACAAGGATGTATCTGTGCCCAGCTGGGGCACAAGACAGAATTAGTGCAGAATTTCACTATGGTGACACCACAGTTATCCATCGCGAGATGTCTGGACAGCCAGACAGTATTCAGAAGATCTTTGAGAAGATCCAGCTGTATACTGGTGTAACATAACAGGAAGTTATAACTAGTCATGGTAGGGATCTTCATGGATTTTTCCACGTGTCCATTTTCACACTGATTTGAGAAGAGGCTCAGCGCTACTGGAGTTTTTCGTGCCTCGACTACTTTAACCTATTAGGTTAAAATGTTTCTTAGAGCTTTGGACAGAAACATTGAGTTTGAATCCAGTTTTTGAGGGATGACTTCTGGGATTGAGATGTGCCAACACTGCCACATTAGATTAGCTTGGCAATTGTGCTGCATCCGAGGCTTAGGGCTAATCAGCGTAAAATCAATTCCTTGGATATTTCTGATTGGACAAACACTCGAGCTGATTATGAAGAGGCCTAACTGATTAAGTCCCAAATTATGTTGATGGGTCACAAACCGGCAGACATCAGGGGCAGCATAATTTAAGAATACAGTTTTTATTCTGTTGACCCATCCTGTTCTCGTCATACATGCTCCAGTGAGATTTCCTGTCAGTTAATAATAAACTGACAAATCTGGTTTTTGAAATGTTTCCCCTCACTGTGACATAACATCAAAATGTATGTTTGAATCACATATCAGACGGCGACAATGTAATTATTGAGTACATCATAATGAAGCGATGGAAAGGCATACACATTCTCTCCTTTCTTCAGAAGCTTTCCCTTAGGCTTACCCTGCATGATTATGTCCCTGTTTTAAACATTTAGATAAACTTTACATATATTTTGATATCTTCTCTCCTGCTATATCCCTTTCTCCATATCCAGGGATGTTTGGGGTGGTCTAAATTCAGACCTGAAGCCCAGGACTTGATCTCTGAGCTATCTTCTCTTGTCTAAGAGAGTCTTGTTTCCATGTACAGTAGCAATCCTGATTTATGCCTTTACTTTTGGTTCTAGACTTTGGTTCTCCTGGTTGATCTGTACTTGGGTCCTTCTCATGTTCACCTCATTCTGAAACTGCCCGTTCAATCAGCAGCCCTACGTTCTTGCCAATTGCCTGTTTCCTGCAATGTTCTGCCCAATGGATTCAGGGACCGTCAAGCAGAAAATATGGTAGTGTGTGGGTGGAATAGTCAGATTAGAGTGCTTTGCATCTGTTTCTTGAGTTGTACGTAGCCCTATCCTGTAAATGGTTGAATTAAATTTAAATTCAATGTCATTGTATAAAAGAAAAGGAAAAAGCAAAACTTAAATCTCATTTTTAATATTTTAATGAATGTATAGGATTTATTTGATTTGCAGAACAACGCTTATTTCATAGAAAGCCACAAAAACAATTACCATTGCGATCTGCTGATGCGTTTTGTTTTCATATGTTGATGTTAAATGACTCAGATATTAGTTTCATGCCCTGATGGAAGCAAATACTGCTTTATTTAAATATTTGTGGCTGCTGCTTATTCATCACTTTATAGGAAAATAAATCACTCAAATGAGGTCAAAATAGCCTATTCAGCATATTGAGGTACGTCTTGTTCTATCCCATATTTATTGTCCTACTTCATTTGGAGAATTTCCGTTTCTGAGAAATAAATCAAGTAACTCAAATCTGTAAAGATGTAACGATGGGAAACAGACAGGTGTCTTTGAGTTTTATTGAGAGCTCTTGGGTTTCTGTCTTTCCTTGGTGAGAATAAAACAGCCAAAGCAATAAACAGAGGAGCTTCTTAGAGACTCTCAGCATGGGTGCCGTGCACCGTTTTTCTTTGAGGGGGGGTTGGGGGGAGCGCACAGTGTCATATGCATTATATGTATAATCGCTAAAGCACTCTTGTAAATTGAACACATGGAAACCGACGTTGCACAGGATTTATTGAAATACTGTAAATAAAATAATCTATGGCTAGCAATGATAATTATATGCAGGGGTGTAGCTAGAAATTCTGGGACCCCGCTAGAGTCAGTACTTTCAATCTGGAGTCCTCCCCACCACCTCTAATAAATTTTGTTGAGTAGGGGGGGAGTCCTGCCGGTATATTTCGGGGCTTCTATAAAGTGCTGGGCCCCCTGAATCTGCCAGGGTATCTATGCCCCTCTGACACCTGATTAGATGCACTATCACTTGCTAATTAAAGTGTGAAATAGGCAAAAAAAAAAAAAAAAAAAAATCTAGAACATATATTTTAAAAACCTAAGGGGTCATGTGAGCATGAGCATGATGCATTTAAGCCTCCGGTCTGCTACCTAATTTCTCATGTTGAGGCAGTGTTTCTAAAAGGCTAGATAGACTGCGAAGCACCTAAAACTGATTAAGTCACAACAAGTAGTAGAATAAACATGTATATCAATATGTAGCATGCAGGACAAGGACACATTTCATTATATTCATTATTTAGTACATTTTAATAATCTCTCTAATAATATTAAGGGCTTTTCTCTAAAACCGTCCCCCTTTAATTCGTTTTGTGTGCCTGTTTGATCTTTTGTGCTGGTTAAATGGCAGGTGACATCGTCCCTGCAGTGTTTATAGTGGTACCACCACCGTCTGGTAATTGAGGAAATGCAGAGAGCGGAGAATCACATTGTCTTCTCGTTTGCCGTCAGACTTCCCATCATATCTAATTTCCTTTTTAACCAACGCATTAATTGATTCACTTATGCACTCATTATCACATTATCACAGCTTTAGAATGCGATATAAGAATTTGTTTGCGGGATTTGTTTGCCATAATTAGTCGCATATTCGCTAAGCTGGGGATTTACTGATTATAAGTTCTAGAGTGACTTCAGCATCCAGTACGTAAAATGACAACTCTGTTGAAATGAGTAAAGGATGAAGTTTTACGGGTACATTCTACATAGATAGATTAATTAACCTTGTCTCAGATAACACATGGGAATTGCAGTCATTGTGACAAGGGCACACCATTACATCTCTTCGCAAGTACATCCAGGGACCACTTCATTTTAGAAGGGGCAATAGGCATGATCTACGCAAATCTGAATGTAGAGCGGTTGCTGCCAGACCTGATTGTTCCAGCATTTCACAAACAGGCGCCATCTTGGAACTTTCCACACAGTAGTGTCTAAGGTTTACAGAGAATGGTGTGATGCACAAAAGATAATCAGTCAAGGGAGCTTTATTAGACAAAAATATTGTTAATGAGAGCAGCCCGTGCCAAATGGCCAGATCCAACAATAAAGTTACAATTGCAAAACAGCCCTGGACCGAACTCTATGAAGAAAGTATTCAGCACTGTGTCAACAAAGAATTCAGGCTTGTCTGTGGGAAAAGGAGGCTGTAATCTGTATAAGCAGGTGGGTGTAATAAAGTGATCAATGAGTATAAATGCTAATTTTGGTGCCTTATTTACCTTTAATCTCTGCAGACACCCGGAGCAGTGAAATACAGATGGTGCTATGCAAGGCATTCTGATGTTTTCATTACTCTCAGGTTAAAGATGTTATGTCAAGAATGTATGCAATGATGATAGATAATATAGGTCCCAAGGGGAAATATCAAAATATCATTTGCATACAATGACAAAACAACATAAAATACTCAGACTCAAACACACAGTGCAAAAATCCAAGACAATATACATAAACAATAACCGTAGTGAGATATATCCATACATAGGGGTAGATAGTTATGTAGGGCGTGACATGTGTCCTAACATGTGTTAAGGTGAGAGTTGGCTGGGGGGGGGGGCGCAGTATTGAACCTGAATTCAGCAGATTGGGCATTTACACGTAAACTACGGTTTGTCTTCGTGGCATTAAAAATCTTTGCTGTATTCCTCATTTTTTCATAAAAATAGAAATTAATTTCAATGTTAATATGAACACTTTCTACTGTAGGATGTTGGGATGTGTGTACTGTAAATATCCTAGAAATCCTAGTGCTGCCATGAAGCTATAATTATATATGTCACTGTATGATGAAAATTGCGCATGTTCTTCTTGGTAATTGTGACTTTTGCTTTAGATGGAATATGCTCAGTCACCTCTGTGTACTGATAGAACTTGACATCTAATCGACTATATTCATGATGGTTGTTTGGTTGGATTACTTTTAATTGCTAATTTTAACCACACAAGTGGCTAGCTAACTAACGTCATTCGAAAATGGTGAATATGAAGCAAGATTAGTTTGTATGTTATTAACTCAGACATATTTGACTTGCTCATAAAAACCCATATAAGTCCATTTACAGTAAAACATTAAACCTTTCATTGATGTTTATGTTTGTGGTTTATTTTGTAAAGTCGTTTCCGAGGAGATTGAGAAAATTCTGAAATACTTGTTTTGCAGCAGACAGCAACAATATAATATATATGGATGAGTAGGAAGCACAGAGCCCAAGGAAACAATGTGTAATGATGCCCTATGTGACATTGCCATCAGGAAACTGTGGTTGGAGGGATATAACACATTAAAGATAAATTTAATTATCTTGTATTACATGTTTCACGAAAGTAATTGTGGTGGTAATTAAGTCTCATTTAACGATGAAATTTATGGAATTCATTAAAGTCAAAGATGTCTCAGGAATAAATGTAAAATAATTTAATGTATTCTGAGCAGGAGAATTTGCATAAGCAAATGAGGTGGCTTGTATGAATTAAATGTAAACGTGGTCAGATGTTGAATGACTTGGGCGACTGCTGTAAATGGTAGGTTAAAACCAGCCATGTTGACGAGTGGCTCTGCTGTCACGGTGCTCTTTGCAGATTTAATAATGCTACAGGCCAACGTGACATTTAAAAAATATAAACAACAGACATAATGACACCTACTTCATCTTTGGAATAAAAACATTTAAACGTTGGCTTGCAAGGCAAAAGGGATAATCATATGGTAAACATTACAGTATTTTTTAAAATCAAAAGATAACCAAAAAAATATACAACGTGTATCGCATAAGGCTTTATAATGAAAGTTCATTTTTAACTGTGCTTGTGATTGGAAGGTCACCATTTCTCATCCTGTCCTCAGCAGCAAGAATCACACGGCCATTTGCCCCTTGAGCAAGACCCTTATAATGAAATGAAAGTGCAGCTTTTCTCAGACACGTAGGACAGGCTTGTCTGGGGTTGGCCTTCCTATATGCTTAAGAAACCAACATAGATCACTGGACACTCTTTCCTATCTCTGCCTTACTGCACCCATTTAAACAAAACGTCATAAGGCATACTTCTTAGCTATAACTCTGTCCAAGCAATCAAGCTTTTAAACTGAGTTAAACCGAATTAAACTGAGAACAATAGGAAGACTTTAATCATTTTATCTAAAAAATTGTATATTTAAAAATAATGAATTCCCTCATCCTCGTCCAAGCATACCTTCCTCGCCTTTGGCTAATTACCCATTCTTCCACATGTAAAAGAAATATATTTAACAAATGACATTTTAAAAGCCAGACTTGAACACAGTATTCAACATACATATGATAAACTAAGTTCTGAATGTGTAGTATTTTTATTGTAGGTTAAATTTGTACATTTAAAATGTTGACACTTTTCTGCATTACTTAAATGATCAGCATGCATAAATTAACATTATAAAATAAATTATCCAGTGTATCCCCTAACTTGAGCATCTATGCTTCCTGTCATTGGCTCCAGGCTGGGGCTGGATAACCGGTTATGGAAAATGAATGAAATTAATAATATATAAATCATTATTGAAAGTATTAAACAGGCAATCACTAAGACTATTATTAAAGGCATGACATACTTTTCATAAAATGTCACAGCAGCACAAACTAGTGTGACGGTTAATTAATTTTTTTGTGTACAGCACAGGCCAGGAAAGAATTAATTATTCCCACAATAATTTAAGATGTACTCCAAAGGATTCTGGCTTATATGAAAACACTTTGTTTTGTTGTGTGGGAAATTACTGGAGGTAAGAGCTCTCATGTGGCCTGTACACATCCTAATGGCCAAAGCTTTCACGAGTGTGTGGCTGCAGATGGGGCCGTGAGCGCGTGTCCTCTGTCAGGCTGCATCCACTCTCGAGCCCCTCCGTTATTTCCGTTAAAACGACAGAATCCGTCTTCCTAAACCCCAATAGGTAATTTCAAATGACGAAGGAGCTTGAGAGTGGATGGGACCTGACAGAGGACAAGCGCTCTCAGGCCCCTCCTGCAGCCAGACCCTTCTCAAAGCTCTGTTGTGTGGGTAAGGCCTTGACACACATCTTGGTATCAGCTATTTTTCCATCCCTATTCTCTATGAAGGACTTAGATATATTGTTCTTCTGTCCCATTAATCCTTTTGTCGACAGTGGATTTGCCGTCCCATTAAAAAAATACCCTGAAGAATACTATGGGGTTCTGGTAGAGAACCAGTTCACCCACCATTTACATTCTGCATCCTTTAGCAACTCTGAAGTAGAAGTTAAAGACTCTGAGAGTTCCATTCGTCCCCCACTACACCCTAACTAGTAAGCACTGAACAATTAACAAACAAAACCATATTAGATATACCAGATAGAGCACTCTGTGTTTTTATCATCCATCCTTCAGATCTTGCACGGAATCCTTGGAACCCATTCCAGGAATCGCAACACACCATGGGAAATTTACAGTCGCCAACTCACCTAACTGCATCTTTCGGGACTGCGTGAGGAAACCATAGTACCCTATGCTGTCCTTGTGAGTGAGCGAGAGAGAGAGAGAGAGAGAGAGAGAGAGAGAGGAGATGCCACACAGACTCAGTCCTCCTTCCCTGTAGGTTTAAGGTTGCAGCATTATCCGCTGAGCCAACATACCACCATGCAGGTCTACTTCCAGCCCTAAGAAGATGGATAAAATAGACTTGTGCCAGAGTACCCTTGAGCTAGCGATAGCGAGCATACAGAAAGCATGCGAGCTATTAGCGACAGTGGAGCACATGATTGGCTGACAGCACACACACAGTGCTTATTAGAGCTTTTGTTGCATTATTGGGCTCACAGGCATTGTCCCGTGGGGTGGGTTTGCTTTACTTCTCACACTTTCTGTATATAGCTCGATATTTATCGGGGCAGTTATGGAATGCTGCTCTCGGGGGGGGGACTCGCCTGCGTCCCACGACCCCCAGAAGCCCAAGAGTCCTAGACTTTGTCCGCTAGTCCTAACACAGCTGTTCCCTTTCTCTCGCTTCTCTGGGCCACTGCTGCTGCTGCACTCAGCTACAAAGAATTGGATAGCATGCCAGCTTTTCATATTAGTCATGTGAAAGCAAGTCACTGTAATAAATTAAAGTGGCGCTTTTATATAATTGAACGTACTGCATCAATTAAGAGTTAATGAAACAAAAACGTTTCAGGAACAAACACAAACCATGTATTGTTTTTTATACATTTTTTTTCTATATTTTCTTTCTATTTGCATTGAGAATGGCTTTGCACGAATTTTCACACCGGCCCAGTTGTTCCTTGGGTTCTGAGCTTCCGTTCGAAAAGCGACACGCTCCAAATAACAGACTCTCCACAAAGCGCTGCGGCAGGACTAGGCGGGACTGGGCCTGCCAAAGACTGGCTCCACCCCGGGGAAGTCAAACGGCGCACTTCACACGATGACGCCTGCAGGGCCAATTGAGCCTGGGAAGAGGGACTGGAGGTCCAGAGGGTCAAGCGCTCTGCTGCATACTGTGATGGGAGCATTGAGAATATTGGCAATGCTGCCTTCAAGAAGCCCGCCTGATTACAACCAGTGATAGGATCAGGGCTTTCCCACAGTGGGGGAATATGGAGTGTGAATGTTAGCTTAGCACGCTTTTCTTTATAAATAAGCACTCAGGGCTGTTCAGTTGTGCTTGTCATGTACACTAATTTGGCGCAAAGGCTCTGTCTTGTCTATGTAGTTGCTTTGGATGAAAGTCTTCTGATTCAAACCAGCCAAGTCATTGTTATAATATCTATCAGCAACATTTGGTACTTGCTTCCTACATTTCTCCCTAAACAAAATGTGAATAAGAACAAATATTTTGAGTTATATTATTTTAGATGCATATATGCATATCTTTTACACACTTTTGTGAAATAACCTTTTGAAATCCATCCATCCATCCATCAATCCATCTATCAATACATCCATCCATCTATCTTCCAGTTGTTTGTCCAGTACAGGGCCATGAAGAGCATCTCTCAGAAAGCACAGTGGAAAAAGGGACATCATGGAGTGGATTCCAGTCCACCACAGGATACACACAAATCATAACCCTGGACATAAAAACTCATACACAAATAAAAATACTCCATATATCAAAGCTGAAGTTTCAAGAAATTATTTGAAGAGCAGCTTCAGCTGAAGAAACTTACAGTGCACATCCATGACAATACGTCCGATTAGGAGACCTTCATAGAAACCTTTCTGTATGATTCTGTGACAGCTTTTGTCAGCAACCATACCACCTGCATTTTAGAGTAGGTAATCTATCTGAAGTTAAGCAGGTTTGGGTCTGGTCAGTAATTGGATGGTAGACCAACTATGATAGCTGGGTTGCTGCTGGAAGAGGTGTTGGTGTGGCCAACAGGTTAGCCCATCCTGTGGTCTGTGTGGATCCCAATACCCCAGTGCACTGACAGGACACTGTGCCATAACAATGGCGCCATCCTTTGGATGAGACATAAAACTGTGGTCCTGACTCTTTGAGGTCAGAATAGATCCCTGGGCATCTTTTGAAAGAGTAGGGGTCATACTCTGATGTCCTGGTGAAAATTGCCTCTGTGGCCCTTTCAGATCTGCTTTCAATCATCCCTTATATCTAATTGGTGAGTTCTCTCCTGCCCCTTTACCACCACAGCCACTGTATGGTGAGTGTACTGGTGCAGAATGACGTCACACTATCCAGTTGGCGTGTTACACAGTAGCGGCGGTTCAGTTGGCTCCCCATTGGTTCAGTAAAGTGCTTTGAATGTCTTGGAAAGCATTATATAAATGTAATATTCATTAATTTTTATCCAGTCCTTACATGACACAGTTGAAACTAAAACTACCTGGATTTGCAGGGCTTGAGACAAAGGGGCCATAGCATATGTGGACAGCAGATGTAGAAAACAAGTCATAGAGCAGCATGACCTTACACAGTATGTATCTACATTGTAGAGATCACTGGCATGAACCATTGAGATGGAAGTGAGTCCCTGTACGCACTCCCAAAAAAAGCAAAAATCCATTTAAAAGCATCATGTAGTAAGAATGAATCTCACCCTAATTTCCATGTGCAAACATTCACAGATAAAGAACAAATCTGGGAAACCAGATAATATCCCAGTTGCCATAATCCATTGCATGCCATTTGTCAGACACACGCTTGGTCATTGCACCCAGCAAAATGTTCTCTTCCCTTCAGATCAAGTGAGAGCATCCGTCACTTTAAGCAGGAGCAGCACTAACCCATTCTCATAGCTCTGACAACAGGAGCTAGCCCCTGTAAGCGTTTAAATGATTGGGTGGCCTTTCACCAAAATAAAGCGATCACTCATAGAAATTAACTGCACTCAGGGGCGAGAGAGAAGGGCAATCAATACGATCAATCTGGGGCAATCAGGGCCTCAGCAGATACATATCTTTTCTTAAATGGCTTTACCCCACCTTTCATTTTTATGGAAAATGGGGGTTGTTATGTCTTAATATGCTTTTTAAAAGAAGCACTATACTGTATAAATAAAATGTAAGTACTATAGCTGTCAGGAGCAAAACTTTAACGATGTGTCCTTGTTTCAGTGAAAAATATACAAAATGCAAAGTAAATTACACAGCAATTTCCCCTCAGATTCCCTTTCTTGGATTTTCTTGATCACCATGATGCTGTACTAGATACGTATTGGATGGATGGATGGATTTTGTTGATGTTCAAGAAAGCTGCGCTTGTGACTCGTGCGATATTTGTGTATTTATTTAAATTCCCAACGTTCCTGAAATATGATGAAAGTACTAAAGCTGCCTTGGTATTTGAGACGAGAAGGACGAAAAAGAGAGTGAGCGACAGACCCGACTCCTTGGAGCAGCAAACAAGTCAGTAATCTCCAGCCTGACCCAACTCAGACCCCAGGGACTTGCTCTGCAGTTCCTTAATCCCAATAAAACCAGCTGTATCACCAGGCTGGCTGCAGATAAACAATCCACAACTGCCATTTCCCAGGATCCCTTTCAGCTGGAGGTCACATGTCAAGGGCATGGCTGCACGCCAGTTCGCTCAGTGCGGACAGAACCCAGAACACAACAGGAAAACAAATAGCTGTTTAAGAAAAGGCTACTCAATGGTAAAAAGGCAGCCCACTGCCAAACTACTGTGCCCAGAAGTAATTGTGTCCCTCTCTGGTGATGGTGGAGAATATAGGCACTAGGTTAGCAGTTGACTGGTTTTGAGCAAATCTCGGGGGGGTCAGGATTTGGCAGTGTACATGGGGATTAAACCAGCCTCTTAGGTTTTAGGCCCCTTTTTATATTTACCAATCTGCCAAATAAGGCATTCCATCCTTCAGATGTGCACACAAAATGTATTATTTTATACATGCATGTTATGTCATACGATGAGATGACATTAATGCAACACATT
The DNA here is from genome assembly GCA_026779605.1 of Mormyrus hasselquistii. Taxonomy (NCBI): domain Eukaryota; kingdom Metazoa; phylum Chordata; class Actinopteri; order Osteoglossiformes; family Mormyridae; genus Mormyrus; species Mormyrus hasselquistii. The sequence goes on from JAODKE010000146.1 coordinate 15,474,154, forward strand.
TTTCACATACATTCACTGCTCTCTCTCTCTCTCACTCTGTCTCTCTCTTTCTGTCTCACTCTCTCTCTAGGTCCCCCCATGAATTTTGATTTCCCATCTTCTTATATCGTGCCCTGGCCTGTTACTCTTGCTGTAATCTGATACAAACATTTCATCATTGTCTAAAGCGCTACATATCACAGACATTACTGAAGATGTGATACACTTCTGTTCACCGCTTGAGGAGTAAAGAATGTCTGTGGTCGCAATGGGTCATTATATCTACTACAGTCCTTATCCTATGCACTGAGCTGTTTGGGTGATAGTAGCCTTAATGTTAGAAATCCTTTAATTAATATCACAGAATTCCCAGCAATGACTTGCAGCTATTCATGTTTTCCTGTTTTCCACATTTTTCTTGTTTATGTTTATAGACTTTATAGACTAACTATATAGTTGCAAAGTGATCAAAAAGACAGAATTTAAATATGTGATCATGTGTACATATATATATATTAAACAGCTGCTCATTTCTCCAGGAAAATGACAACGAAAAACTGAAATAATGCAGCAACTGATGTAATGTGTTTGCTCATATTAGTACCTTTAAGACACTTTTCATTTCAAATCCCAAAATAATTATGATTCAGGATTAAATGCAAATACATTTAATCAAAGCATCACAAGTCCAAGACAAAAAGGTTTATCCTCAAATTGTTATTGCTAACTGTCTGACAACTAAGCAAAAGTAAGTTACATTCATAAGTTTTTATAGTCCCGTGAACAATATCTTCATATAACCACAAAAAGAAATGGACATAAGGACTGTTCAACAAAAGTAAATAAAGGTGGGAGTGACTAGATTAAAACAAGATAAATGAGAGCGAAAAAAAACAAAGGTTTATAATATCTGCAAAAAAAATGTTTTATATGAGGAAGCCATAGAAGGTATTTGCGCTGTTCTTCAAATATGTAGAAGCTGACCAATAGGAATCCACCACAGAGCGCCCCCTACAGGATTACAAAAAAAATGTTTTTGCATATATATTTTTCCTCAACATTCATTGCAATGCATTAGAAACATCACTCAGGAATGAAACAAACTGTTACAAGGACATTATCTTGCACTAGCCCACACTGGGAAGTTGACAATAATATTTAGTCCCTGCTGCTGACAGGCTAACACCTGCACATAGCACAAACAACGGAAATATACCACTGCAGTCTTCCATTAATCCAAATATGTAACCAAAAAAAGGGTGTGAGACTGAAAAAAGAACTTCACAGGCAAACTCTGCCCACCCAGCCAAGGCTCAGCTGGGCTACTGTCTAGCAGACGGAGCCAACTGCTCCCGCTATCTCCAAAAACAAAGCATGCGTCATATGATTAAAAAACTATTCTGGGCTTGTCCTTCCTTTGTTACCTTGCATTTGCATCTCCTTGGCTGACATGCACCTAAACAGTCAGGATTTGCTTTATATACATACATATCACTAGTGACCAAAATTATGGATACACTTCCAGGTTTTCCATCCATCTATCCATCCATCCATCCATCCATCCATCCATCCATCCATTCATTATCTCCCGCTTATCCGAGGTCGGGTCGCGGGGGCAGCAGTCTCAGGAGGGAAACCCAGACTTCCCTCTCCCCG
>JAODKE010000146.1:15484068-15509218 GCA_026779605.1 Mormyrus hasselquistii
CCTCCCCCTTCCCCCCTATTTCAGTGATGTTCATTACATAATGTGGAAAATAGTTTACTATAATCTTAGTGGCTTCCATAATTCCTTGAACATACACAAATCACGGCCATATTTATTGTGGAATGTAAGAAAATATAGTGCTTTTTATTTCAATAGAAAGAAGTCCAGTTCAGTTCAGCCATCAGTTCTCCTGTTTACATGCCCCCCACCCCCCATTTTAAAATCACCCCCACATGCCATGAAAGGAATCGGCAGCTGCTACTGCTTACATCTATTATGCCGTGAATGTGCAGTCATCAGTGTTGGGCTCAGCACTTTGCACAGTGATGCATTGCTATCATATTGCTATTTTCATTACTATATAAATATAAATCAATATAATTTTCATAAATGGTACTATAACCTTTATTTTCCTAAATTTGAAGTACTGCATGCACTCCTGTGATATGTTTTCCTAGACTGTGTTTTGGTCATTACCATGTGTCAATCACTGGCAGTAGGTAGATACCGAAGGGCAGGGAAACAGCTCGCTTGCTAAAGATTGTTTGCACAGATCGAATATTCTTGTTAAAAGCTCATTATTTCAACTAGTGAATGTTGACAGGTGACAGGCATCCATGATGTAAACTTGCAGCTTACAGTACCTACTAACTGCTTGTTGTCACTGTATAGAAGAGCAGTAGCAGGGTTTTGCTACTACATGATACCATTATTGCATGGTTAGTTTTCTATTTCAGATAGTTAACATGTTTTACTAAGCAGTCTTAGTGTACGGGATTGCTGTTCGCAGTGTTATGACATGACAGGGTGTCACATTGCAGAGGAGGACAGAGGGCATAGAAGCAGAATTATGGGGAAATTTAGGGTTCTAAAAAAGATCAAAAAGAGCCAAAACAAGAAACAAACATGGATCTAAAACTAACACTGGGGACCAGGGCCAAACATGGCAACAGCAACGCACAACATCACTGAAAGAACTAGGGAAGACAAGACTGGTAGGCACTTATACACTGGGTTAACGAGGAAATAAACAGGAGACAGCTGGAGCAAGTTAAGGGGGAGGAATCAAACACAGAACAGGGGTGGCTTGTTAAAGCCCAGCTAGGGAGAAACGGGAGGGGCAGGTAAACAGCATCTGACAGAGGGGACCATCACTATAATGGTTATTTCTTTGTAGTGTATTTTTCTGAACCACACCAACAAAAATTCTTTTAAATAAACACAGTTATAAATACTTACTTCAATACAATACATTACTTGCAATACAATACAATATGATGCAAGACGAGTTTGGGAGATCAGACAGCAGCTTGGAATCATTCCATCTTCATTCTAATTGTATTAAGCGCAATGTTCACACCCATCACCCAATACTCAATTGCACTTCTGTTCCTGGTTGTACATCACATGCTGGGTGATTAAGGTTCAAGGTATTCTATTGCATTGTTTACATGTTTAAATTCTTTCAGCCTTCCAGCAATGGTGACGAGATAAATGCCAGACAATGAATACAAAACAAAATATGAAGCAATAAGAATAACAGCCAGTAACAGTACTATTAAATAACAAATTACACAAGACGAACATGGACTAATACTGGCCGCATACAAAAACAAACAGGCTTTGACTGAACAAGAAAGACAGTAGGTAGAATATACGGAAAACACAGATACAGAGCATTTGGCTTGTGATTAGCATTTGTCGAGTAGCCTAATTGCATCTTTTGGTCTGAGTGCTTAATGTCCTGTACCATCTGCCAGAAGGGAGGAGGGAGAGACATGCCTGAGCAGGGTGACTGCATTCCCACCAGTGCGGATGGGAGTATGAGTCGTCTTTTGCTCCCCGAAGTCAATGACCAGCTCCTTAATCTTGCTGACATTTAGGGAGAAATTGTTTTCCTGGCACCTCTTTGTCGGGAGCCTAATCTCGTCTAAGTAGGCCATCTCATTCTCATTGGTGATTATGGTGATGGTGGCCATCTGAGAACCTGGTGATGGTTTTGGACCAGTGTCCAGCCACACAAATTTGACTGAACGGTGGGTACAGCAGTGGGCTCAGTACACTGCCCTGTAGGGTGTCTGTTTTGAGAATTACGTTGTTTTTGCCAACCCAGAGTAGCTGGCACCGAAATGTGAGGCGGTACAGAATCCAGGTACATGACGAAGCTACAAGATCCCGATATACTTGGGGACGGGTATTAAATTCAGAGCTAAAGTCTACTTATCAAAGCCTTGTATAGCAGTATTGATGACTCAAGTGGTCTGGGCTGGTGTGGCGTGCATATGACATAACGTCCTCCATGTTTTGATGGTATGCAAATTGAAGGGGATCCAAGCTGTCTGAGAAGATGCTCTTCATGTGTTCTTCTATCAGCTTCTCAAAGCACTTCATTATGATGGGAGTGAACGCCAATGGGTGAAGGTCATTGAGGAAATCGATATTGTTTTCCTTTGGAAAAGGGGTAATTGTAGTGTTTTTAAAGCAAGTGAGGACAGTGGACTTCCTTAGAAAGACCAAGTGCTATTTCACTGCTTTTGTTATTTATGGTTCTAACCAGGCTGATTCTTCCCCATTTCAATTCCCTGAGCAGGCTCAGAGAAGTGAACCACAGTTGTGATGCTCTCCCCCTTCCTGATATATAGCTCCATGGGTTGAGGGAACAGGTATCTCCAAGTCTTTGATGCTCAGACTCAGAGCAGCACCTTCATCCAAGAGTGAGCATCGGTTTCTATGCAATCTGACTGAACATCTGCAGCCAAAAAGCGTCTTTCCAAATTTGCCTGATTTGTTAGCCACATGCTGGTTGAAACAGCAACATCGTTGGTTTGGAAAGAGTCACCCGCCCACATTTGTTGCGTCTATTTTTGGTAATTTTTTACTGCATCTAAGTGGAATTGGTAGATTTATTTACAAGCAGTAGTGATGTAGCTGCAATACACTTTGTAACCATAAACATAGTGTGACCGACCGCCGGGCCGACACTGCAGGCTGGTCACGAAGAAGGAATGCGACTACACCACCTTGGGAATTTCACCCTAGGAGAAAAGGTTGATACAAAAATTCAGCTCAGGGAGCACAAGTTGATACGGAAGAGGCAGAGAGGTGGTTACTGGATAAAAACACCTTTTATTAAAACAACCAACTGCTGTGGTGCATTAAACGAGCCGGAAGGTACCAACGGCACACAATCCGGGGGCCGGACACACGCAGACAATATCCCGTATAATTACTACAACACTAACATCACAACAAATACACAAGCGATCCAACACAGCACATGTACGTACAAACACGTTACCCTGGAAGCAGTCAGCATGGAGAAAGAGCAGCGACGGACACCTACCAAGATAAGGGAAGCACAGGATGACAATGCTGCCAGTGTTAGCTTCGTAGGCACTCGCTCGAAAAATAAAACAACATCACGTGTGGTGTACAACCCCCGCTTCGGCCACCGGAGAGAGGAGATACTAATTGCCAGTTCAACCAAGCAGAAGTCAAGTTGTAGCTTTCTGACAAAGGGACTGCAAAGGCCAATTCCCTCGTTCTGGATACCAAACTGCCAAAGTGGACAAACACACACAGCCCAAACCCCCTGGCATGTGCTACCATGGATCAATCACCATTGCCATTCCCGTCCTCTATAAAGCCCAAACCATTACGCACGGTCCAATTATCTAATCTAGGCCACCAATCACCAGAGAAGGTAAACCCATAATCGGCATCCTGCTACATTACTAAAAAAAAAAACAAGAAATAAAACATTTACAGTATGGGACAGTTTGACCCCTTTACAATAGATTGAGGATAGAGGTATTTTACCCAAATGCAATGTTTAAGCTCAAAACATTTAATATGGGAGTCACATGCAAATTTATAAAAAGGGGTATTTATATAACTTACATCTTTTATTTAAGGCTGACATTTTGTGTTACCTCTTTGACGTGGTACGTGCAAAGAACACAGAAATGAAAAAGACACAGAAGTGAAGCATACAGACCGTAACTGTAACTGGAAAAGAAAAGGAAAGAAAATCAGTAAGTTATATGGTTACCATACACTACCTATGTATTAGGCGCTGAATTTATAGACATTGCAGTTGATGTATTGAACATGGTTGCCAGATAGCAAAAAGAAACCAGCTTTATACCCTTCACAGGAAACGCTAAATCTTACGTGCCATTGCTGCAGATAGGTGACAAGAATACGGCCCAACGAGGGACCGTTATGCTGTTACAGGATGAGGATTTCCATAAGCTTACTATTTACTTTATAAAAGCTACGATAACTACATTTGTATTTAAGTGTGTTTATGAGTTGAGAAATGAACCAAGAATTTTCATTGCATTTTGTTGTAATTAATGGCTAATTGTCTTTGGAATGAACAGGGCGGAGCCAGTGGAGTTCAGTTAGAGCGGAGTGGTGATTTGGAGGCGCAGTCTGTGCAATTCACATTCTTAAATTAAGATTTAGCATTAGAGTCTGTTCCCCAATGCAATAAACTTATTAACCTGTTATAAACCAATATCTGTCCATTCTTCCAGCTGGATATGGAGTACAGGGTCATCAGTAAATCATCATAACGAAGAACTAAAAGCTATTAAGTATCGTCATTCACTAATTCAGGACAAATTCTACCCTCAAGCTTTTTGAATATTAAAGGAGGGCCTCAAACAGCAAGGCCCCTTTTAAGCACTTTACGCTACTCTTGTCTTCCCGTTGTACATGTTCCCTACATTTACTGATATCATTGCATTTAATTTTTTTCTTACTTTATTGCGTTTCTAAAATTCTCGCCATTGTTATTGAAAACGTATTTTTATTAATTTATTTTTAATGTTATTTTCCTATATAATTATAAAATGTATAACTATAGTAGTATGACATCCAACAGATTACAGGAAGCTTGTGGAAAAAAGCATTTCACATCACACAAGCATAGAGTATGTTGAAAAATAGCACAAGGCAGTGCTGTCTCAGCGAAGACCTGTGCAAAGTCTGCGCACACGCTAAAGGCTGGGTGTAACGGCCAAGCCAGGAGATGCAGGGTCACGATGCTCCCTGCTGGCCTTCTCAGATAATCTGTTGACACCATAGAATTATCTAGCTAACGTAGGCAAGCTATAAAATAAAACTGAGAACTACCCAAACACTCCAAAAGTGTTGACTGGGTCACATACCGTATACTACATTTATGGTATGTGTACAGAAAAATACAGTTTTGTTATATTATTATAGTTACGTGTCTTAACAACACTGCTCATATATTTATACTTTACATTTATTTTTTTTATTTAGCAGATGTTTTTCTCCAAAGCAATGTCTGGCAAAAAGCACATTACAAATACTGTATACAGCTATCAAGGAGTCAGCTAGGCATAAGTGCAGCTAGACTGAGCTTCCGAATTACACTCAGCAACAAGCGTAAGTGATAGAAGAACAAGAGCTATACAATAACTTCTTACAGGTATATAATTTCTATTATTACTCCTGTTACTGCTGTTGCATGTTTTCTAAATGAATATTTGACTTTCGTATAGCTACGCTTTATCATTCCTGTTGACCTTTCCAAGTGTCTCCATTTCCTTGGTCCCGCTCTCCCAGTTGGGTACCTTTGTTACACCTCTCACACCAGCATTGTTTCAGCGGATGTCATAACTGGCACGTCGCCATCCATCTCTCCGAAAACCATTTGCCGATGACCTTCACTCCGAGGCGTTGATTATCATTACACCACCTGTGCACCAGGTAATTAAAAATTAAGACACCGTAATTACTAATGAGTTCATATGTAAGTCTTACCCTTCGTTTTACATGTATTATTATCTCCAGGCCAAGTAGCTCAGATTACAGAAAGAAGGTTCTAGAAGGAGAGTAGTGGGTGGATTTAAAACATATTATTACGTATCATGTAACTGTCAAAAGGGGCATCAGAGGGGCCCTTAAATATGTACAATTATATAATGTAAGGGGGATGGGGGCCCCAAGGTGTAATTTTGTCACGGAACCCAGAATGTCCCCTGACTGTCAGCATAGCACGGTGTGTTAAGTCACCATTCAGTAAGTCACATACAGCTTGCAGAACCTAGTCTTTGAATCTATAAGTCTTCATTCCAGTACCAATTATATTTTTATGTAAAACCAAGAAATGTGTGCCAATGCAGATACATTTAATTATTTTCTGTGCATGTATACATTTACATCATTCTTTGTTAATATTTCTATATTTATGAAATTTAAACCAAATGTTTGTCTTGATTCATCCTTCACTCTCAAAAATATCTTATGACCTAATTTCATATTTGTTGAATTATTCTATATTATTTGAGGTTTTTTTCAGTTATGATGGCTTCAGTATCGAATCAGAAAATTTGAAAAAATCTATTGCATCGTCAGTGACATCACTGCGGTCCAGGCATCTCTCACTGCAGCTTACTTTAAAAACATTTGTATTAGTTCTATCATTACCTGTAATTCATGAAATCATTCAAGATTTACTTCCACAATCTATTGTGGTGCAAATTATCCTGTGTAAAGCGTGTTTACATATATTATAATTGAAAATTAATACTTAAAAACAAATGTAAATTACATGTCAAAAAAAAAAATACAAATTTTTCATCACATTATTGTCAATAACATGCTCTCACGTTGGGTGCCCTTACTCCAGTTGTTCTTATGGTCAGAGGTGTATTCTGCTTTTCTGTAGTGGCTAGTAATGGTATTTACCCTCTGTACTGTTGGATCTCTGTGTAATTGCTGTGTATCTTACAGTATGTAAATAAGCTGGTTATAGAGATGATCAATGCTGTACGTAATTCACAATAACAGGTAGAGTCACCTTACACCGAGAAGTTTCCCTGCCACAGTCAGTGTTTGCTTTGTGGTTGGGCTGAGCCTAGTTTCCATTGTAAAGTTTTATTTGGGTTATAACAGCTTGCTCAGTAATGGTGACTTCTGGAGGCAAAAGTGGGTCCGACCCGGTATTAGCTAGGTGTGCCTAATAAAGAAGCACTGAATGTATGTGCAGTTTGCACAACAGAACATGTCTAACAGAATTTGGTATTTCATTTTCCAATCAGCTCCAGTCTTAACATTGGTGGTGAAAAGAATGATATTGTGCCAGGGTCCGACATTTCAGGTTAGAATGTTTTATATATAACTAAATGACAAGTTGGAAAAGATATTAGCATCATCTTTATGTCAAGTTCCTGCAAAAGGGAGATTCCAACCATTCTTATGACCTATTGTAGACTATTCAAAGTGAGCTTTTAATCTGAGCACATTTCTGCCACTTCGATGGTGCAAACAGAACGTTTCACAGAATGTCAGTTTTATATCACATACGTAAGACCAGTGATCACTTTGGAGGGTGAAGGTGTTTTGCCTTTTTTGAAATCTGAAGCAAAACTCTTTGTAAAGGGTGGTAACGTTTTAGGCTATGCATATCCAGTGTGAAATCTATCAAGGCAGGACAATGTGTCTACAATCATGCAAAAAAGTATAAAGAGAAATTCACCATCAAAGATTCCTGTGAAAGGAAAATTACACACCACGTTTAAAACACAAAAGGTGTCCTGAATAAGGAAAATCAGGTAAAATGTTCAGGTTAAAGTTGGAAAAGCAGAAGGAAGGAAAGTAATAGATTTTTCAACAAACTGTACATTTTTTTCTCATAATCAAACACTTCATTGTAAGTTGCAATATTATGAATATGCAATATGTATTTTTTTAAATCACCATCACTATCCAAAATCACCATCAAAGATTCCTCTGAAAAGGAAATCACACACCACATTTAAAACATTTTAGAAGTGTCCTGAATAAGGAAAAGCAGAGAAAATGTTCAAGTCAGAGTATCAGGAAAGAATGTGGTAAATTTTTCAACAAAATATAAGATAAAAATTTGTACAATCAAACACATCAAGTACTGCCTAATTTGTACTATATTGCAATACTATGAATATGCAATCTATATTTTTAAAAATGATAACTAGGAGACTCAATAAACATAGGAATAGATGCTGACTTTACCATTTGCGTTGCTAGTCTAGGTTGTCACTATGCGTGTTTCTTAGTACCAAGAACACAAAGATCATACTCAGTCTCACCAACTTGCCTTTCAAGAACGATCTTGAGATGCAATGAATCATGGGATTGTTCTCATTTAACGAGGATGCAACCATGATAATTGGGGCAGGGCAAACATAACATCCGGGGATTTTTACCGTCCTCTGTACATCTGTTCTTAGTATTGGAACTGGTATTTGGCAATGGAAGATGACATAGAACGAGTATGTGAGCATACAAATATAGTCAAGTACACATATTGAGAAACACCCAATGGCAGCTTAGAGCAGATGTGATGTCATCTTCATCTCACATGCCCCTTTAAACTCCATTTCTGACCGACCAGCTGGTTCTCTGGTAACATACATGGACCAGCATCTTTGCTGCTCGACTACACGAGACTCCTTTTCCATGACTACCACCAGGGGAGAGATAACAGATAATTGAGATGCCTGCTTAGCTTTCATGGCCATTTGATAGACATTTCTGCAGCTTTAACTTAAAAATTTTGACAGGTATTTCTGTTTAGTACAGGGACACAGCTTCCAAGGATGCCCCGATATAAACAGATGTCAGTGTTGCTTTTGCTCTCTGCTCCTGACTAGTGGAATATTATTCCAGCATCCTCGTTAACGTACATTATCACATGCACACATGGTGTCTGGAGCAGGGATCGGAACAGATGGCTACAAAGACAGAGACCAGAGGAGTGATGACTGACAGAGGTGAAAATGTGTGCAAATGGCTGTGATTCTTTACTCTAATATGCGAGCACTTCTGACATTAACTGAATGTGAGTGTTTGCTATTGCCCAATTCTGCGGAGATTGTTCCATTCACGTGGCACTGTGTCCACAATACGAAAACAACCTAGCATTATTAACTTGGCATGTTTCTTGAGGTGCTCATTGATATGGTAAACATGCTTTTGGTAGCTTACAGATAAGTCTGCTGTTCAAGTTGCATCAACGGTAGACAACAACCAAGATGACAGCAAAGAACATCAGTGATATTTTTTGGAAAAAAAACAAGCAATATGAATATAATTAGTATTATATGAAAGCAAAGGTCAAGCTAGTTACATTAGCAAATAATTTCAGTAAATATTCAATATTTTCTTGCCTGTGAAGCAGAATGCATGCAGGGATTCTTCCACGCATCCATTTCCTGCAAGTGCTTGTCCTATTCAGGATCACGGGATTCTGGAGTTTATAGGTGCAAGGCAGGGAACATCCCAGGATGGACACACTCACACATCATTCACACACACATGCATACCTACGTACAATTTAGTAACTCCAATTAATCTGTGTGATTTTGGACTGTGGGAGGAAAACTGGGGTATCAGGAGGAAACCCCACGACGACATGGGGAGAACATGCAGACCCCACACACGCGGAGCCATAGCAGAAACTCAAACCCTGGACTTAGAGGTGTGAGGTAACAATGCTAACCGCTGCACCACCATGTCATCCAGGTATTCCAATGCACTCCCATGCATTAATCATTGTAATGGTACAAGTAAAGTGGTGTGTAAATCCTTTTACTTCATTACAGTATAACACCATTTTTTATTATTCATACTCACCACATTGCTTGTCAAATGCTTAACAGAATGTTAAAGCTACGTCCCGACTGACACACAGAATATTATCAGTATTATCAGCATATTATCAATATTATCAGCGTATGGCTGGCCGTCTGCTGACCTGATCATTTTCAAAATGTCATTCTGGTTGCTGTACTCTGTGGTTGCTAGGCGACCGCTCAGTTTAACTTTCCAATAGAAGCCCTCCTGTCTGAGTTTCCCTCTCAAAAATCTGATTCAGAAGAGGAGCCATGAACGTAGAATGACCTGTAATCGTTTGAGGCTATTGGTTTGGATATCCAGCAAATCAACTTTTATAACATCATGTGCACATATTTTATACATATGGTTTAATTGTGTTGATTATATTGTAATCATATTGAGCAATAGAGTTTTATTGCATTTGGAGCCTCTACTCATTGTCATTGTTTACTGTGTTTCAAAGACATTTGTCTCAGCAATAAATAACCACAGTTGCGGACCACTTCTCTGGTAGCTAACTGTTGGGTTGGTTCAGCTTCCCTGTAATCAACGGAGCTAATTTCCTTGCTTCAGTTCGCATGTATTCCCACTCCCACATTAAAAAAAGATGCCTCCATGACTCTGTCTCCCATGTTAAAGAGTTCCAATTCCCAGCATGCACGGAATGCTTCTGCGCCACTATCCTCAAACCAGCAACCCTCAATGTGACAATTCACATTGACATTTCTGGAAGGTTATAGCACAATGTCTTCCATCCCTACAACTATAGATTTTCTCAGCTGCAGCTCAACATTACATATACTACACACACACACACACACACACACACACACACACACACACACACACATGGAATCATATTTTTGCAGGGACCGCTCATCCATTTCTATGGGAAACATGCTAATGCTAACTATGACAACTGCTACCCAGCTCTAACCATAACATCAGTAACCAAACAAAATACAAGAGTTTTGGCATTTTTACTTAATTGATTCAAATCATGGAGTTTTAGAAAATTGAGTTTTCCCTTATGGGGACCGCAACCTTGTCCCCGTAAGGTAAAAAAAATGGGTATTTATCACTTTGTAAGGTAAGGTATATCTGGACCACACACACACACACACACACACACACACATATATGCATAGTTACTCAGTGTGAGCACTGGGGTTCCATGCCTGCATGCTTAAATATCGTGAGCACAACACAATACTGGGACTTTCAATTTAACACCAACACGGCATTCTACACTTCTTATTTCTCCCTAAGCTTTTTTTCTCTTTCTCCTTTATCTCACTATGAATAAAGGATGATGTTGCAAGATTCATATATTTCTTTTATAACATTTTGTGATATGACTGCATAGCATTGCTGTGACAAATATTAATTTCCTGTTTAGCCACCTGATAAGTTCGGTTTTTGGCCTGCATTGATGCAAGTTTGATTTTTGTTTTGTTTTTCAGTCCCCCCAGAAAATGCACAAAGAGCATTGAGAAATCGACTGGAAAAAAGAAAAAAATCATAGTCACAAATCTAGCATTTCCCCACAGATTTGCAACAAATGCGCTGCGTCTTTAGCCCTGCTCTTTCAGCTGAAGGATGTGCATAATTCTGTTTTACTCTATTCTGTATACTTGTGGCACCATGATCTGCGTAATAAAGCTTAGTAGTCTGTATAAAGGTCCGAATTCCCTCAGAGCGGGCTTTGCCGACACAGTCAGAATACACTACTTTCAGTAACAACCAGCAAACCTTACGATTTCTTTTTGGACATTCTTCAGAGTAAGGTAAGGAAGCATTTTTCTTCTAAGTCTGTCATCTCAGCAACCACTGTGCCAGCCATTCATTCATATGAGTCTAGGGGGTCTTGAAGGACATGTTGAAAATTTGTTCAGGGTCCTTCAGAGAGACTTTTCTCTTAAAAATGCCTGTGGGAAGGCCTTGACGATCACACAATGGTTTGCGAAAAGTTGGAGTGACTGCCAAGAAAAACCCTTCCTGGATTTGAGATGTATGAAAGTGCGTTAATGACTACCTAAACAAAGAGCAAGTCTCCTGCTTAAATTCAAAATGAGCACTTCTCATTGGCAGGTGGGTTTTCTCTTCTAATGTTTTTATTTTCCTCTTCTAAGGGACCTTTGTCATCCAGCAAACTCAAAAAGGCCCATACATTGACTTAGTTGGAATGGCATGAAGTAGAAAAGAGTGACTGAAGAGTGTTTTTGAAATAGCTTTTAAAAAAAAAAAAAAAAAAAGTCTTTAGAAGGCTCCAGGTATCGTGTGTGTGTGTGATTAACGGGGAGATAACATGTGCACTGAAAGATTTTAGCTTGCACTATGGATATTTAAAAGCAGTTCACATAGTGAGGTTTATCGAAAGTGGGGAGCATCACATACTTGTGTTGGCGCCAGTTTGGAGAGAAACCCGGAGAACAAGCTAAGAGCTGAGCCCATACAAATAGCCCATAAGTCCTCGGCATAGAAAGCGCTAGAAGGCAGACTGGAGACCGCCCGCTCTCCCGCTCGCTTGCTCACAGAATGCCACCTGCTCGCTGGCACGGCTCAGGGTGCCTGTCCATATGCCGACTGGGGTGGCAAGGCTGGGAGAATCCAACCTTGTTACACAGAGCTAAATGGAAATCAATCGGCCAGTACGCACTGGACTTGTGACGGACAAACATAAGACCAGGGACATATGTTTTGTTCTCTTGAAATTCCATTTCATTTCGCTTCAGATTCCAGTTCGTATGGCTATGAATAAATTCTTTTAAAATAATAACAATAATAGGTGTAATTAGAAGGCCCAGAAATATTTATAATCAGTTACATGTACCTGAAACCTGTGCTCTGTGACACGTCTGCAGCAAACATTAATGTTTATATGTGGAATAAAAATATTTGATCTGCAGAGACTCAAATAAAACTGCATATTGTAACATTTTATTAGTGTCACTGTATTCCACTGGCATAAAAAATACCACTGCATACTTGGCTGAATGGTAAATTACAGTTCTATCGAAAATTATGTGGCCATACATATGAACACCATACATATGATTTAGTATCATTTATAAAACAGTTTTCTCTCTTTTCTCCTGCCACGGAGCTGCATATCATACATGTATAAGGTTATTTTAACACAACGTGGCTGAAAACAGCACCAACAAAGGATGGATATAAGGCCAATAAATGGAAATGATTCTCCTCTGGTTATAACAACACAAGTATCCCCTAACAACGTATCCTAATTACTCCATCGGTTTTCGTTACGTGGCCACACTGAAGTTGTCATGACGTTTTTTTCTTTCATCTGAGGCAGCGAGCTTGATGGGCCGAATGGCCTCCTCTCGTTTGTATATTTCTTATGTTCTTATGTAAGCTATTTTATTTTGCAGCATTATTTATTAACTGACTGCCAGCAATTTTGATTCTGCCTCCAAATTACAGTCGGTGTCCCTTGCGGGGGAGAAAAAAAACCCCGCTATTTCTGTATTCCGCTTATTCTTTGTCGGTCCATTCAGAGCGTAAGCCCCTACCTGTAATTGCATTCGAAGATTAAATAAGAATAAACATTCAACTTCATATATTTCGCTAAAGTTTCATTACTGCAGTATAATGCTTAGGAAACCACTCCACAGGGCTACCTCTATATTCATTCAATTTAGGGTCACCCGATGTAACTCCTCCTGACTCAGCAAGGCTTCCATATGCAGTCTTTCTTTAATAACCAGCTCGAGTTCACAAGGGACAGTATCTCAGCTGCCAGTTGAGAAGACCTGACAAGGTGCACAGCAGAATTACTCTGTGGTCGTTAGTAACCATTGCCTACATTCACTAAATAATACATGATTTTAATGTTTATTATATAACTGTAACTATGTCGGTAATGCTAGTGGGTTTTCATAATTTGAGTGGAAATGTGATGTTTCATGAATTTAGTGCAAAACTATTTTGATTTCTAATTCCTATATTTCAATCTATCCGTTCATCAATACACCTTCCGTCCGCTTTTCCCTGTCAGGGCCATGAGATCCTGTGTTACCGCTACAAATAAATAAAACGATGAAGTTTGTTGTTTTAGTATATGCCAGCTTTAAGAAATGCTGGAGTAATTTGTGAGAACTTGCAAAAAGAAGGAAACAAATGCTTGAGGAATGGTCAGAGTATCGGCATGAGTCATGTCAGAAAAACAGCACAGTTAATGATAACCAATGTTAAACAGCCCCATCATTCGGGGTAAACTGCACCGCAAGACGCATGGATTCACAAAAGAATTAACAACAATGGAAAAACAGCAAACCACAGTCTTAGAATTCCAAAACCCTGTCCCTGTGTTGCTTTACTGAAAATGCTCAACTTTAGGGCAAAAAAAAAACAAAGCTTTGTGGTTCTGGGAGTTTGAGAGCGCCGAAAGGCCAACACAAATAAGTTGATTCCTGTGCAGCAGCCGGGGCGACTCACCATGGTTGATCTGTGTTTTCGAAGCCTCTGTGGAATACCAACCAATGCGGGCACAGGTGTGGGCAGAGTGCGGAAAGGGGAGCCGAACACGAAGGAGTGCTGAGATACTCAAAGGCAACAGCAAGATAACAGTTACCCATGCGTCTGTATCCCTGTGGCCCTAGGCCTCGGCTTCAATAAATATTTATTCTCTGAACAGGGACGGCCACAGTAGTTTGAAATATCTACTAGTATTCATGGCTGGGAGAGCAAACAAGGGCTAAATGCGCTATCCGTAGTAAAGGTAAAGGTTGAGAATTATAGGACTGCAATGAGGGCTCTGGGTGTGAGATGCTGGAAAAAATTCCAGCAGTTACCTTAGCATTATTTACTTTTATTTTATTTAGCAGACGCTTCTCTCCAAAGCGACATACAAGCAGAGGGGCTTTAACACGCAGTATAGCTGAGCTGAGGTCCAGGGGCCTGCATACCTTGTTTAATAAAATATCAAACCTAGAGCAGCCAATCCTCCCGTTTTTTATGGGATCATCCTATATTGGAAAATAAAATGCTATTTCCCATTTTGAAGCAATATGGAACACAATCTGTCCCTTTTTTTCTCTGGGCCAAATACATAAATACCCCCTCCTGGTACCCCCCCCCCCCCCCCACACAGCAAATATTGTCATCATGGATCCCAGGATCCCACCCCCACATTTCAGACTGAGTTAAAGGTTTGGGCTTTAGCAGAGGACTTTAGCAGTTACAGTTATATTGGGATGCACTATATTTTTTATCAGTCTGCCAGGAAAAAAATAATTCGATGAATAATCCTCAGCGTTCTTGGTTTTAAACAAAGCCGTTAGCGGCACATTTAATAAAAGCAATCTGTTTCAAATTACTTCAGCCAGTAATACAGCTCATACAATATGTCTACTGAGAAACTGCCATTTTAAAAAACAGCGCCTTTGTACTGCTATCTCTCAAGGAAAAGCATTATAATTTAGGCCATGAAAACATGCACCAAACAATTGAAAGTGTTTATTTAAGATATTCTCAACCATATATAGATATTTGCTATTGGAAATGGGTGAAGGCCTGCCGTGAATGCAGAGCATAAGTGCCGGAAGGGGGTGTCAAATCAATGGAGTGTTATTAAAGAAATAACAAAAGAGATAATATGCCTTTAAAAAAACAACTCAGATCACTTCTGAAAAGTAAGAGAAAAAAATGCCTAAAACTCACAGAAATGACCCAGGCAGCCTTTAATCCATTACACAAAGTTCCCCCCCAAGTCACTCAGCTGACCCTGCTTATACCCTGACATTGTGGTCAGTCCAATCAGGGTCGGCAGGGCTGCAATTTCTAAGCGGTCACCCATGAATGAAATCAATATCAACATCAACGAAACAGAATTAAAAAACAATACCCAGCCTTAAGTAGTAGTAGACTGCTTCCCATTACAATATAGCCGCACGTTAAACAAAAGGAGCTGTAAAACTTATTGCCGTTCCGTGAAGGGGAAGCATTAACTGGTATTAAAAGCTGCAGATTGGGCAGCGTTGAAGAGACAGGTCTTAAGTCATTTAGAAGGGTGGGGGGTGGGACCCTCCCTTTTCTCCTAAGGCACTGATCATTTTATTCTTATCAACGTCAGTCCAGGCCGGCTCACATCAACAAGACCATATCCCTATAACATTTTTTGTGCACCCACTATTAGACCCGAATAAATATGCTCAAATGATTGAGGTACTTTAGATGTGACACGGAATAGCAATAGCTCTGGATTAGCGCGTAATCAGTGGACGCCTTGACTCTGAATACTCTTGAAGACCCTGGTATCTATATACCCAGAGCAATTATTTCTACGGACATCCCTAGAGGTAAAAGACTAGTGGAATCCTACTGGGTACGCCTATTAAAGGTCAACAGGACATTCTTTTTTTAATCCCCC
Organism: Mormyrus hasselquistii; assembly: GCA_026779605.1. NCBI lineage: Eukaryota > Metazoa > Chordata > Actinopteri > Osteoglossiformes > Mormyridae > Mormyrus > Mormyrus hasselquistii. Next base: position 15,500,099 of record JAODKE010000146.1, read on the forward strand.
TGGACCCACAGCGGTCTGACAGCCCCTCCCTTGCCGGCCTCCTCGCCGCTGACCCTGCATACGTTGGCCCGGCGTGTGAGATTTAACTCCAAATGGCCCATCATCCTTCACTGTCGCAGACAAATAAATCAACACCCATAATCAGCGTATAAATATGCATGAGACACCCTCTGCCTGCTACCGGGTGTTACTCTGTCTAATTGATTGGCAAAGGCCTGAGCTCACTGCCGGCCCTGGGAAGGCCGGGGGGCGGGTATGCGGCAGGGAACTATCCCCCCTAGTTCCCTGCATGGAAAATGAGAAGCCAATGAAACGGTCGGCCCTGTATCCAGGGGCTTGTGCTGTGTAACCAATAGCGGCTTTACACTTCAGCCTCGTGCACCCGGGGTGTGCGGACCCATGGATCGTTATGCATTATGCACTTGCAGGCAGCAAAGACTTAATGCATGCTGATTCACATCTCGAGATGAAAGACGCTGCCCTTCTGCTTCCGGAGATTTTCTGCGTCTGTCTCAATCGGCCACGTTCGTGATGCGACATAAGTTCGCGCGGAGAAGTTTTCATGTCGATTTTTTTTTCCCTCATCTAAATGCTTATTAAGACACATTTTTTCTGTTTTCTTAGTACATCACTGCTGAAGCCAGCTGTTTCCTAATTAAACCAGGATGATATGAGATTTTTTTTCCATTTCTGCCTCCTAGACTTACTGCTGCAGATCACACATTATAAGTCAGCGGCTCTTATCTGCGTTCTGCTAAACTCTCTGCAAAACAAATGCAGACAAACCATAAGGTTCAAAATGGAATTTATGTTCTATTTGCACAAGTACATTTGAATACAATTGAATTTGCTTCTTGCCATATATCCCATCTGTCCACACACACACACACACACACACACACACAGCTGCGAGTGAAGCTTGGGGTTTCAGCACACGCTTAGCCATTTATCTGGTGCTTCTGGTTAAGAATCTTGCTCAAGGGTCTAACAGAAATGTCAGTATTCTGCTGAGGGCTAGAATCCAACCCGTGACCATAGGCGCAGCGTTTTAACCTGCCGAACCTCACACCACCCTGGTTCTGACATTCTGTTTCAACAATGGTAATTTACAATGGCAATTAAAATATTAGTGAAGGGCTCTTTAGCAGGCCTTACAGCCACACCCATTCAGACTACATCCCACCTCAGCAGAAAACAAGCACATCCCCTGATTTAACCAAAGGTAAACAAGGACCTCTCGCTGAATGGTTGACATGCTGTGCTTATAGTTGACTTCTATTGGCTTCTGAAGTCTTGCTTGCTTTTTGGACCCTATCTGTGGAATACAATTTGGACCCGGTACACGTATCACCTCGGTCTGAATTCCGGGCTTACCCCGCGTTTTGACCCTGATACTTGGATTATGTTTTCGTATTGGTCACTCCTTGTCATAGGTTGTTAAACCTGCTTGCTGTGCACTTGGATCACGGAACTTTTTCATTACAGTTCCAGCCCTTTCTTTCCATCTGTTCCTCATTTCTTTGAGTCCTTATACTTTAGCGCATTGTGCTTTTGTTTTGACTGCAACCTTGGACCAGAGCCCAACCTTAAGCGAGACCCAGGCTGCTGTGCTGAGACGTGTGGAAAGTGGTTCCTTTTTTCTACCTTGGCGGGAAGGGAGTTTTAAATTAGATTATTCAGAAGGGGTTTTTGCCGCATTTCCTCCCTGCTTTTGGGGGAAGCGATTCCGAAATTCTTGTCCATTCTGGGCTCCCATGTCACCCTGTGCCAAGTGATTATTATTTACCTGGATAACCAGGTACTCCTCATACTGTACCAACTAATTTTACATGCAAATAATTAACTCAGAAGAAAAATGAAAAAGAAAATAGTGAAACCTCTGGGTTTTCTGTTCTGTCCTATGTAATAATGATTATATTTTTCTTGAACCCTTTGGGGAAATTCTTTTTTTTAACCTCCTGGCTCCCAGGTGAAGATAAGCTTGGAAATGATGGTCAGCTACCTGTAGTGGTGCCCAGGGAGCTGAGGGTTAAGGGACTTGCTTAAGGGCACATAGATGTACCAGGGTCAGGCTTGAACCGGTGACCCTCCAATCACTAGCACAGATGCTTAGCACACTGAGCCACACACTGTACCCCGAAAGAAATCATAAAGTCACGGCAAGGTTAGGATAAGATGACCCATTTCCAGTTTATTTCTTCTAAGGAAATCTCATGGAAGGCTCAGTGCTGGATCTCAGAAGTCTTTTAGTCTCGACTTTAAGTATCTCATTTAGTCCTCATAATAATTGATGGAGAGTACATGGAGAATCGGAACAATTCATCCCAGACCATTAAGCTTTCACCGCTGGAACCAGACACCTAGTTCTGTTAGCTAATGTCCTGTGGTTCTCCTTCATGGATACAGAAGGTGTATAATTCAGGCCGAAATTCACAATCTGTCTGCTGTATTGCTTTTTTCTATCTACAATTCAGGCTCATGCCGCTGAATTACAGTTTTAGTTTACCTCCTTTTGTCAATTCCATTACTTGCAATGACAATGGCTGTTGCTGTTTTCACCAAGCTAACCTCTCATTTGATATATGGGGTATTTTCTTAAGACACGTTAGCCTTTTAAAAATACCTTGCCGGCCATATAAGCATGAACCGCAACACCTCCTTTACTCTGACTGAATTACCCACTGTCAGCCATGCTAATTTATAACACAGACCTCTGTAAGTGACACGTTTATTTTGTGCCTCACAATAGGTATAATGTTGAGAACATATACCAGGCACGGCCCTCTGCATCCACTACTATAGTGGAACTGCAATTTATTTGCCGAACGCACACTGAAATCGTTCACTTTTTCCAGTTACAACAGGGTGACTCCAATGCCAGGTGCATTACCTTCGCAAGACATGTCAACTGCTAATCAGTTTATTGAAAACAGCTGCTACACTTTCAAACTGTGACAAACTATCCTCCAAATCACTTCCAAAGGTGTTACAGTCAGGCGGCAACTTCAAAGAGGCACAATGTACAAGAAATCCTTTTATTTCTTCTCCAGTAAACATTTTAACTAATCAAACCTTAGCTGTAATTCTGTATATGAAAGTTCTGACAGTTCTTTTTATAAGATCAAAGAGATTTGAAAACATTTTATATATACTTTTTATGTATATGCTTCCTATGCGTGCTTTTTAATGATATATGTTATATTTTATATGAAATGTTATGCATGTGAAATATAAGTTAATATTTTTTTTCGTCTTCCCTTATATAACACGACTTGCTTCTTCAACAGTTTCATTTTCCAAAGTCTAAATAAAAGTAGGTAAAAAATTTTTTTTACCTCATATACAGTGGTACCTCAGAACTTGGGTTCAAATTCTAAAAAGTTCGAGTTCTGATTGAATTTTCCTCATAAGAAGTAATAGAAAACTAAATAATTGGTTCCCGGCCCAAAAAAATTACTCTTAAATATGTTTTTTTTTTTAGCATTTAAACACAAAATGAACAGGATAAAACCAGTAGAGCATTTTTTTCTTAATTGCCTCCAAAATGATAAAGAATGTACCCCAGCACTACCCCTGTCCTGCCCCAATTGTCCGTTCCTTCCGTGTGCCGTGCCCCCTCGTTAACCTAGTGTGGAATCCCCATATGATCAGCTTCTGGTTGGAGACTATGCCATGCGGTCCATAGTTTATTTTTATTATTACTCTGTATTTGTTAATTTGTTTTAGGTTGTAACATTTGTATACAAGTTATCTTATGTCGGCGTTCACGGTTTGACTTCTGAGATTCAGATTGAGTTCTAGGTCATTTTTTCTCAAACTGGTTGGTTCAACTTTTAAGAAATTCGAGTTCTAATGAGTTTGAGAACTGAGGTACCAATGTATTTGATTTATTAGAAACAGCTGAAAGACCAAAAACAAGTTGAGATAATTATGGCCATTGGTCATTTCCTCACAGGACATGCAAGTTTAACGATTTATTTTAGTGTGTTTACTAATTTAATACCATTCTACACCAGAGAGGTGCAAAGTTACTCTTTATCAGAAACTGCTGGATGTGGTCAGTAGGAAATTGGGAAAGATGTGCAAAGGCTTTGGGTAGTCAAAGGAGATGTTTAGAGCTATTTATTCTGGGTGATAAATGTATATTTTGTAAGAAAAAAACACAATTTGACATTAGAGTCTAAGCAAATTAATAGTAACAATAAAAACTAAGAATAATTTCTTCCATTCCCCGATAAGTTACTGTTATTGTGCTGGATGGCTAGAACAACAACAATAATTCAGTTCCCAAACCTCCCTTCAGGGGCCCCCCAGGCTCATCCATCCATTTACCGGAACTGCTTGCCCTGTTCAGGGTTGCAAGACAGGGAATAACCCAGGATGGAGCACCAGCCCATCACAAGGCATACTCACACACCATTCATTCATACAGTACATGCACACCTACAGACAATTACCTCAGCATGTTTATGGACAGCCAGGGGAAACCTCCAGACTAACTGGAGGAAACCCCACAACACTGGGAGACCATGCAAACTCCACCCATGGAGAACCTTGACGGAGACTCGAACCCAGGTCCCAGAGCACCACTGCCACACCGTACTGCCTCACAGCCCCAGTCATTCCATGTATCAGTTAAATTTTACCAACGTATTAAACAAATAAATTAGTTAAAAGACTTGACATTGACTTGCCAAACACAGTGTTCTAGTGGTCACGTCGGAAAACACACTTTTACAGACATAATCTTATAGTTTTCCATGTACCAGAAGTTCATTTAAACATAATTTCCTTTGACTGCATAAGACTTATATGTACAGTACTGTATATGTTCCAAGAAGAAGATGAGGTTGCTCTAAAGTAGTTATGCTAACCGTTTTTGTGGCTTGCATTCTTCTTGCTAACTTTCTTTTCTGACTTTACTTTCCTCTATGCCGTTCACCACGAGTGCACTTCAATTAAGCAACATCATTAACATGCAGCGGGAAATAATATTCTTGTTTGACTGCATCATGCTGCACAGAACAGTACTGTATGTTCCCTGTCGCCTTGTAAAATTTAATACTCTGCTATAAGGAAGGTGACAGAGAATATGAATTCCGCCACTGAAGCCAAGCAGTCAGATCTTATGCCTGTTCACATGATGAGGGGTCATATTAAACACAAGAGAACCCAATGGAGACATTTGGTATCTGCTTTGGAAATTGATAAGACCGTCAATGTCTCTAAATGTAAAGACCAAGTGTGGTTAATTGGAGACTTGGAATCTCATTCAGTCCTATTCTTAGGATCCGCAGAGACCAGCAAACAGTTTGTCCCCACAAGAGGAATTGTTCATTTGTTCATTACCCTAAAAAATTCAAAATGATGACCTTACCTAATAATATTCATTCCATTTTAATACAGATGCCCTGTTTTTGACAGAAGACAAAATAACGATGTGTAACTGCTCTAATTTAAATGAGCACATAAAGCAACATAACCAGATCAAGCATTATTAGGCTGACAGGTTCCCATATTATGACAAAAGTTACTATTATAGCAACGGACCTACGAAGGAACGACCTACTTGATCTGAACCTGAGTGATGCTCTGTTATTGGACTTCTGTGCTAACCACAGTTTGTTCATAATGAACACAATGCAGCCTAAACTGCAGTTTGATGATCGATTTTGTAATCATATCATCAGATCTGCATCCACATGTTTTGGACACTCTGGTGAAGAGAGGACACTGGATAGACCTAGTTGACCCAAACCGATAGTGAGGGTGTCCCAGGAGCATCTGGCAGAGGCCCCTGTCTGGGAGACCTTCAACTCATACCCCCTGAAAAACCTTTCCTGCATCCTAAAAAAGTCAGGGGACAGTGAGCCTGAATGGGTCATATCTCACGACAACATTGTGGAGGTGGCTGTGCGGAGCTAAGGCCATAAGGCTGTTGGTGCTTGTTGTGGTGGCAATCCCCGACCCCGGTGGTGGAAACCAGGGGTAAAGGGGGCTGTCAGGCTGAGGAAGGAGGCATTCTGAGCTTGGATCACTTGTGGGACTCCTGAAGCAGCTGACAGGAACCAGCCAGTGTCCCGACTACAGGGGGATCACACTCCTCAGAATCCCTGGGAGTCTATGCCGGTGCTGGAGAGGAGGGTCCATCCATTGGTCAAACCTTGATCCAGGAAAAATTTCATGAATTTTGTTCTGATCACGGAACGTTGGACTAGAACTTCACCCTCACAAGGATACTGGAGGTACTGGAGTCCACATGTGTTTTATGGAGTTGGAAAAGGCATACGATTGTGTCCCTTGGGGGGTGTTTCAGGAGTATGGGGTATGAGGTCTGCTGTTATGGGCCATTATGTACCTCTAAAAATGGACTGAGGGTTTGGTTTGCATTGCTAGTAGTAATTCAGACTCGTTCCTAGTGGGTGCTGGACTCCACTGCTTTGTCACAGATTCTGTTCATAACATTTATGGACAGAATTTCTAGGTGTAAGCAGGGGGGAAAGGGGGTCTGGTTTGATGATCTCACAATCCCATCTTTGCTTTTTGTGATATTGGTGTTATTCAGCCTGTCCCTGAGAATACAGAGGCAAGGCTTGACAATAATTTTGGAGGGTACATTTTCAATGCCTTTTCTTTTTATAAATATTGTAATTTTTATCACAATGTGAACTTTTTCAACAACAACAGACGTGTTTTAATGTTATCCTTTTGCAGCTATGAGTAATGTCTCATTTTGTAAGGAAATAAATTAATGGAGTATCCTATAAGCCAGAGAAGTATTGTTAGAATTGTGTTGTTAAAAATACTCTCTATAATGGCTCAAACAAAGGCCATGAGGGGTCAGACAAAGGCCATGAGGGGTCAAACAAAGGCAGTTGGTAAACAAGTGGCAGGAAATGAACATGAGAAAAAACTAGAACCATAAAGGATCCAGAAACATGAGCAAGAAACACATGCAGGGAACACACTCAAGCACATTCATTGACCAACTAAGGAACAAGGGCAAGGGCAGGCACATAGAAACACATAAAATGAGGGCATGACGAGGGATAAGTGTATTCCATTACTAATAACGCACAAAGAAGAAGGAGCTGAAGGGAACAGGTGAGGGTAATTAACAAGCGCTAAAGACTGAAACAATAGGAGGACCTAAGAATATACAGTACTGTCCAAAACTCTTAGGCAGTCAAAGGAAATTATGTTCAAATGATGTTCCTGTTGGTGAAAAAATATATTATATCTGCCAAAAGCCATTTCCAAACCTCTCCTAAAGAAATCCCGGTATTTATAGTAAACGATACATGCCTGTATTTTTTGACTCACTCACTACTCCACCTTATATGGCTAATTAATACCTCATTAACTTTTATAAAGAAATTAAATTAATGAATGAATGAATTAATTAATTGAGCTGATGGTGAAATTTAATGAATATGCATAATGGCTGGGGTACCCTTGAGGACTGCTTTGAGAACTAAAACGGTGTTCTTCTAGCCGTCAAATTATATATTATCAACTTTTTGGAGAACAAGGAAATACTTCTAAGTTTCAGTTGTGTCACTCCAATTTTCTAATGTTCTAAAGTTAAATTATGTTTTTTTTTTCTGAGCACATATACCCAAGCTACTCAGATAAATAGCTTTAAACATTTCCTTTGACTGATTAAGTGTTTTGCACAGTACTGTATGTAAAATGGAACATAAATATAAAACTAGACATGGGTAGCTATAACCAAAAACAAAAGATACAAAAAACTAGGACCAATACAAGAATGGGGAAATAACGATAAAAATGTCAAATTGCCGCAGGCTCAGCTCATTCAGTCATGTGGCGGCATGGAGAGCAGGGGAATACACTAAGCACTGGGAAATGAACCAACCACAAAAAGGAACGGGATGGCCAGTGACACCTGCTGGTCAAATGAGGAAATGACAGGCTTTGCAGGGACTGATCCTAACAAGCTGCCACTTTGGTTTAATTTAATTTATTTCTGCTGAATTCATTCACATTATGTTTCCTGTTCTATATTAACCTTTTGCACAATGAGTACATCTGTTTTTTGGGAAGAAATAAGTATTTTTTATCCCTATTCCATGCATGTTTTCACCTGTGTGTACGGTGGGGGTGGAGTTAATCTAATATTTTCAATCAATTACAGGGGAAATTTTACTAGCAATGCTGACCCCTATTAAGAACAAAGTCAAACGGGTTAATGGAAAGGGCTTGGAAAAAATGTCATGTGACCTTACGATTCTCTGTCTTGGTATCATAGAAGTTAAATGTGTTTATGGGCCAGTAAGCAGTACTTATAATAACTTTGGAAAAATGTCTAAAGCCAGAGAGAAAATGGCCTTTAAGCACTGAGGGTACAGTAATACTGAAGTCACAGTTAAATAGTCTTGTAAAATACAATGCAGTTGGCTATAAGGTTCATAGGGTAAAATCTTCCCCATAGGAAGTTAATGAAAATCAATTTGTTATATATTTTCACTCATGTTCAGTTCGGAACCAAAAATAAGTCAGTACAAGAAGTTGCTCACATACTTTTAATGTTGTCTTGTGTTTAATTCTGGTTTATATTCTCCTTGACAAAACAGTAACGGGGCCCCTGTAAGGCCAATGTACTGTAATGCATGATGCTGGAATAATACAACATGTTTGAAGGGATTAGGTATTAGACAAGCTCTATAGACTGTTTATATACAAGCGAGGATTACAAATCCTTTTAAAGCAGCTCTTTCGGGACACAACTAGGGACAGTCGGTCAAACAAATGTTAAGTTTGGGGGCCACTTACAGGGTTCAGCCAACCTTAGACACTCAATGCCAGAATAAAAAGCCACTAAGCTCCAAAGAGTCCTTGATTATGTAATTTCAAAGCAATTAACTAATTCTTAGTTCTCTCCTTGTTTAATATGAGATTGGAGATTGCACTGTTCTGTGGGACTTTGTCCTGTATCTTAAATAGACCGTTAGCGTTTGTTTTTTGTGAGTGAGACATGACATGCTGATTCCGACGCCTTCGCCCCCCCCCGGCTCCCCCCCCCCCCCCCCCACTCCAAAAGCCGCCCTGCCATCCCAGTTTCACCCCCCTTTTTTACCATGCTTACCATCACCTCTT
>JAODKE010000146.1:15513206-15541061 GCA_026779605.1 Mormyrus hasselquistii
TATATATGTGTGTGTGTGTGTGTGATACCTAATTGTAACATTATCATTATTATTATTGTTGTTGTTGATATTGTTGTTGTTATAATTTTAGTTGTTGGATGTCCCTGTAATGAGTCTTATGTTTCTTATGGCTGTTTGTATTCTGTCTGTATTCCCCTACACTTTGTTTTCTCCATCCCACCTTTATTATTGTTCTTATTATTATTTCTGTTTACTTTTGTTTTTTCTCTTTTTTTCTAGTACTATGGCAATTGTACTATGACGGGTGACGAGTGTGATTGGTGTACCTTTAATTTAATTTAAAATAAAGTTGTCCTCCAAAGAGGGCGGGTGGTGATGGGTAGGGAAAAAAAAAGTTCTTCCACATAAAACTCTCCCAGCCATGTCTTTATGGGACAAAGTCACGCTGGAACCGAAAAGGGCCTTCCCCAAACTGCCCCCACTAAGTTGGAAGCATAGGATTGGCCAAAATGCTGAGGCATTAAGATTTCCCTTCACTGGAACTAAGGGGCCTAGCCAAACCCCTCACAAACTACCCCATTCCATTATCCATCCTCCATCAAACTTTACAGTTGCCACAATGCAGTCAGGCAGATAATGTTCTCCTGGCATCTGCCAAATTTAGACTCGCCCGTCAGGCTGCTGGACAGAGAAGCAATTGTGAAGTGATTCATCACTGCACAGAACACATTTCCACTGCTCCAGAGCACAGTGGCGGTGTCCTTTACATCACTGTATCCGACGCCTGGCATTGCGCTTGGTGGTGTGAGGCTTGCTTGTAGCTGCTTGACCTCCAGAGCATCTGAGTTTTCATGCTGGGATTAATGCCAGATGAAGTTTGGAACTCTGCAGTTATTGAGTCAACAGAGCGTTGGAGACTTTTACGCATTATGCACCTCAGCATGCGGCAAACCCACTCTGTTACTTTACATGGTCTGCCACTTGGTGGCTGAGTTTCTGTTGTTCATAAATGCTTCCGCTTTGCAATAATACCACATACAATTGACTGTGGAATATCTAGCACGTAGGAAATTTTAGTGACTTATTGCAAAGATGGCATCGTATGACAGTACCACGCTTGAATTCACTGAGCTCTTCAGAAGTACCCGTTCTATCACAAATGTTTGTAAACCTGACTGCAATGCTAGGTACTTGATTTAAACACCTGTGACTTTGGGTCTGAATGAAACACTTGGATTGAATGATTATGCGATATGTCCCAAAACCTTTCTCCATATAATGTATTTTTGAGAGATTTATTCATATATTATACAGTTAATTGACATAATCTGCATCTCATTTTGTCACAATTAATATATAGCATGACTACATTCTAAGTACTAATATGTTATAAACATTATGTTAAAGGATTATTTGTCTTTTATCATAAGTAAAAATAAAGTGTAATTACTTAGGGCAGGCGCAGGGAGCCGTGGATATAAGAAAAAGAGATTTATTATCGGGCAGACAAACTCTAAGACACACACAGCGTTACTTCAATGATCGGACTGGGGAAACAAACTGAAACGTGGACTAAATACATGACACTAATCAGAACAACTCAAAACAGCTGATGAACACGAGGATTCCACACGGGGCTGATGAGGGGGCGTGGCACACACGAGGGTCGGACGAGCAGGTCATGAGACTTAGATGATATGGTATTATACTTATTTATCTTTTAGATGTTCCTGGAACATATAAATGTTGCATAATTACAGGAAACAGTCATGAAGAGGATTCAGTTTGCTCAGTTAAAACATGAATGTTGACTTTCACGGTCTAAATGTCCATTTATACTTTGAAGCGCAATGAATGCACAATGCGTACAGGTCTGTGCACAAAAATCTGGATGCACGCGTTCGGGGAAGCGGAGGATTGCATAGTCATAGCTGATGACCAGTGGGATTTGGGGCTCCTGATTGGATGGGTAGCCCTAGAACAAGGTGTACAAAAAGCAGAGTCAAGTGCCGAGGACTGAAGTGAAGACTGCAGAACTCTGGCAAACGGACAGCATTGGAACAGGACGCCAGCTAACCCAAATCACAAAACTCGAGACAAGACACTGGGTCACCCAAAACAGCAAACCCAGAGACATGATGCTGGCACACAAATCCACAAACCTGTGACAATGGCAGCACATCTGAACAAAACCCAGAACAAAAAACACAAAAACAAACCAAACCAGCTCTGAGCCTTGCGCTCAAAGAGCAACGGCAACTGAACATCGAGCGATGATCACTGCTCGATCTGAATGAGATTCAGAGCCTCTGAGAGCCTCTGAGAAAGCTAGCTTTATATTCTCCATCCATCTACCGCTTATCCATTACAAAGTCCTGGTGAGCCCTGGAGAATATCCAGGGAAGCTTGGAGCATGAGGCAGGGGACAGAGGTTATGTTTTCCCCTAAATCATAGATCTCTTTTGCTGCGATGAGTAAAGAGGTGCAGGGACAGGACAGACAAGGCAGGCCATTACCTGCCTCCCCCCCCCACCCACCCCAGCTGGGCTGATTGCATAGAACATTACAACAATAAATCTCCTTTATTTGTGTACGCTGTTTTACACCGTAAAGTGAAAATAAAGGAATTATGTTTATTAAATTATCTTTATTGATATAAATTATGTAGATTTAATGCTAAAATAATGGTCATAAGTTTTGCCATGTTGGGTGGGGTGCGTCGGAGGGGCCCGTGGAGTTTTTTGCTCAGGGCCCCAGTGTCCCTAGAATCACTTCTAGTTAGGGTTAGCTCATACTTTAGCTGATCAGAATCTATTACAGCTACTCAATAGAGCTCATTATAATTGCAGGTTTGCCTTGTGTTTGCAGACTTTTGCATCGTCGATATGTGCTTGGTTTTGTTTTATATTTTTTAGTACATTGATGCATTTTCTATAACGGCTTGTCATGGGGGTGCGACACCGACCCAGAAAAGTATAGGGCTGGACTGGTCATCTGGGGTACCGGGCATTTTCCCAGTGGGCTGATAAGTACAGTATGTGGGCAGGATCTCCCCCCTTGGCAACATTTACCATAGAGGACCCTAAAGTCTGGAGCTGATTTTTAATCCCAGGCCAACCTGGGATGTGGCGCCAATCCACCACACACACACACACACACGCACACACACAGACACACACACACAGACAGACACACCCCTGTGGATATTTTTGCAGCTCTAATTCACCTAAGCATGTTTTTGGACTGTGGCAGTAAATGGCAGTAATGCCATTTACAGTTACATCCATATCCTGTCTGGACATGCCCATGGGTTTGCTTACTAAGTGGATAGGGAACCTACCTAATGATATGGTAAATTAAACCAATATGATGGATCAGAATATAGTAAACATGAAAACTAGATAAACACTAGATTAACATGCACAAAATATATGTATTTCCTAGTATACTAGCTTCCCATCTTGCAGATTTTGAAATATTTGACAATTTTATTCTTTCCTCCCAGTCACTTTATTCCAACCCACCTACCTGATATCTTAATCATACCTGATATCTGGTTTGACCTTATTAATCATTGTAGTAGTTTGTTAATGTAATACTACAACGTAATTTGGATTAAACCAATTGTGCAAAACATTTTTTTCACATTTCAGCTCAAAGCACGCATGTTTGAGGTAGCGTAAAGGCAGGGTTGGCTCTACCTTTTCACGGGTCACGATCATTTCACATTCTCCATCACTCAGGTAATTTGGGGGCAACTGGGAAACTGCCTGTTCTGCCTGCAGCTAGATCCGGCCCTGCGTAAAGGTACAGGAGCTGTCGTCACTCAATAAGCAATAGATAGGGAGTTCATATCTAGCGCAGATCTAGAGGAACTAGACCTGATAATACGCATAATACACACTGCAAGAATGACCTTTTATATCTTTGGACAGCTTCTATTCATTCGGCTGTTCTGTCAGAGAGACCCTCACTGGTTGACTCACTGATTTAAAAGCAGGGGGTGTCAGGCATCTTGATTCCACATTATCACTCCACATTAATGATTAATTGGGATATTTATTAGGTAGATTATAGCTGTAACTAAAAATAAGTTTAATTTCAAAAATGATTATCTGTAATAATATTATCATCTCCATGCATGAGATAATTGGCAAGGTGATTTAGACTATACTATTATGTTATGCAAAGTACATGTAGACTGCTGAAAAGACCTGTTATACTGTATAGACCACTTGCAGCACTATTTTGTGGAAAGGGTAAGGAAAAAGACATTGTGCTTCAAAGAAACCATTTCTCTTCTAAATGTTTTATCCTACTTTTTTTTTTCCATCTTATCGCTGCTATCGGGTGATGACCTTGACAAAAGCAATGTGCAAGGAAGGTCATTTCTAGGTTTTCCCGCTTTGTCTTGACAAGGTATTATCAATACTTCTGAGCGATGGTGGTGAGAAAGAGTGCAAATTGTTGCGAGGAGAGACAGCATCGATGAGCAGGTATGGAAAGACAGGAACAGTGGTGGAGTTGGTGGAGCCTCAGGCTGTGGTGGGTCCCCTGCTGGCTGTCAGAAGCTCCAGTGACATTAAATAATCAGTCTGGGTCCAAGGAGAGACCCGGAGATGATCACTGTCCAAAAGCAACGGTAGGAGGGCGTGCAGCTGGCTCAGATAATCAATACCTCCTTTTCTCTGTTGCCCCGACAACCTGACAGAGCTGCTCTCCACATGTTTGCATGTGTCATCTGGCTGAAAGGAAAAGTCACCTTCTAACATCTAATAAGATTTCTCAACAAAAGAGTGCAGGAACCCACAAGAACTCCTATGTAATCTAATCACGTAGGCTGTTCAAAGTCCAGGTTTGCAGATTTTTAAAATCTTGATCAATAAAGCTTGAACACAAAAGTTAGGGTACTAGGGTAAAACTGCACATTCTCCCTAAAATAATAACGTAATAAAATCAGAAGCAACGACAACGAGGTCAAAGGTTGCATCCCACATTGAAATCTTAGATTTGAAAACATTAATTGACCTTCAACCCCTACATCACAAAAACGGCTTAAACATTCATGCCTCAAAAATGTCATACCTATTTATCTACACAAGCATTAACTACAATTAGGCAACTGCAGGCTCAGGTATAATAAAGATCCAGTGTGGTATTGCAAAGGATTTGTGTGTTTTGTTACTCTCAGTAACAGGAAGTCCTCCACCACGCCTCTGTCTTTGGATTCCAATTAAGCAAGAGTATTATAAAGTGAAGAGTATTATAAAGTGAATGTGAGAAAAATAAAGTTTTTATTGTCCTCCCCGTAAATTCAGTGTTAGCACAGCGCCAACAATAGCGCATTAGGGCAGAGGGTCTTGCACCTTAATGACAGCAAACTAGCAGGACCAGCCTACATGCCGCTTCTCCTTATAGCCTTTTCTTTCTACAGTGGGGCTTCTTCCCGGAATATCCTCACCCATGCAGTGTAAAAGCCTATATAGTCACTCCGCCCAACCAAACAACCAACCAACCAACTATCCAGGCAAGAGATAAAGCAGCAAGATAAGATGCCATCGATCCCAGTTGCTGGTGTTGAAAAGAAAAAGGTCAGTAAGGAGAGGACCTTGACGCACGGCAACATGCGAGATCCAGCTTCGTTGTTCAGTTGTAACCGAAAATCAGCTTCTTTTCTTTTTAACAAAGGCTCCCAAAAATGGATATTGATCTAGAATAAGATGCTTTTCCCTTGAGAACAGTGAGTACTTTTCAGTTCTGTACAGTAGTCCTGCACTTCCCTTTCATCATAATCAGATAAAAATGCCAAACTTTAGCTAAGGTCACAGGAACATCGCCATTTTTATTATTGCTTCTGTGTTGAAGTACATGTTCCCAAATTGTGCAGAAATGCAACAGCAGTATGATCAAATAAACGAGCTTGACCACATTTTTGCCAAAAATATCAATATGTATACTATAACAGAAGCATTGATCCCTGGAACAGAAAAACCTTCAGTTCTGTTGTCTCATGTAGTTTTGATACTGCATAAAATAAGTCTAAAATATGAACTCTTATTAGCATGTTCAGCACTTATCCAGCATCTTATGAATACTATTGAGCAAAGCAGTACTAATCATTTTGTGACATGTTAATGAAATGATGTATCCTGCATTTTGTTTTTAATTTATCCTGCAGGCACATTTCAGACACCTCTGAAAGCAATTATTCGAGTTATTAGACAACAGACTCAGCTGCTTTCAGAAAATAATAAACTATTTCGCGAAAGCAACCAAGATAATTCCAATTATATAGAAGTATGCAACACTTTGGATGGAGAAGGTGCTATGTTCTGTTTAATTTTAATACAGCCATGTTTTGCAACCTGGTCCTTGGGGAACAGGGGCCCCTGAAGAGAGTAAACCTACAGTACGGACCATCTACAGGTCCCCAAGGACTGGGTTGGGAAACGTTGAACTATAGTAAAAATCATGGGTCATCACCATGGCAAATTCTGAGAATTCTGACTTGTATTGTGATCCAAGTTCTGTTTTTACCATAGTCTTGGACACTACATGTACTGCAGACAGGATGACAACTGGTGAAAACCAGTGCTGGCACCAGAACAAATCTGACAGGAGGTCACATTGGGTGGGGGGGCCTGGGGGCTTGAGGGTGGTTAGTGGCAATAATTTGAGCTGTCGATGGAGGGGTGAGCAGACAACCTGTAGCCACGCCCATGGGAGAGAGTGAATTCATTTGTTTTAGGATGCATACGTTATTAAAAAAAAAATTTAAATAAAAGATTGTGTCCTTGGTGGGTGGCATTTGGGGGAGTACAATGGCTTATTTGGGGGGGGGGGGGGGGCATGGTCCATTAATCCCCCCCCTTCCCCCGGGAAAAACATTGAGGGTAATTAAAAAGATATTCTTTGCGGTTTATTTTACATTTGAATAAGCCATTCATCATTGCTTATGGGTGTCATAAACCAAGCGTCACACAGCATGTGAACGTGCCCCTTTGAACCCGTGCCGCTGCTTTTTGATGCGTGACGCAGCATTCCAGTGACACCTCTTACCAGAAAACACAACATAAAGAATTTATCCAAGCAGCTTAGAGAAAGGGATTCCTTAAGTCCTGCATTGTACTGTACAGATTTTCTAGTTACTTTAAACAAACAAGCCAATATCTTGTTCAAATGCTGATATTAGTAACTTGGGTGCGACAGTGTGAAACTAGAATAATAAACAGTCCTCGAAGTGTGAAGTCCACTATGCTGTCACAATCCAGTGACATTATACCCCTAATACTCCACCTCAGAAAATAACAATAAATAATGACTAACAAATCCTGACCTGAGGCCCAATTTCGTGTTTATATAAAGAGCTTATGTAGTTTCATCTACAGCTTTTCAGAACAATTCTTAAGTGACTGTTTAATGTGTAGAATGTCAGTGATACTCTTGAAGGCTACAGCTGCTCCGTCTCTACATTGGCTGTCCTGTTATGAGGGAAATTGGAGAGAGCGAGGCTGCTGGGCCAGCACACGGTTGTCTACTGTTAATGAGCATGGCAAGTATTGGTTGTCCTTCACAAAGTCTTATGGTATAACACACCCTCCGGAACTGAGCACTGCTAACTTTCTCGACTTTTCAAAAACTAAGAAAAGAGCATAAGGAATATTATTTCATAAATATTTGACCATTTATCCATCCAGGGGTTCTGCTCTGTGCTTTGTGGAAAAGGGAGAGAACAATGTAATGATTTACTCATATTTCTCATGTAATATTTTACATTCCAAAGCCATGTTAAGTTTCGATAACCTTAAAGCTCTTTCCTTTCCCCCTACATCTTTTGCTGTACTTATTCCTGCCTAGTCCATGTTCCCCCCCAAAAATGTATTATTTTGTGCCCCATTTCTGAGTCATCTCTAGGTTTCTGTTCACTGCCCTGTCAGGAGCAATTTTCAAAATATCTATATTCTTGTCAGTTGTACCTTTATTCTGTTTTGATTTTTAGCCTTGAGTTCGGCTGATTTACTTTGATCATCATATTCATCTTTACTCTGCCTTACAGACTCCCAGAGGCACGTTAGCAGGCCATTGGACAGGAGGTCCAGCAGATGCTGTAGCCAGGAGTAATCGAGGGAAGCAGCCTGCTTTCAAGTCCTGTTATTAGGGTTCTCAAACCTGTCAACACCCACCAGTTTTGTAATGATCTCCAGAGCTGAATACAGTATCTCTGATTAATCCCTATACAAAGACCAGGAACAACAAGCTAATAGAAAGGTTTGAATAGGCCCATTTCATCTCTACATTGGATCTCTCCAAAGATACTTGGCAAGTACCACTGACTCCAGCCTCCCAAGCTAAGCCTGTTCTTCAGTGCCCCTAGAGGGCACCGACAGTATACAGTCCTCCCTTATGGGCTGCATGGAGCTCCGGCCACCTTCTGCCACCTCATGGTTGAGGGCCAGAGGCCACATTGGATCATTGCCATGCCCATTCGATGTACTGAGCAGAACACCTTTGGTGGCCAAAGAGGGTGCTGGATGACCTAAGGGAGGTGGGGCTTAACACGAGACCCCATACAGTGTCACCTAGGACTACAGAAGGTGCATTACCAGGATCCGGATACCACAGGAAAAAATTTCAGCTTTTTGGGGGCTCATTTATGGAAGTATGCATAGAACAGTTCCTGAAAATCGTACGTGTACATATTGCTGGTACATACAAGTAAATTGGCATTTATCACTTGTGTTTATGAACAGCTATATAAAGTAAGTGATGGTTGCTAAATCTCCTGTATTCTAAATATGAGGGTGTGGACACGGCAACACTAATTTAAATAAATGCCCTCAATGAATCATATATGAGCATATAACAGCCGCATGACACACAACATAGCTGCACAATAGGAGTGTCAGGACCAGTACCCAGTCCCTTGCGTCTTCTCCCCATTTGGTCAACAGTGTTCATTGGCCATCTCATTTGATGTTACCCTAGTGTGTCTCCCTGCTCCCCGGGCCACCACGTGGCTTATTGAGCTATGTGGTCGACTATCATCTTGATTCTCCACATAGTTGTGTGTTTGAGACAGCCAGCCTAGTTTTTATTTAGCATGTTATTTTGTGTTTTCCTGGTTTGTCATGTGTTTACGTATTTCAGGTACAGTTCCTTTTTCTTGTTCCCTGTTTGTTCAGTTTTCCTTGTTTTAGTTTCCCTTGGTGTTCAGACCTTTTCTCTACCTATTGATTCACTGCCCCCACCTGTTCCTTGTTGCCCGAAGCCCATAGTAATTGGTTATGGTTCTCACCCGTTCCTCATCTACTCTTGTTATCAGTCTATTTAAGTACATTTGGTCTGTTCCTTAGTCAGTCATTGTAGTTGTTTGTAGGTGTGGTAGTTTCCACGTGTATGCTATTGCTGTTCCTGTGTTGTTCTCTGCCTTAGTTATTGTACTTTACCTATTTTGTTTTTGACCTCGCTTGGTTCTTTTTTTTTGGTTCTTCCTTTGTGTTCTGTTTTGGGTAATAAAACCATCTGTTGAGAGCTATTATGTGGGTTGTCCCTCCTTCATCATCTACTGTCGCAACAAGGAGAATGTGTTGCAGGCATGAACAGCCATACACCCTTATCCCCTTAATGCTATTTGTAATAATTTTGTACTATACGATTGCATTGTGACTTAACTATATTTTGCTATTAAGAAATAGTTAAAAGGCCAAAAGTTTTGAAAAAATTGACAAATACCATACTATGCATAAAACTGTGTAAACACTCAATTTACACAGAGATCTGCATGTATGATTGGTTAGTAAAACCCCAATTATGTGCCTTCCTGGGGTATATGAGTTTTATTACTGGTCTATCTCCTCTTGTCCTGATTTTCAGCCCGTACAGCCCCACTGTCAGCCCTTACAAAGAAAGGCCAGCAAGAGAAGGTCATCTGGACTCTTGAGGCAAAAACTGCATTCCAGGCCCAGTAGTCCTATGAGCCACAAATTCTGACCACCTGATTTTCATCCAGACTGACACCTCCAGCACCAGGCTGGGGACAGTCTTGGTGCACAATTTTGGGGTCAATACTTGTGAAGTGGGTGGTCACTCAGCTACAGTACTACCTTACGGGTCTACAGTTTGTGCTGGTCCCTGTGTGCCCCTATGTTGGACCATGTGCTCCTACAATGGATGGACCAGGTGCATGACACCAACGCACATGTCACCTGATGGTTCCTCTCTCTGCGGGACTTCTTGTTCCAGGTGCAGCACTGGCCAGGTTATGTACCTGCTAGAGCAGATGGTGTCTCCCTTTTCAAAGCCTTCTTGGAAAATGTCTTCTCCGAGCGTGGAGTGGCTTATATGGGGGTGGGACCTGTCATCATGGTGCCACACCTGCTGTTCCGGCTGTCGGACAGGATGCTCTGCACTAATTGCAGCACCAAAGTGATTGACAGTCGTACACAAGCTCTACCCCTAATCAACCATGGCTGGAAGCCACTGATAAGGAAAGAATACCCAGAAGGAAGAATGGAAGTGCAGCATAAAGAGTGCCTCAAAGGAAGGAGAAGATCCCTGCTAGGACCAGTGGACCCGCTATGAAAAGCTTGCTCGACAGTAGATGCTAGGGTAATAACATTCATGACCCTCAACTGCCATTGCTCCCCTTTTTAAACATTGTTTTCTTTCCCTCTCTTTTAGATGAGCCTAGAACAGATTAGGGGGACCTGGATATCTGTTAGATAGCACCCCTGTACCACCACCTCTTCCTGAGGATCCCACAACCTTGTTTTGCATTGTATTACACCCTTTGTAAAATGAGCACCGGCCTCTCCATGCTGACTCTTGTGATGTATCTGTTGCTGTGTGTTTGCGCTCCACAGTTATTACTTGCTCATGAAATGCACCTTAAAATGAGCCATCTTGTCTTTATGTTGGTGGCAAGACTGTACTGGTGGTATCCATTTTATATGATTGTGTTTCTGGATGTTACATTTAGTGATTTAGTCAATAACAGGAAGTGAATTCTGCAGAAATTGTCCCTATCATTCTGTCTCATGCTCTACCAGAGTGCTTTGTGCAAAGACTCCTGATGGATGGTTGCCCACCAGCTGTAAACCATCCTTGACACTCTGCTGCAGTGCTGAAAAACCCTTGTCGCGCCACTACAAAATGTGCTAACGCAGTCCCAGGACAAGCCCGCTGATTTTGCAAACCCTAGTACAGTACCTGCTGAGCATGCTACGTTTCTTGGTTGCAAGATTTTTAATTGCATTCCTGCGCTGTTCCCACATTGTACTGGTTCTCACCACTCTTTGCTAGAAACATGTTTGCGAGAAGAGAACAGTATGTTTAAAGCGTTTGTTATGCTGTTTTAAGATGTCAAAGGTAACATTTACTGTAAGAGAGAGATGATCTGCTATCTGACTAGTTCTAGGTCAGTATTCATTCCTCTGCTGCTCTGTCTTTTAGCTACGTCGTGGGAAAATAATAGGTCAAACATAACAAAGCAGGCCATGTTTTTTTTTTAGTGGAATTTAGTGTTGAGGCGGCAGAGGTACGGGAGACATGAAACCAGGAGGTGCAGCTTTTGACGGATTCATACACTCACCATCCTCAAGTCTGCAAATGCACATTCACTCACTCTTAGAGTTTCCTTTGAAAACATGAATCATCCTCTCTATTACAACATCACCCGATCCCCACTTCTCAGCATGTGACATGTTTTATAGCAAACAGAATATTATAAAGGCCAACCACAAGCCAGTCTTTATCGCACCATTTCAGGCATGTTGTTCGTTCCTGCTGAACCAACATTGAACCCTGTTCTGCATCACTGGATATCCAGGTCTGTTCTTATAAAAAGCGATGTCTATTTTAACATTAATCCCAAAAAGCAATTTTAACCACTTATTTGCACCAATCTAGAGCACTTTGTAACATTTTCAATACCCTGGATGGGATGTTAGTCTTTAATAACATTTTACTAATTTCTTTGCATCATGCATTTATCATTATTAACAATAGTGTCGTGATGTTTATGTCGACTGCTGCTTACCCTATGAAAGCTGTTGCTTCAGAACTAATATGCGGCTACAGAAAATTCATTTGTTCACATATGCAACACATGATATTTTTAAAACGAGCATTAGGAAATCCGTATTTCACTCGTTAGCTTAAAATGCTGGGAAGAGGCTAGGCTGAGATACAAGCAGCTAATGAAAGTTGTTATTCCGATGTAATCTCAAACCATGGTGGAAAATGATTTTGCCATAGGGCTACAATATTATAAAGAGCAGAGGGCCCAACAGAAAAGTGCCTTTTTCTGGTCTGTGCCTGGTACACTGCTTGGAGGCACTCAAACAGCTCATTATATGCTATAACATGAACTGCTGTTGCCTTATTTCTGTGAGGTCGCAATGACTAAGGATGAGATAAACTTAGAAAGGTTACATGGTCAGTAATCCCTGACAAAAATCATTGGCTGATTTTTTATAGCAAAGCATTGCTATTAAGTCTTGCACAAATGAAAGGAAATTGAAGTCTGATAAGCTTATAAAAAAGATTAAACTATCAAGCATAGGCCCTGATTCTGGCATAAATAAGGCTTCTGTAATGGAACAGTTTCATCCAACTGCTTTTCTGGGTACAATTTGTTTTATTTCCTGCAATCATAAGAGATATGGAACAAATTTGTAAATATTAGGCTTGCAACTTATTCCAGCCTCTGTCCATCAACTTTCTGTGACCTAGTAGCGATTTGCAACATAATCTTCACATTTTCTGTATCATAAATAATTTATACATCAAAGTAATTTCTTGTGAATGAAAATTGAACTGAAAAATGAAATATAAGCTTCCATATCATTCAGTTTCATGTAACATATTTTTACCCTTTGTAGATCATTTCACTCATTATAATACTAATGCTGTTTCATTTTTTCAGTTCCTTTACTGTGTTTTTAATCTTAATCTTGCTTAATCAAAATAAAAAATGTGAGAAAATGTATTTATCTAAAATACAAGTAATTTCCCCCAAATTACTACCAGAAATGACCTAAAATCATACCCTATGGATCCCCCACACCATGATGCCAGGAGTAACGTTGGTGTGTCTCTCCACAAAGTTGGCCATATGCGCACATGACAGTCATCCATGGTAATGCAGAACCGAGATTCATTGCTGAACATGGTACAACGCCACCCATCATCAGTCCCTGCCTCCTGGTTACAGCACCACTCCAAACGCAGCCGTCTTTGTGCTGGTGTTGACAGCAGCCTACACATGGGACGATGAACCCCTAGTCCGGCTGCTGCCAGTCATCGAGACACTCTGCAGGATGACATGGGGTGTCGTAGAGAGTCCAATACCTGTGTCCGGATGGCAGGTACAGATGTCATGGGGTTCTGCAATGCTTGGCGCAAAACACGACGATCCTCCCTTGGTGTGGTCTGTCTTGGGTGACCGGAACCTTCATGGCATGTGTGGGTGCCCTCACGTGCTCATTGGTTCCAACATCGGGCGACTGTGACATCTGCATGCCCTACATGCTGGGCAAGTGCTGGTAATGCTGTCTAATGCGTCTACGAGGCATCCTCTGTGTCTGGTTACTAGACGTGCCAGTTCCTTGAAAGTCAAATCATTTCCATACCCATCATTGGTCTGCGCTTGTGCCAAATTACATCCAAATCGGACCATTACTTCTGCGTGCTTCATTTCGTTTGTCACCAAGTGTACATGTAAAATACGTAAGGTACATGACAAATATGTATACCGTCACAGCCCTAGGAAGGTGTAGCATTTACAAAATATACAGCTTGCCCTAACAGTAAATGGAATAATATTTTTGTTTTTTACACATGTTACATGTGCAGTGGATGGGGGGGGGACTGAGAGACAGAGCCATGATACAAATGTGCGCCATCTCATGTCACCCACTCAGATTCAGACACCCCTAATTTATATCCAGCGTTTCCCACAGAATTTGTGGCGGTGGCTGACAGGTGTGTCCGCATAGCACACCAACACTTTCTTTAATTATCATAATGCGTGAATTTCCCGCTTTGTTTTACAGTTGGGTGCTGAACCTGCACAAAATCAAAAAATAACCTTCTTAGATATAGGCCTACGCTCAATTGAAAGTAACACAAATAATGGTCAACATCAAGTTCACCAGGCGGTTCTCCGTTTTACACAGGCACAGTGGCTATAAAAACTCCTATATTTAGCTGATAGAAATAAATTTTGCTCTTAGGAACAAAAGTAGCTAGCCTGAGTTCTCAGTAATGTAGCTAATGAAGCCTTATATGACAAACCACAGCATGCCACGGCCTGAGCATGGCTGTTGAAATTAACTTGAAGGCCACTACCAGGCCAGAAAGTTAATTCATTAGCTCTAGAGTAGAGTACTGCTGTTTGCTAAGTGCTCTATTTTTCTGTCCTATAATGATATTATAATATATTGTAGTATCTTACTATATACTTTACCTTAAAGTAATTTGCACTGAGCACCAAAGCAGCTGGAATTACTAGTCATAGGAAAATGAAGTTTACAATAAGCAAACTGGGCCCAGAAAGACGTTTCATGTGATTTACGTGAATCAAGACAAATATGGTGATAGGCTATATTTAAAAGTCTGTAAACCTGCGATCATCGTTCTTAAAATGACAGGAAATAAATAAAAAACATAGTTATTTATTTTAATATTTTAAATACATAAAATACAATCTCTCAAAGTATGTTGTTACAAGTTACGTCTTTCTTTTTTCCTTCCAGCAAAACACAAATGACAAAATACTTAAAACTAATTAAATATGTATTTTAAATATCATATTTAATTGAAATAATGCCTGTCTCTGTATGTAGCAGTTTATTACCCCCTAAATATTTTCCCTATTATTTTAAGATAAGATATACTTAACATGAAACATGTATTTAAGTTATCTGTTTTAATATTAATTTATTCATGAAGTTCAATGCGGGGCTTGGCTTTCTGTTGCCTTGGGAGTCAAATCCATTAGCAATTTGCAATATCCTTTCCTCTCATCGAATTTATAAAGTATTTTTGGTCACCCTTTGAGGGGACATGAATATGTAGTAGTAAATGCTTACTTAATGTATTAATTAACCAGTAACTAAGTGTTAGTTATGTGCTGATCCCATGTCTGTTCATCATTAAACAATCATGACGGTTCATGTATTCCATTCAGGCACTATATTAGATAACAGTTAACTAATTAGTTAATGATGGTAAGACTCCACTTGAGGGGGCAAAAATGGCTTAACTCAATTTACTACTCAAGAACAAATCATGAAGTAATATAGTTTTACGTATGAAATACATGAACTGTCATGATTGATTATTGATGAACAAGCATGGGATCAGTAAACACTTAGTTACTGGTTAATTAATGCATTAAGTAAGCATTCATGTCTCCTCAAAGTTACATGATTTTTACTTATGATGTACACATTTTTTGTGTATAGATGCTTTCTTCTTTTTTTCCCTAGAATCAGTCATGCTGTATATTTTAGGCTATGTTACTATCCCAGTCTAATCTCTGCCTGTTTGTTACTGCCCTGGTCTTGTGGTACATAGAGGCCACCTTACATTCTTTTGATAAAACCCTGATTCTTGTTAGAATTGTGGGCAGTCATGGCTTAATGGTTAGGGAAGTGCATCCGTAATTGAAAGATTGCAAGTCGAAATCCCTGACCAGCAAGATTCTGCTCCCCGGGCATTGAATTAGCTGCCCCCCGCTACATCACATTGTCACATATAGGTTACATGCAGACGACACATTTAGTTGGTGTATCTACAGTTAATCACGTAATTCTAATTACATTAACTATATGCGAAATGCTGGCAAATTTGATCATGGTCAGTTGTAGCAAATCTGCTATTTAAAATATTATTGCTTATGACATTGACACTATGACTCAAACATCCAAGCTATTGTCTGCAAAGGTCAATAGTTATTAATGAGAATGGCGATGGGTGCGGGTGCTCAGTTTGACCACTGGCAAACTGCTCAGTCATTGTTATTGCTGCCAAATATTGCATTTAGTTCATCCCCACGTTTTTTATCTTATTTTTTTGCAGATACTGCTATTTTTTGTGTACAAAGTACCTTGAGTGTTAGAGCTAGACTGCTGGCCAGCTATTTGAAGTTAATTACATTGCTTTCAGGACATATAAAAAAATCTTTTATGGCAATGTCTGAAGAAAAAGACTATTTTTGGTGTTGGTGTGTATTTTCTTCTGTCTCTTTTTCAAGCAGAACAAACAAGGATGGAACTACATTTGAACTCTGAACCATGTGACTCCCAAGGGGAATATAACAGATATTTTTGCATACGCGCACAGTTCCCTTCAGAGGAAGGAACTGTATTGCTATTCTGTTTACAAGACAAAATCTATATTCAAATGTTTGTAAAATATTACTTAATATTTTTTTCAATTATTTATCTTCCTTTTAGGGAAATCCAGAAATAAGTAATTATTGAAGAACCTGAAAATACAGGGGTTGGTTTTTGGAACCGACTGGAGAGATGGTTTTAATTTACCCCTTGTCTGTTTTGCTCCCCACCTCCTTGGCCCAGAAGGAGCCGGTTCTGGGTCTGGCTGCCTCCTGTGAACGGCGCTGGCTTGTCACCGTCCATTAAAGGTGCAAACACTGAGGCACAGAAAAACAAAACAAGAAGCACGGCCTCATTAACTCCAGGTCAAGCTGCATTAGGATTAAACACACAGGAAGTGACATGACTGGCACACTGCTGCAGCAGCCAACCACTGGTGGTGGGATTCAGCTCTTTCTCTCTCACACACAAATGGATAAGCAGAGGAGTAAATTTCACCTACAGTGTATCACTGAAAACACCCTGAATCAAGCAAAGATATTTTAGCACATTAATAGCAATATCTGCATAAATGCTGCACTGATAATGTTTTATTAAATTTATTAAAGAATTTATTAAATCCTTGTTCGTTCATTCATTCATTCATTAATCTTCTATACTGCTTGTCCTATTCGGGATCACAGGGGTACAGAGTCTCATTTGAAAGAAATGAATCGAAAAGACTCATGACACTTTATAATTCATCAAGTTTCCTAGGGGCCCAGAGATGTGACAAGGTCTGATGAGAGACACCAGCGTGATGAATCAGCTTTGCAAGGTGAGCGTGGTGTTCCTGAGAAGAGGTGAGATTCACTACGGCCTGAAACCTTCAGATGCATGGGGAACATGAGGAACACTGCAGCCTGAGATCTCGAGGTGGGAGGAGCATCTTCAGCTGACTCACAGTCCCGGTCTCTGGTTCAATGGCGGGACTCTAATTAAACACAGTTTACATGCCACCCTCTGGAGCACATGGGCTTAGTTTCACAAAATGCTCCAGACTGATGAATGATTACTTCTTAACACGCAGTTCTCAATCTGTTTTGGGCTTACAGTGTCACTCTGGCTTGGGCTGCAAGCCTCTTCTAAGATAATTTGAAATTTCAATTTTATTAATTCTCTCTCTCTCTCTCTCTCTCTCTCTCTCGCTCTCTCTCTCTCTCTCTCTCTCACACACACACACACACACACACACATGCAGGTTTGTAATTATATCTTTATGGGAACTCTACATTTATTTCTATGGGAAAACTCTAATCCCAAGTTAACAACCTTAACCCCACCCAGCCCTAACCTTAACCATCAACACACAAAATATGAGAATTTTTGCATTTTCAGTTTCTTGATTGCATTCAAAAGTCTTTGTGGGGACCTGAGAAATGGTATCCACAGCATCGAAATAGCAGGTTTTTCTTACATTGTGGGTAAAATTTGGCCCCAACAATTTAATATAACCATAATACACAGACACACACACACATACAGACACACAAACTCGCAGAGAGACACATGTGCAAAAGCATCAATTTAAAGCTATATAGATTGGATTGAATAGATTTACATTAACTGTTTATTGTATCCAATATATATAATTCTTCAGTATCCTATGAAAACATCCGCTTGTCTAGTGTAAATCCTTTAAATAATTTTTGTGGCATTTTTCACTGATTCGTAGGACCTTATTTGTGAGTTCAAACTGACAAGATTGTCTTGCCATTTACTGATTACCATATGTAACCATTCTAGCAAAAGATTTTTAAATTCAAGAGACATTTCTATACATATACAGTCCAAAACAATTCTCAATAACAACTGTAGATTTGGATTAAAACTTACACATTTAGTCTATTCTATTGTCAGTTTTAGTGCTGAAGAAGAAGATGTCTGGTTATAGAACATTCCGGGAGTTAACAGTCTGATAATTCCCCCAGGCCTGCCCAGAAGCACAGATCTGTTCTCCAATTCCCTGCCTACCTGCTATCCTTTTACACCCTCCAAAAGACTTACATAAACTTACATAAATAAATCATCACGTGCTACATATCAATAATAAATAACCTAACACTGTTCCCAGTGTGCCAGTGCCTACGATCTCGGTGTGAATGTCGCAAAGTGTATACTGTTCAATGCCACTGCTTAGCCCCAAACAAATGACCAGGAGCTACACAGCACAGTTTGCCAATTTGCCCATCACAGAGCTCATAATGCAGGAGAGAGGCAGCTGTGATTATAAATGTGACTTTGGAGACCCCATAGAGACGTCTGGCTGTGATGTGAGACTCACTAGTGCCATACTTTCCAAGCACTAATATCTGGCCCTAAATCAATCAAATCGGGCTCCAGAGAGTCGTACTGAAGGCAAATGGATTATAATTACAACATAATGGTTCATAATTATAACATTAGAAAGCCAATCAAGAAATAATAGAGATGTAACACCTTTTGTATAGTGAATGTATGGTGATGATTATGATGTATTTGATGAACCCAAAAAGCACCACTTTCTGAAATAATTCTGTCTCTATTCTGTTTCTAGTCCAAGAACAAATACAGGGGGAATGGCTTGCAGTGGTAACAATCTTCTGGGGAATCTTTAACTTCTGTGGAATAACAGAGAGATGTTGTTTATTGTTTCAGCAAATGGTTTACTTTTCAGGGAAGTCTAGTGGGGCTCTGGGGCAGAAGGTTTGGGGGGAATCAGTAAAGGACACAGCAAAGCTTCTCCAGAGCATGAAGGCAAGAGCTTCTGTGAAAGAAACTTATACTGTAGGACTGACACATGCTGCGTTTGTGTTTTTGTCTCCCAGACCAAGATACCGAAGACAGTGGATATGGCTTCCTACAGCCTACGGTGGCATGCAAAAGTTTGGCCGACCCCATGCCAAAATTACTGTTACTGTGAACGGCCAAGCAAGAAAAACATGACCTAATCTCCAAAAGGCATGTAAAGATGACGCATTTCTGTAATATTTTAAGCAAGATTACTTTTTCATTTCCATCTTCTACCATTACAAAATAACAAAAAAAATGCCTGAAGCAAAGGATTGGGCACCCTGCATGATTAGTACTTAGTAACACTCCCTTTGGCGAGTATCACAGCTTGTAAACACTTTTTGTAGCCAGTTAAGAGTCTTTCAGGTCTTATTTAGGGGATTTTCACCCATTCTTTTTCACAAGAGGCTTCTAGTCCTGTGAGATTCTTTGGCTGCCTTGCATCCACTGCTCTCTATACCGTAGAGAGGGCCATGCCAAAACCTTCAGCTGGTATCTCATGAGGTAGTCCATTGTGGATGTATATTTAGGATCATTATCCTGTTACAGAAGCCATCCTCTTTTCATGTTGACCTTTTTTGTGTGATGTTCCAGAATTTACTTAGGTATTCACAGTAGCAGAAATTTGGCCAGGGGGCGCCCAAATGTTTGCATATCACTGTATGTCCGTGTATCTCTGTAAAAAGAAGACAGGTGACAATTTTGCAATTAGCAAAACAGTTCCATTGACTTCTGGCGATACTACTGTCAAAGAGTGGATCACACGCAAAGTGTTGAGCTTTCCACAGACATATTATGTTTCGTGGGTCTTGTTCTCCTCATATGTCATGCTGAGCTGTGTATATAGATATGGACAATGCAGATTGGAGTTTAACAATTATGCCAAGTGACCAAAAGAACCATGTTCATACTTAGCTATTTCAATCATGGACAGTGCAATCTCTTGTGACTTATTTACTTGCCTATTCTTTGCCCGAGCAGTTTTCTGCAGCAGAGGTGCCACTAGACATTTTGGACCCCATTAAAGCCTATTATATTGCCCCCCCCCCCCCCCAAACCAGACCAATCCACTTATGATCCAAATGTTTTAGGACCCCTGTCACTTACAGTAAGTGCCCTTGGAATCAGCCTAACTTCCGCCCCTGATCTGCAGCACCATAATGTGCCCTAATAACACCAAGTCCTTAGAAGTTGCATTGCATGCCCCTACTGGCTTATTCATGCCAAGGCTTCTTGTATTACAATGAAACCCTGAGGCCAGGAAACATGAAAAGACTGAGGCATGATCGTATCATCCCTCTGTCATGGTTTCCAGAAATGCGCATCATTACAATTGCCTTTAATCCAGCCAGTCTAACAAATGAAGTCTTATTCATAGTTATATTGGTAAGGGGGTTCATCCTCTACACTAAGCCACAGTGATGCTTTTTTCAATATTATCAAAGACATCACAAGTGAATGTATTATTATGAAAAAAGTAACCGTCCAGCACATTCTCGGGGCGCGTTAGGGTTAGGGTTAGGGTTAGGGTTAGGGGCTGGCGGAGCTGCAGAATGCGAGACCTGGGAACCTCGGCAGCACGTCCTACCAGGGCAAATGAAGAGTGAGCAGAGCAGAAGTCTTACTCATAACACAGTTTGAGGTAAACAGCCTGTCATCGCCAAGCCTCATCTGATTATCTGATCTGTGAGATTGATGGTAAAATCACCAGGAAGTAAAATCAGATCTGCCGCCCACCCAGAATTCTACAGCACTCTTTCATCACCATTGATTTTAGGTCAGTCATATTAACAAAGCATGCACAAGAAACCCTTTATAACTAATGTAACATATTACATACCGTGCTAGCAAACCATCGGTCATCCTCACAGCTAATTACAAACACCTCAGTCTCCAACTCTTATCTGAGTGACACTTCTAGGGAAAAGAAACTTGTCTTAAATTATGTTCCCAGTTACAAAGTTATAAAGCAATGCTCTTCACTGGATACCTTTAATGTTTTTTCAATCACTTGCTTTTTAATGGAAAAAAAGGGCTTTGATTGAGTTGGAACATCAAAGGTACTCCTTTATGAATGTGCAAGAAGTGCTTTGCATGACACAAAAATGTTGTATTTGGTAATTTTCATTGATTTGAGTATATAATAAATATTAAAGTAATATATCTAAATTCCTACTTTTCCTCAATGAAATACATTTTTTCTCTTATCTCAAGTGGTTTACATTTTTCTCAGGCTTAAAAATCAGTTTTTAAAAATCCTTTACAACGAATACCCAATCAACTTTGTTGAACATATCAAATGAAAAGCCTCCACAGTTTTTATAACTAAGATCTTCTTGAAAAAATGAAAAGGTAGATACTATTGCAACACTGTTACTTCACACCTCCGGGGTTGGGCCTTGATATAATGCCCCCGCTCTCCGTGTGAGATTTAATATTCTACTTATGCTGTGCAAGTCACCAATTTGTCCGTAGTGTCTGTGTGACTGTGTGCCCTGCGATGGACTGGCCCCCAATCCAGGGTGTCCCCTACTTTATGTCCTGCTGCTTGGGATAGGCTGGCTGTCTGATTCCCTATACAGAGTAAGTGGTTGGAAGACGGATGGATGAATATATAACATATTTATGTGAGACATTATATGTGCCACCTCATCTGCCTCATGTAAAAGTTTATTATACTTAACATCATTGGGACTGACATCTATCTGAGACACCAGTGCTTGGTAAGACTTTGAGAAGGGACACATGGAAGAGATGAAAGCCCAAGGTGCACTGTCTTAATGTTTTAATTATTTTCTTATTTGGGGGTCATTTCCCAGAATGTAAAACATCTGTGTCTCCAGACGATCCCAGGGAGCCGTTTAGAGTTATTACACATCATTTCCTGCCATTATCTAAGCATGTTTATTAGCAGGGTGATAAAAGAGAAGGAGGGGCTATACTTATAATCTGTGCCACGCCAAACACCCTCAAAATGACTGTTCTAAGGGGATGCCCAGTTACACCACAACCGAGGCTTCACACAGGGGGTGTCTACCATCGTTATATGCCCTGCGCTCATGTGGGTGTCAAACTGAGAAGCTAACTTAACTGCATTTCTGATTTAGGTACTAGAAGCATGATGCTCAACCCTGGATGGACTTGCAGGTGAAATGGAACATATACAGTGGAATGAAATGAAAGAAAGGGGTCGTAGATACAATTTGTTTTGCTGAAGAAACTGCCAACTGAATGTAGGAGACTCACCCTCCTGAAGGAAACCTATTGATCTCTAGGTTTGTTTCCCACAATGTAATAATGCATTTGAAAGCCAATCTTCTACATCTCATTTTCCCATAAGCAATACATTTTTCCAGGTGAAGATTAGAATTATTAGAAAAAAATATATACATGTATCTCAATTATATAATTATGCATTATAAATCAAGCTATGTGACCTGCGATGGGTTGGCCCCCCATCCTGGATTGTTCCCAGCCTTGAGCCCATAAGCTCCGGACCCCCCCTAAATAGGACAAATGGTTTCAGAAAATGGATGGATGGATGTAAATCAAGCTATAATTTTATTAACCCCAAGACGATGGATAAGGTTGAGAATCACCCCTTTTAAAAATAACAAAGCAACCTCAGATATCAGGCACACTGTTCCATGAACCAACTGATTGCAATAGATGAAATCAAAATACCGCATGTCCAAGTAGGAAGAGTGTGATACATATTTTGAACCTGAATTCCTGCCAGATGATTTGTTTACAAACGGATGCACTGTTCCAGCCAAAGTTTAACGCAATACAAACGAATTGATCGCAAGCACCTCTCAAGGCAGCAAAAGACAGAGTCCTCAATCACAGAAAACTAATTACTGTTTTCAATTTGCAATCACCTGCACCAAGAGAAATCATTGCTAGGGTAGACCAAGGACATAACTGCTTTGTTTACCTCTTCATCCTATCTGTAAGAACCGGGTCTGGTGACATCACTTTGTTACCACTAAAGGCTATTTACATTAGCATAATCCTTCTGGCAATAAGCAACTGTGCAATGAGCGATATGAGATGGCTACCTATCTTAAAGTATTAGACAATGCATATTCTATGTACTGTACAGTATTAGAACCCGGAAGCGCGCTGTTCTCTACAGTGTGCCAGATGCTTCTCCTGCTCCTGGTAGATAGGGGGATCGCAGTAAAAGGACACTCTGAAAGTCTGATTGGTTTCTGAGGAGCATCTACTACCAAGTGAGGTCAGGTAAATGCATTGTGCGTGATGGACAGAGGGTTCGACAAAGGGCAGTTGAAGCAATCAAAGAAGAGAACAAGGTTTGCGTCCCAAAGGAGAACTCTGTTGATAAGCTCTTAAAACGGTGTTGGTACAACAGCAAAACAACATGCCACGCTACAATACATAATGTATGGATTTATCCCAACATTTTGTACAGTCAGCCCCCCGTATCCACAAGTTCCAATAAGTTTTAGAACGTTTTAATTCTGTTTGTAAAACCTATGAACAAAATTGGTGACAAAGGACAGCCCTGGTCCAGCACCCATTGGGAATGAGTTAACAAAACACATGAACCCTCCAGTAACCTTGTTAGGGTGCATAGAGTTGTTCCAATGTTCTGTGACAAGGACGGAATCCACATTGTTCCTCCTGAACCGGAGGTTTGACCAGCAAGCAGGATCCCGGCAGAGTATTCCCAGGGAGGCTGAGGAGTGTGATCCCCCTGAAGTTGGAACACATCTTTCAGTCGCCTTTCTTTATGACTAGGACCATCACCCTAGTATGCCTATCCAAAGACAACCCAAGACAGCCCAACAACATCAAGAGGTTTTATGATTTCAGGATGAATCTCATCCACCCTTGGAGTCTGTCCACTGAGGAGTTTTTTTGACTACTTCAGTGACTTCAGTCCTAGAGATGGGTAAGTTCCCCTCTGAGTCTTGCTCTACTTCCTCCATGGAAGGTGTATCAGTGGGAGTCAGGAGGTCCTCGAAATAATCCCTCCACCACCTGACTCCCCATTCAGGTCAACAGTCTGACAGTGGTTCAATTCACTTGTCAATACAGGATCTCGGTGAGGAATAAATGCAAATCTGGATGAATATAAAGGGTGTGATGTTGCATAGGCCTGTGGAAACAATGACATGATAAATGTGTGCCATAATCAAAGCTAAAGGCGGTCCAACGAAAAATTCTAATGGCAACTTTTTTGGCTGGGCACTGTATTTACTATGGACTGTAGATCAGACGTGACTCGATCAGGTATAACTCGATGCAAGACCGAACAGTATATCATCTATTTACATAATATTTGCATTGTATTTGGTATTAAAAGTAGTCTAGATATGATTTAAAGTAAACAGGAGGATGTGCAAAGGTTATATGCAAATACATTATTGAACATAAGAG
This sequence comes from Mormyrus hasselquistii, assembly GCA_026779605.1. NCBI lineage: Eukaryota > Metazoa > Chordata > Actinopteri > Osteoglossiformes > Mormyridae > Mormyrus > Mormyrus hasselquistii. The sequence continues at coordinate 15,537,725 of JAODKE010000146.1, forward strand.
ACTTGAGCATCCGTGGATCTTGGTATCTACAGAGGGTCCTGGAACCATACCCTGTGGATACTGAGGGCAGACTGTATTCTACTGACATTGTGCAACCAAATAGGTGCAGATTTCAAGTCCAGAGAGTACAAATCCAGACCAGGATTTTGTTTCAACCAACCAGTCGAGTATAAACAGTCACAGTCACAGTCAAAGAGTATTGTTGGTAGAAACAAAATCTTGGTCTGGATTTGTACTCTCTTGACATGAAATTTCCACCTCTGCCAAATATGTGTATTGGTTTAAATAATAACATATGGAACCCGGGAAGAACATGTGATATAACACTGATTTGGCAGTGGTGGCTTAATGGTTAGGGATGCACACTTGTAGTCGAAAGATTGCAGGTTTGAATCTCCAAACTAGTGAGGTACCCAGAGCAAGGTACTGCCCCCAAGCACTGCTCCCCAGGCGCTGAATTAGCATATGGATTAAATGCAGAGGACAGATTTCATTGTTGTGCTGTGGTGTGTCAACAAAATGACAATTGATCACTAAATTCTAAATGATTTACAATAGATATGTATAACATATATAATTATAATAGCAATGATTGTGTGTATCAAGACTTTATGACCTAAATAAAATGTAGGAACCCAAAGTGAACCTATTTGTCAAAAAAGACAAGGAATTCAAGAACATCATTGGTTCTAACTTTATGGTTGGCATGAGCCAAAAAGTAGATCTTGAAACTCCAAGATCATTAATCCTAGATGAGGGGCATTTCAGTCAGATGATGCCTTAAAGGTTTATTCTATCAGATCGCATCAAATATTAATTACAGCTGTGCCTCTTCCAAATCCCCTGTAAATAATGCAAGTCTATAAGGAAAAGAAAAATCAAGACCACAGGGCAAAACTGGCCTCAGAAATGCATGTATGCTCTAGGCTTGGTCGTATATCTGAGGTATGATCACACACTATAACTAATGCATCAATGATATTTAATTTCTGAAAATAAGAAACCAACTGTTTTCCTTACATGTAACTAGCTTGGTTTCATCCCTGACAATTAGGATAAATACAACGATGAGGGGCAAGGACCAAACGACATGACTATTCCATATTAATGAGCCAAATCAACACAAAATTCAGAAAAAGAAAAAAATCTGCAGATATCATTAAAGAAATGATTTAAGGTGACATGAATTATGCATCCTAGCAAACCCAATTGTATGATAAAAGTCTTCGTGGTTGGAGGCTTGCTGCCTTGGTTTGATTTTCATATGCAGTGAAAAATAATAATCTATTATAAATTTATTTAGCTTACGTGAAATGTGATTGTGTGGAACTTAGGTAGGCATGTTCTGAAGTTGATCTGATTCAGATTGTACGCCTCAGTGATTAAGGTGTAGTTTCTATTATTATTCATTAAATATCCATAAGTGACATTATACAAGATTTTTCCCCCTGCAAAGTTAACATAATTTGCCCAGTAGGATTTTAATGGTCTGCATGGATTCTTGGCAGGGATAATTTCATACAGTATAGCTAAATTCCCCTTATTCTTAACTCAGATCCGTACACGGAGCCCAAAAGTCTGACTCCCTGGAAAAGTGGGGCCACCTGTTGATAAGATGTGTTTACTGTATATCAGCCTCTGCAAAGGATGAGCAGGAAGTAAGGGGCAGGGATGTAGATGCAAAGGATGAGCAGGAAGTAAGGGGCAGGGATGTAGATGCAAAGGATGAGCAGGAAGTAAGGGGCAGGGATGTAGATGCAAAGGATGAGCAGGAAGTAAGGGGCAGGGATATAGATGCAAAGGTGATTTTGCTCCCACTTCATTCCGGTTAGAAAGCATCTATATCGGAGCTTGACTGCATCTGGACATTTGCAAGATACAAAAGGCTCTTCCCAGTCTTAACCCCACCCCACGTTTTACTATATAGAGAGTTATTGATTTTAACCTGCTTTTCATGTAGGTTATGCTACTATTGTAGGTATCCATGGTAATAATCACAATATGACGCTGCTACAAAGGCCCATTAGATTGATTTAAACTAGATGCATCCAGTAAGAGGTGTATAAGCCTTTTCTCTCTTGGGACCCCCTACCGCCTGAATTATGATTTTACTGCAACAGGTGGTCTGCTCACATTGGAAAGGCACATAAGCTGTGGCGCAAATACATTGATTTTTTTCACATTGCTGAGTGCCTGCCAAAACACAAGTCCTTTTACTACAGCACTTTGATAATGTTAGCTATGATAACACTTATTGGTTGTGGTCTAATGCTCTGTGCAGTGCAGCAACAGACAAAAAACAATTAATACGATCTTGATATGAATCTCCCAATATGTATATGCGTGCCATGCTTTTCTCGATAAGAGCTTGGGTGGAATTTTTATATTCTTGCATTATTAGAGGTGTGGAAAAGGCATTTTTAAATTCCCCTCTGAAGTACCATTTTCACAGGGTGGTAGCACTTTACTTGAGGGCGCACCAATAATGCAGTAATACAAACTTTACTTAACCAGTAACCAGTAACTAAATGATAATTATGTACTGATCCCATGCTCGTTCATCATTAATCAATCATACTGGTTCAATGGTTCTTGTACTTCATGCAGTTACTATATTTGTTCATGATTTGTATTTGAGTAGTAACTGATTAACTAAGTTGTGTTACCCAGAGGACCTTCTCGGACTTGTATATAAAAGCCCCTTTGGTATGATCCAACCATTGCCCATTTATCATAGTGTTGGACCCAGGTAGTAAAAGCAGACTTTCAGTAAGATCTTTTCTATGTTCATGAAGCTATTTATTCACATTCTGGATCAGTCAAATAAGACAAGATCCATCCATCCATCCATCAGTTTTCTCTACCCACTTATCCTATGCAGGGTCACGAGAGTCCATATCCTATCCCAGTGGCTTCAGGTGCAAGGCAGGGAATAACCCAGGATGGGGTTCCAGCCTATCACAGCAATAATAATTGATGTTCATTTATTTTTAAACCAGCTACAGTAGCATGAAAAGAATCACATGCTCACAATGTTCTACTTCCACTCCATCTCCACCAATATCTCTTGGTTTCTGATGCATTCCAGTTTATTTTCACATGGTGCATTTTCCAACTTGGTTGGTCCAAAGTGGAATCAAACAACAGTAGCCCTCACTGATATACCATATTTTGGGACAACGATAGTGTTATAGGTGAGTGAACAAGAGCGAGAAGATAACTAACAGGGATAATTTATTTGATGATGAACAGCCCTTCTTAAATGGTCAAGTGTGATTCTAATACTAATACAGTATATAAATATATATATATAAATATATATATATATATATATATA
>JAODKE010000146.1:15541205-15570555 GCA_026779605.1 Mormyrus hasselquistii
CACAGTATACATGGTAACATATGTGACATTTATACTACATTCTTATTTTTTCACATTGAGACACAGAACACGCCGCTTTGCTCTCATAGCATTTTTCTCTTTCGAGATCCAACAAAAGCTTTTTTTATATATATATATACAACTGAATAAAATACGAGGGAACAGACATGGAACAAGGAAATCTGCCTAAAATGCTCCGAGCCATGGATACAATCATTGACATGGAGAGAATCAAGAGGCCAGTGAACCCTAGCCCTCAGTGCCCCCATTGACACCCTTCCCCACTCGCCCATGAATCCCCAAACGTGCTGTTGTAGGAACTCATGTGCTTGAGTCCTGCTTGTGACATCTCCTGAATGATTCACCAGTCACATGGCCCCACTTCTCTTCTACCGTTCCTTCTGTAAGATAAGTACACCTTTGCCACGCGATTTGCGTGGCTCCTTTTAAGCACTCCCACACACCCGTTCATTGTGCGGTATCCTTTGACCCATTCCTCCCGTCCTGCTGTATGGGCTGCCCAACATACAAAGAGCCAGCAATTTTATTTTTTGTGAGTCCTATGAGCCTCTCTCGCCCTCGTTCTGCTGTTTGCTTCTGAGTAGCTGTGTCCATGTGTAATTGAAAAGTAATATAATTGCAAGAGAGCTGTCTTTTTGAAACACAATCTATGGCTTCCCCAGTAGTGCAATAGTATGTGTAAGGTAGGACAGTGGGGATCTGGTATTGATCCCTGCTGTACCGCATTAGCTAGAGGGTAGGAGAATGCGATAGGAATGTAAAGTACACCATTCTGTTCTCTCTCATTGCTCTTTAGCGACATCTACAGTCACGTGGCTGCTGGCAGGGCTGTGGGTGGAAATTGAATGGCACTTGTTCCCCTGTGAGCACGTTACATTGCTTGATGAAGCCCTTAGAGTGAGAAGAAGTGGCTGGTGACGCAGATCATTTACGTATCACAGAGGGCTGGAACTTAACCCTGTGCTGCAATGCGATCGTCTCCGCAATCTTCACAGGGATCTTAAAGCCATATAAATGGGTACGCCGCTGACATCAAACAATGTGGACGTGCACGCCATAAAAAGTACAAGCGCGTTTAAAAACAGAGTATCACCGAAGTACAACAGCTCTTAAAATCACAGGCTGCAGGTATTATCTGTCACTAAAAAGAATGCAAAAGTCAGATTACAGCACAGAGGACGCATTATTGTATGTTTGCACATCAATGTAAAAAAAAAAGGATCATTTATTAGGTTAAGTAGTGGAAATATTTTTCTAGTACCAAGCCTTCTAGAAAGGCCTGGATCTAAGTTAATTTAGCTTGAAGGAAGCAAACAACACATTGCAGCGTATTGTAATGCGGTAAAATGGGGTTAGTTAATCTCGTCTCCCAGCATGCACACGATTACAAATGACAATTTCCCTCTTCCATTATAGCTGAAAACGAGGCCTCACAGCAGTTCTAGTAAATTCATCTTAGAGCAAGGCCCTTAATTGTCAATACGAACAGAATTCCAGTCAAGCTGTTAGAGGACAGGAAATGAGCCTAGTTTGTCACTTACACAGTGGATGTCAAGAATGGGTTGGAGTGACCTCCATCATATCACCCAGGGAGAACAGTAACTTATATAGTGTTCTTGGTGATGGCCTTTTCATCCCCTGATGCATTTTACACAGCCTGGAAAATGTCCACATCGGTGAACAATGACTCATTGCACTCTTACTGCAAAATTACAGACTTTCAATGTGCATGAGAAAGAACATCGGCAAATTGCTTCTCATTAGCACAAGGGGTCCAATACCTGCCACAATGATTGAAAGAGCAAAGATTTATTCATAACTTTGCATCTGAGAGATTCAGTGTTTTGTTAAAAGACAGAGGAGAAGCCTTTTGTTCAAGATTGCGAGCAATTAAAGCTATGAAAGAAAATGAAAAAAAGAGACAAGCAGCTTATATCTCACATATCAATTACTGGGAAAAATCCTTTTTATGATTTGTATCAATAACCTTTATTTTTTTATTTTGGTCATTTGTAAATTTTTTAGTCAACAATGAAGAAACGTGAAACAAACAGGTACAGTACTAACAAAAATGTAAAAAAGGACCTTCTAGCCTCTTCAGATATATATATATTTGACCTCAGCTAAACTTTCCCAGTGTCCCAAACACCCCCCCCCCGCCATTCCAGCTAGGCAACAAAATATGGATTGGCTTTTCCTGGTAATGTCATAATCGGAGAAAGCCACACTGGTTTGTATTTTTGGCAACCTAGCAAGCGCTCGACATGACTTAAACACCTCACAGCCACTTTAATCAAATACCTCGGAATGCGTCCAGCCCACGGTGAGGAGTAACTCAAGGTCTTGCTGGGTGACAGATTACAGAAATGCCTAAGGTTTGGGGGCTGAGGGAAGTGGATTTTCTGCAAGTCAAGCCCTTGGCAGATGCTAAGTACTCCTCACTGAAATGACCAAAAAGAAAAATAAGAGTCCAAGACACAAATCTCTAAAAGGGAGCTATCAGTCTATAGCCATTTGCAGAAGCATACTAGAGGAACGGGGTTGATTATTTAAAAGTGACGGATTCTTACAAGATGTGCTCCAAAAATATTGAAATGAAATGAAAATAAAATTAAATTAATGGAATCATTGAAATGGAAAAATGAGATGAAATGACGCTTCATTTGCCATTCGCACAAGCATGAGTATATTTACGCTGGAATGCTTCCTTTCACATTTCCCGTCTCGCTCTCCTTTTAGGCATAAACACACATATATACAGCTGAGTAATGTTTGGGGTCTGAGTGGGGGCCACTTAATCAGCCCCCTGAAGCACTTGAATTTGAGATCGCCCAGTAGAAACGATGGTACCACTAACCCACAAAGAAGCAAAATGCTGATATTGAAAGCTTAATGGCATAGTACAGACTGAGTGGTGTACATAGTTAGTACAGCACAGATTTCCATACAGAATAATAACTGAATTGATAGGGCCACTAGTTTTACAGTGGCACCATCTTTTCTTCTAGATAAAATTTAGTAAATCTTTTCCTCCTCCTTTTCAGCCTCTCTCCTCTGCTGTACTACCTGCTATCTGCCAGGAAGCGGGACGGGGGGGGGGGAGGACAAACTCACACACACTCCTCCAGATCTCAGCCCCACCCGCCCCGGCTCATTTATTTTTTTCACGCCGCGACCGGAAGCACGTAGGAGGCCTGAAAGCGGAGGAGGAATGCGGCCCCCAGTGCCAGCTACCGACTCACAGGTGACTGCTTGGGCTTCTTGAAGCAGCGGGGGGGCGCTGACAGCCGGGAAGTCCCGCTCGATTATCTCTCCCCCCCCCCCTTCCATGGCGGTAAAAGAACAAAGAAATTTATTACCCGCTCGCAGGCAGTGCACAGCGGCCTATGATTCGAGCAGTAGTCCTGAGAATGGGGAAGCTGAGCGCTACGACATTTTTATAATGAACGGCATATAAAACTTAACCTGATCTACATCAGCCGAGAAGGAAAATTTCCATCCATATGATTATTTTTACTGGCGACTTAATTCTGGAATTTCCTGCAGTTCCCTATGTGCTATATGGCATGGACCACATACTGTATGTTGTTATATAAATAGCATTTTTCATACAAATAATCTATAAGTGGTAGTGACTGATGTACCTGTTCTAGCATTTATAATTCTTATTGAAATTCTGAATTCTGACATTCATGGGACCTCGCGTGGCTGATTACAGGGCCACCTAAAAGCAGTAATGGACGCAGTGGTAACAGTAATCACATTCACATTTCATTAATGATCTAAGGGCCTTAAAGCAGATCTTATAACAACCGACTAAGAGCAAGAATGAGCTCTGAAATACATTTAAGCTGTTCATTTACTAATAAAGTGCAGAAATTGAGAGGTAAGGTAAAGAATTAAATTAAATGTATATACAGTATGACAATATGACAAGATGGTATGGCACACATCTAGGTCTGTAGAGCTTTGCAGTGTTCTGGCCTCACAGCTAAAGGATTGTGGGTTTGTTATATTCCCTAAATCTGTGCCTGTGAGGCTTCTATGTTCTCTGCATGTTTATATCCAAAAGCCCAGTAGCCTGTGGCCTTTGTTGTCCATGAAATGCCTTTGGTGAGTACTGCATGAATGCACCCTGTGATGGGCTGGAATCCTGTCCAGAGTGCTCCGCGCCTCAAACCCCTACACTTAGCATGACCTGCATTCGATAAGCTGTAATGGAAGATTAACGGATAGATTATATGGTTCTGTTGCTGTCAGGCAACAGATGATGGAGCTTCAGTATTCATTTTTGATATATTCACACACACACACACACACACACACACACACACACACACACACACACACACACACACACACATTGAGTGACCCTGCACTAAACAAGCAGTTATGGCATATGGATATATAGTTCATCATGGAGGACCCATCATAAGTGGGCTGGCAGTTTTCCTGGCACACATTGTGCTTGGAATGTTAGAAAACTGCTTATTTGAGTGATAAAAATCTGAAAACAAATAACCTCAGTTTTTCATAACATGGATCCTGCAGGCCTTTTTAATATGCCAGCTCGTCCCCCTACTGCACCAAAGCACACCCTCAGGATCTGATTTATCACTCCTAGCATTCCTCTGAGTTGATATAGCTTTAGTTAAGTTCTTCTCTTTCGCCCCGATGGTGTCTCACCTGTACTGCTTTTGGTGGACGACTTGGCCTCGGTTGTGAAGCTAATGCGCAATGTTGAGGACCTTCCGCGAAACGCTGCCTAACATTAATCTTCACTGGTCTTCTTACGAGAAGACGAGACGCGCGGAACACAAATCAAATGAGCTCCGCTTGGCTCCTGGTTCATTGCCCTGCAGTGAGGTAATGAACTTCTCACCGCCAGCACACAGCCAGTGGCCTCTGATCGCCACAGAAACCGGCTAAGACAGTGTCCCTCAGCAGGACTTAAAGACCCGCCTTGCAGGAGAGTAAACTGTGAGCGACCCATTCGTGATTTTTCATTCGTAATAGATTGGAGGACTACCGCCCAGTGGAATCTGCAGCCTGGTGGCTGGCAAAATATTGTAGAATCTGTGACCAACCCCTCAGGGGATAAAATGCCCCCTAATTTGACTCCAAACTCTTGAGCCACGCGTGCCCTCAAGCCACGCTCCTCTACGACCCGCACCTATGCCATCCAGACCCAGACCTTGTCACCCCCTTGGCCTACTCCCTGCTGCTTATCCCAAATAGACAACATCCCTCTGGGGGTCTTTCTGCAGCAGTGCCTCCTGTGCCTGGTGGATAACAATCAAGAAGAAGAGTGGGTCATGCTGGGTAGAGAGTAAAAAAAAATGAAGATTAAGTGCAAGCATCCTGTTCAAGGTGGTCTTGATCTTGGCCGAGACACTGCCTAAATAAATCAAGAGAGCGACCCTGTGATACAGCAATAAATTTAGCACTTGACGGACATAAAATGGGGTGGTATTCAGGGACTCCCATGGAAGAGTCAACTGGTGTATTGACATTTAATTCAAGCCAAAATTGCACGCTGGGAAAAGCAACTTACACACTTGGGATCAATATCATTCCACCTTAAAATGCTGACTTTGCCGGCTCTGCACAAGAACTTGAATGCATGAAGGAAAATCACATGGCATGATGTGACATTGGTCACAGAGCTACATTACCAAATCTGTTTCTCTACAGTCTTCCAATAAGGCTCACTTCATAGTAAATCTGGCATGAGAGTATACCTGTCGGAAACACAAATACATTTGCATTTACACCAATTGGTAGACACCCTTAGTCAGAGCGACTTACATAAGTGCTTAGAAGTCTCACCAGTGAATACATTCTGAGTTATAGTGATATTTTAAAAGAATAAAGGGTGCAGGGGTGATAGAAGGACTTCTTTTAAGGTGGGGGGAACAAGAGGGGCCAAACTGTAATTCAAACAGAGGGCCAATCGGTGAGTTACAGAAGAGGGGACCCTCCAGCGGCCAATCAGCTTTCAGCTTAGGCCAGTAACCCCCCCCACCCCTGACAGAGTGCCTGTAAACATACTAACTCTGGTACCAAGATTAGTGACTAAAATGTGTACTGTTCTTAACATGTAAAGATTAAAATAAACAGTAAAACAAAATTTTAAGTACTTTTGTCGCATGATTTCCTATAGTCACTTGCAGTGACCCCAGAAGAGTAAAAAAAAAGTAAATTCAGTTTCACTGCACCTAAAATTCCTATGGTACAACCCTTCAATGCCCCTCCTGTGATGCAAGGTAATACGTATTTATAAAAATACAGTGTTTTTTATTGCATTTGTCATTTAACAAAACTAAAATTACACTATCCGCCTGCCATATATCTGTGGCAGTGAAAAATGAAAATTAAGTCACATAATAGTAACATATATTCACAAATCACTCAGAAGTTGTTTTTCCCCAGACTAAATTAAACCAATTACAAATCATGCATTCAATATCAATTTCTTTTGCTCACAAATAGGGCAAAATGCATGAGCAGGGGCTGATGCGATGGAGCAGTCATCGTAGCAAACTACACCAAAGTATCAGTCAAGGTGAAAATATACATTGTTAAACAGTCGGGTCAAATAACTAGCGAGCACTCAGTCATTTATCCATCCAGAAAAAACAAAGAACACCCAGGAATTTTTAAATGAAGAAATGCAAATAAAAACCTATCAATATTAATGTCATAACAATAGCCTGTCATGAAACCATATCTCTGATATTATTGCTTTCACTAGGGTCAAACTGATCCTTTAAGTGCGATGAATGAAATCTAAAGTAATTACTGCTATGACCGTGCATAAAATATTAAATGCAGTCCTGCAGGGTATCTTGTCCTCAGTAAGTGGCACTGAAGCATATTTTTAAAATTCATTTGCATAGAAAGAGATAGGAAATTTAAACCAGTAAGTTAATATACGTGGGCCAGTTTGAATTTATTCATAACATATTGTAATAACAGCATGCACAGTAATCTTTTATAATTTCTGTAATTCAATACTTTTCGTCTGAATAAATTTAGCTTTAATTTCACTACATGTTAATAATGGCTTATATGTATCTCCTGAGCTAATGGGAGAGCAAATTTTTAGAGCTTGATCGAGATCTTATTTAAAAATGCAGGTGGTGTGTTCAAATATTTACAGTATCAGCATTGACTGATACTTTAAAAGTAAAGGGATTCTACGATTTTCCAAAGGGTGCCGGACCAGAGACAGACACAACATACCCCACAGATTTTTTAGAATTTGGTGATCAGTGGTCATTGTTAACACACCACACCACAGCACAGCACACAGTGCGCAACAACGAAATGTGTCCTCTGCATTTAACCCATATGTGACTTTCGTGACATAGCAGGGGGCAGCTAATTCAGTGCCCGGGGAGCAGTGCTTGGGGATGGTACCTTGCTCAGGGCACCCCAGTGGTGACTTGCTGGTGGGGGATTCAAATCTGCAATCTTTCGATTACAAGTGTGCTTCCCTAACCATCAAGTGACGTCATATGACGCAGGCTTAACATGGCTTTTACCACAGATTGTCAATTCATGTTCACAACTATACATCACACAAAGAGATTATACAATATAAATCAATGCAAATCACCATAACAATCATATATGCATGGGTACCATATAATCCATGACAGAGAGGCCAAGCTCCCATTTCATGCTAGAGGGTGTCCAGTTGCTGACCTCTTTCTGGTCACCGCTGCTAACAGTCATTCCCAGCATCAATGTGACTTGTACTGGTGCCATTGTCAGTAGAAGCATGTACTGTAAATAAACAATTCGTTAGGCCATTGCATCATGCCAGATCACATCACAACACATTTCTAATGAGTTACTCCTAACAAACAACCCTTGTGCTGTGCAAGGCTTATGCGACATGACAAGCTCAAACAAACAAAGCCTAAAAAGGCAGAATTCTTCGTTCGAAAGCTTTCAGTTTCAGTTACTACCTTCAGTCGGCACACAATTATTAAATCTTATTGCACTTTATCTACTCAAGACTGATTGGGTGATGATTTGCCTTCTCAGATCCACTGCAGGGCTGGTGTTGTTAACAAAATTAACTATTTCAATAAAATACATTAATAAACGAAAAAGATGGCTACATTATGCACACACTAATAGTGAGGCCTGATTTTACTTAGATAAGTAATTGTTCTAAGAAAACTCGTCTGTGTAATCTGCAAACATAAAGAGTACCAGTTAGCATAATGGAACCGCACCTTCCAAACAGTTCCACATTGAGTTCCACATTAGAACACTGGGTCAGGCATAATGTTGCCACCTTTGATTTGTGAAGAACTGGGACACTCTCACTTTTTTTTGGGGGGGGGGGAGATTAAACCATTTTTGCAAATATACTATTTTAATATTTGTAGGCGCCATTCTGTTGGGGTGTCATACACTTCAGTCCTGTCCAGACCCCTTTAGTACCTGGCGAATGTGCTGTGTGTTCTACTACGCTCTTTGCCCGCCCATTTGATGAAAGGTAGAGGGTCCGCACAGTGTTTGATGCTACCGTCTCTTGCATCATCTTTCCACGATAGAGAACATTATGATTGTTTACATAACCTTGTACTCTGACTGAAGGATAATGCGAGATCATCTTGGTGCTCCGACAGCTTCTGTCAAAGCAGAGAAGAGTTATGTGTTACGCTGTATATTTGATGCAGACGGCCACATGTGTGCGCGGCAGCTGTCTCATACGTGTGTCATTGCACGGCCTGAACCGTCTCGTGTTATCTGATCCCAGCAGCAAACGTCACACACTTTTATTGCTCTGGACATTCAGGCAGAGAACATGGTCAGATATCTAGTTGTAGAGGTGATTTCAGGTGTGTGTATTAATGATTTCAATGTAAATGCAAATAATCTTAATAAAAAGTATTTGTATTGTCACACCTAACACTCGTAACAGAAATTAACCATCATTCACTTAACTAAGTAAATTCTTTCTGGTTCATTATTTGTCTGAGTGAGGTTCATATGCAGTATGGCGCCATGGTAATAACTACAGTAATTAACATACGACAACATGTTATAGCTCACTGTTATAGTATTCTTGTTTGAATCATAACAATCACGCCCTTTCAAGTGTGTGTTACGCACATGCTATCAAACCATTATACTGTTCAAAATATAAGAAAATCTTAAATATAAAGTGGCTGTAGCAAATGATATAACGAGCTAGGTATTAACAAAAACGGGGAGTACAGGCTAATTTTTGCCCTTCTTTTGAAGTTTGCATCTTGTGTTATTAGTACAGTAGCATGTACCAGCAAGACAACAAAGCGTAAAACTCATCAGACAATTATTCCAAATTCAAGGGCAATTTTTCACTTCACTTCTGTGTATTAATTTAAGTACATGTTCTAATTTCATATATCTATGCAATGCGCGCAACTACATGAGAGAGGCAAAATTATTTGACATGCGACAAAAACAGGAAGACTTAAAATAAAATAAAATAAAATAAAATAAAATAAAAACTTACAGCATTAGCATCATTGTTAGGCTAAGTGTATTGTGCTCAGCAGAATGTATGGGCAGCCTCTGCGCTGCACATTACACATTTACACAGACAAATAAAAGTCAGACTACAAAATCCATAAACAAAAAGATGCCTAAACTATGCACAAACTAATAGGGCTGATTCTATCTTGGATAGCCAATTGACTTTAGAAGACTGTGTAATCTGTGGGACATAAAAACCACAAGTTACCATAAAGCAATTGCACCTTTCAAAGACAGACTGCTGTAGCCTAAATACTGCAATCCTTTCACTCATGCTTGATGAAGTTCCATGACTTTAGAGTGACATCCTGTTGTAACACACTGGTGCTGAAAAGGTTGACAGTGACAGCTGTCATCTCAGGAACTGCTCCCTGAATTGGCATGAAACCTGTGTTCACTTTGGTCCTGGCATATGCCAAATAACACAGCACGTGGCAGAAACACCTTTCTAACTCTTTTTGGTTAGATTCCTACCAATTTTTGCACAACATCTATCTTTTAGCAAACTATTCATGGTCTGCCAAGTTAGAATGGAACTGCTGGTGAACTGTGACCTCTGTAGTTTTCTGACTAATCTCTTTATCTGTAGTCCTTTGTCAGTGTGGCAGTATGTTTGAAGTCACTCTTGTACCAAAAAGGTGAACGGCTGCACCCCAGTTTTGGGTACTTTAGAGACAAAACCAAGCTTCTTTCTTTTTGCCCTCTAACAGGAAATTCTCTTTAAATAATGCTGTCACCAGCCTGCTTCACAATAGGGATGGTTGTACTTGGGTGAGGTACTGTATCAGACATGCAAACACACATGTATAAAACCTTGAGCAGTATTATTATGTATTTTTTGCTCACATGTGTCTCTTTTAGCCAATAATTTAGGTGAGATATATGGATTTGATCAGCTAGCTGCTCTATAGGAACAGCACTGGACAGACAAGCCACCAAGAGCTGAAAGACCAAAAAAAAAATGTCCCAAGACACAAATGCTTACTTAAAATTAATCACTAGCTAAATTTTAGTTACTTACTGTACTGATCCCATTCTTGTTCATCATTAATAAATCATGATTATTCATGTATTCCATTCAGCCTCTACATTAGTTAACAGTTCACTAATTAGTTAATAAGGGTAAGACCACTTGAAGAGGAAAAAAATTACTTAACTCATTTACTACTCAAAACAAATAATGAACTAATATAGATTTCCTCATGAAATACATGAATTGTCATGGCTGATTAATGACAAATGAACATGGGATCAATACTTAACAAGCACTTAGTTACTCGTTAATTAATGCATTAAGTGAGTGGGTACTACTACATTATTCATGTCCCCTCAATTAAAGTATCAAATGCTCTTAGAGAGGCTGACTAACCGATTCCAATTCTTAGTGGGGCCCAAATACTTTTTACTGCTAAATAATTTAACTGAATGCCAATAATATTGTTAATGTTATATTCCTATTCTTATTTGTGCCTTTTCATTACTATTTTTTGCTTTACCTCACACACTAATTAACCAAGATAAGTTGCATTTCGCCTGATATCATGGGATTTGCTTTTAATGTAGAGACTGACAAATTTTGCACATTATAGCTGCATGTCTTGATCCAAGAATCATTTATCGTGTAAAAGAAAACAACTAAATAATTTTCTATGCACGAAAAAGGGATTTTTTTAGAATAAATATAATACATACAATAAAATATAAACTTATTGTAAGCAGATTAAAAGATAATAATCTATATCTGTAGTGCTCAGTCTAAGACCATGAAAGCCAGAAGAATGTTAACTGGCAGCACGGATGTGGGACCCGGCTCTGCAGCATGCCTCCCAGATTCACAACAAACAGCTGCCTCAATAGCTAATTGGACTTCTTAGGCAGAAGCTTCTCAGTTGTTTAGCAGACAAGCCAGATACAGATGAGGGAGCTCCCAGTAAGTGTGACATTCATGGTTTCATCTACGTTCATTTATTTTTTCATTTGCTTTATTTTTTACAGTTAGCGGTTCTTCGATTCTTTCATTGGAACGGTTGATTGCTTATAAGGCTACATCTCTATTCATGTCCTTTCATGTATTAAAGAAAACAGCACTTATCTGGAATAACCTGTACCCACAACAGGTCAAAATATGATAAAAGCAAACAGCTACTAATGAGTAAACAATCGTGAATGCTGGTGTTCTTATGCAAATATAATTGTCTTGGTGCTCCCTTTTCATTTTTATAACCTGTCCTTATTATTGTGTAACCTTATTATTGTGCGATACAAAGCTGTGCCTCTGTTCTAGTGGCTTGTAGATTTCTAGTATTTCAGACGACAGTAAACAGTTTTATATTTAGGCATTTCCTTCATTATCTTCTGATCTGTAGGGGTGAATGACCTATTGTTGGCTGTTTTCAAAAACGTTATCCGATTTTCAGCAAGCTGACAGCTGACGAAAGTCATTTTTTAGATCATAACTTTACAATAAACTTTAAAGCAATAAACTTTACAATAAACTTCTTTTAATTGGATTGAAACAATACAATTTTAAATTCTTTAAACAAATTTATTAGCATTGACAGATGCATTTTTGGCCCTATTTTAGTTAATTAATGAGGGGGGGGCTGCACTGGACAAGCCCTTTTTATTTGAATATCTTTTTAAAAGACGGAATGGTAAATAATGGATTCGTAGACAACAGCACAATTTTAAGAATAGTTGTAATGCATTTATTTGTTTACACAAACATACTGTATATTCTCCAGGTACATTTTTGTGTATGCACCTTTGGACTCACGCTTTAAAATTACAATAAATCAATTATGTAAAACAGTGCGGAAACATGCACAACCTCATATCTGCTAAGTCCGTTCAGCTCAGCTTGCTTATTACTTAATTGCCAGAAATAATGCAGGGGTGTTTTGAGTCTGTCGAGAATACATTTTTCCCTAATAAACTTCTATTTCGGCTTAAGACCCGTTTCAAATAAGTGAGGATCACAGGCAGGAAGGAATGGGCCTATTAATTAAATGATAATAATAGAGAATAAGATGCCTAACCAAGCATGATTAGGCAAATGAGGGTGGAAACAGCCTTTTATAAAATGGTAAATGGAGGTAACTAAGACCTCTGTGTAATATGGATGCTCTGGTTTTTCCTGTCAGTGACAGGAGTGTACAAGCTTTCATCATAAGGTGTAATTCTTAATGATCACTGTTTGCTTGAATATTATCAGCTATTAGTAGAATTAACAAAATCTCTAAAAACGCATATGTATTTAAAAGGAAATCAGTGAATGCTTGCCAATGGTCTGCATGTAATGCAGAGTGATTAAGCACCTCGCTGTGGCTAGTGGGGTGTGCGTGCACTTGGGGATCGCATTTCACACGGCAAGTACAAGCATTCGTAGAGGTCATTCTTATATGTGTCACCACTGGCCATGAGTACCATGAAATCCACAGCCTTTCGCTTGCAATGTTTGGCTTTTCCATCCATCCATACATCCATCAATCTATCCATCCATCCTCATCCATTGCAGGGTAGCAGGAAGCAAATACATCTGCACAACATTAAAGTAGAATAAAGCATCTTACGAACTGCCGCCATCAACTGACGCATGGTGGGGAAAAATTTATGTTGTTACCGCCCATTTTTATGCAGATTAACATGGCAAATTTGCATATGTTCTCGACATTTAGACTCTATATTTAACATTCATATTTACATTTAACTTTTAACATTTATATTTACATTTAACTTTTAACATTTATGTTTACATTTAACTTTTACCATTTATATTTAGCATTTACATTTAATATTTATATGTGATAAACAATTTTGAAAATAACACTTAGTCTATTGAAAATGATCCACAACACCCTTGACTTCTAGCTAAATGTCAGAAAATTGCACTAAATGTTGAAAAAGTGGCAAGTAGAAAAATGTTTAGTGCCTTTACAAACGGCGCCCTATAAGCTTGACTTAAACAACTTAGATATAATGGGAAGGTTTAAAACTTACACAAGTTCCCTGAGATTCGATGCCTTGTTCGATGCCTTGTTCGATGGGAGCATATTCTACAGTGCAGGCTCCTTGCTGAAGTATATATCAGCAAGGCTTCTCCTCAGATGGGCTCTAGCAGCCTTTATGTTACCTGTCTCTACCAGCCACCCACGAATTAGACGGTAGCTTTCTCCATTTTCTAATACCAGTGAAAAGTGCACTGTAATAGAATGTTCTGTCCTTAGGAGCACAAGACATATATTTTGGAAGAATATTTTTCCATTTATCAAAAAAAAAAAAGAACGGAAGCCCTGTTTTAAAATATTATTATTTTTTATTATCTTTTATTACAGTGCTCCTGCACTAGATGAAATTGCCACACTCAAAATATGCCTATTGCCATAACTTATATAGGATCATTCTGTAGAAACTTTGAAGTCCAGTCATCATAGTAAATTTTTACTGACATTCAATAAAAAAATGTATTACCTCTGAGTGTGTATGGGTTCGGCAAGGTCATTTGTCACACACATTTGAGTGTTTTTGACTACTATTGCGCTACCTACTATTAAAAAATATAAAGATTCCATGCCCTCCGTCCATTCTATATTTTCCTCTTGTTTTTTGAAAGAACGTTTACATAACCATGTCTATCCATCCATCCATCCATCTGCAATAGCCACGTATCCCATTAGAACTACAGTGACATTACGTCTGTTCCAGGAAGCCTTGGTCTCAGAGCAGGTTGCACCACAGATGAGTGGAAGTTAGTCACAAGGCAAACAGACAGTCCACATGCTATAGGAAATTCAGAATTACCAGTTCATCTTGAGCACATGTCATGGATTACAGGAGGAGGCTGTAATGTCAAGGGGAAATAAATGCAAACATGCAAACTCTTACAGGTGAGTTTTCATACCATGGAATCTGTGAGATTGGTACACTACTTCTATAGTCACAGAATAGCTCTGATGCCAAGCATCTCAAAAATTAGGGACACTGCACTAGAACATCTGATAAGCTTTACAACAAGCAGCGCATTCGTGCTCACGTCACCTATCCCAAAAGCTGGGCTGAAGTATGTTTGCTTTGCCTTACCATTTAGATTTGCCGCACTAGCAACACAAATAGAGAACTGTATAACATAGTTAACGTGTGCACTGGGAAGCAGAGGGCTATATTAGACCATTCGTGCCACTAAAGTATCCCAGCCGAGCTCATTAACCCTGTCTATAAGACAAGAAAATCATTTATATGTAAATTGACTGAGAAATGAAAGTGTGCATCCATAAAACTGACAAGTGTCACGTACAGATGGTGGAGGCAGCTCGGCACTTGGCCGTCTCAGTGTGCGGGGCCATCTGGCAAAGGGGGCAGGAGCCAGAATGATAGCAAGAATAGGCTTATCCCCCCCCCCCCCCCCCCCCCAGCCACCCCCATTCCGATCTTTGCTAAAATCCTTGGTCCACACTGAACCACTGAAGCATGGGGTCATCATCACTGTTGTTTTATCAAGAATAAAAAAGGCACGTGGAAAGAGCTCTTTAAAAGTTAATAATAATGAAGAGTTTTAATAAAGAGAAGTGTTTGAGAGTTATAATATCAGTTCTAATTTCATAGTGCTATTATACCCCAGACTCAATCGAGCCCTCGTGTTCTGGCCCTACAATCACAGACAGTAATTATTGTTTCCAGCTATAACTGCTAACCGATTCCATGATGAATCATGATCTCACAGCTGCTCTTCAGAATATAGATAATAATTACACTGACGATATCTGACTTACTCCTTTCATGCTTTTTCCAATGTGGATATAACAGACAAAGGGTGTATTACAGTTCTGAATAAAAATCAATGAGTGGAGTCAGAATTATACAAGTGGTGTGAAAGGAGATAAGGGGTGATAAAAGAAAGACTTCACAGGTTCAAAAAGTCTCTTTAATGTCACAAAAGCTATCTATTGCAGAGGGAATTTATCAATGCGAACTAATGATTGGATATCAAATATAATGGGTACTTTGATATCAATTAATGGAGAGGGACCTTGTTCCTGCCTTTATTCAGAGTGTGATAATCAATTCATTTTTGTGCCACCTTTTTCGACAAAGATAATACATTGTACACCCCAGAGGGACCAGTTAATGTACATTAGTTTTCGCCTTACACCTTATAAAGGCTGACTGGCATTTATGTAACTTAACACGTTCATTCATTACATAAAACAGAATACCAGCACAATACCTGCCCATATACCCAACTGTGCTGTTCCTGTTGCCTGACTTTTGGATGCATAAATATGACTAAAGTTTAGTAAGGTTTGGCAAGGCCAAGAAAAAGAAGCTTGCCAACAGAATATGCATTAATAATATTGGTGTAGCAGTTTTGTAAGGGTCTTCCAGAGACCAGCTATATTTACCAGTGTTTATTAAAGTATTCAGACAAATGATCTAAAGGTTGTTCTTTTAGAAAATAAAATTTTCTCTCTATGGCTATGTGACGAATCTCAAACAGCTATCAGTTACTCTTAGTGAGAATGAAATGCTACTGAAAAAGCAAATTGTGCAAAAGGTTACTCATTTTTCTAGTCCACTACTTGATGAGGCTGCATTTCTTGTGTATATTTAATTGTGTAAACATTAACATTAAACATATATATATATATATATTTTTTTTTGTGATGCACCATAAGTAAGAACCGAAATAGCACGGAATTTAACCCAGAACCACATCAGAATGGTTAAAAATGGAGATGCGAGAATCAACGATGGATTCATAGCATTACGGATTTTATCGAATTACGGATGTTTTCTACAAGAACAAAAACCTTACCTGCAAGCACACAATGCTGAGTCATTCAGCCCCAATGCAACGACAGTGTAATTTGCTTAAGAATAAGTGTTTCTTTGAATTGGTTTCCAAAATAATTCTAGAGCTTTCACCGAAGGACATAGATGGAAAGTGACTCTGGAGCAGAGCAACATCACTCACCTAAGGACATAGATGGAAAGTGACTCTGGAGCAGAGCAACATCACTCATCGTGCAGATTTTATCTTTTGAGTTGGCTTTAATCTGCCCCCTATCATTTTTTGTTTCTGCTTGTTAATGAACTCTTAATATTTATAAATATTAATGAAGGTCTAATTAGCACACTGGAATAAACAGGAATAAATACCAAATATCAAAATAATATAAAAAAAAAAAAATTATGTTTGTGTCCTTACATTTGTATATTTAGACAGCAAAGAAAACAAAGAACATTTTTTCATCTATATTTAATATCCCCAATTAAATTTGTTTTTAACATGAACTTTGATGTATTTTTAAAAATAGGTTACTGAAGTCCCCGATTCAGACACTGATTTTAAAATGTAATGAACGTCCGTTTATTTGTCCATGCAGAATCATTTTTAAAATACTGTTTTCTGTTGCAGACTGAAATATTTGTATTTGTGTAATTAACATTAAAGAACTTTTTGCTGTGAGCAGTGGAGACGAGGATGAGGAGATTGTAGATACTTCTTGCAACATTCGCTGACACACACTGCATATAAAAGGCCTGTCGGGAGAATGTAAACACAGCAAGAGAGAGACAACAGCGGCAACAACACAAGTCTTTGGACAAAAATGCCTCTAATGTAGCTGTTGCTGCTCTTTTGAATAAACATTGGCAGCAAATCAGTGGTAAGCGAACAGGAAAAGCCTGGACATTTGACACATTTATTCCAGATGACACTTTTCTATGCCATTTAAGGTGCTGGAACTTACGACATTGCTTTGCCAGCAGAAGCAGCAGCGGAGGGGCAGTAACATCCTGCTGTACTTGCCTGTTAAAATGTTATTATTCAGCTATACAGAGGTGGGAGGATCGCTGTAAAACCTTCCGCTGGAGCTCCTAATGCGCAGACACGCCCTTATTAGGCATTTTATTGGCTGGAAACAGATGCCCTAGCTGACACGCATGTTAGCTTGGAACCTTTAGCCCCCATGTTGGAGTGGTGAGGTCCCCTTAGACTCCAAACCTAATCATCATGAGCAGCAGCATGAAATTCTAGGATTTGTTTTTAAGGTAGGGGGCATTAGATTGGCCATAACTCGTACAGAGGGGCCAACTTGGTTTGAATCAGTGAGTGACAGCGGTGGGTGTGCTCTGGGGACCAATCAGCTTTCAGCTGGCCAGTGCCTCTGTGCGCCTACTCCTGCATATACCGCTGTTAAAATACCAGAAAGGAAACTGCTACTGTAACATCAAACAAGCACAATGGAATATGGAAATGATATACATGTTAAATCATTCAGCACCCAATTTACTTCAAAGCTCACTTTTTACATGCCCCTTTCAGACAGAAAAATTAAAGCCTTTACAATCTGGCCAAGGCATTTTAAAACTCATATTTATGACTCACATTTATTATCTTCGTCATTCACACGATTCCATTTTTTCTTCTGTTCAATACATCTGATGACCTTTGTGAAGAATTTTTACAGAAAGAAAGCATTAGGAAGACAGGGACACCCAGGAATACATGGTAGGGAAAAGGTTCCATCGAACATATTTCATCCTATTATGTCATTTGCAGGAAAAAAACTGACTGAACCATTCATTTGCAAATACTTCTGAATATCACCATACTATAACACTTTAAATACTACTTTAAGTCCTGAAAGTTTTACATTTGCAACATTTGTTATTTTGGTTACAGTATCGGAATAAATTGTTTCTTCAATTTTCCTGAGTATCAAGTAAAATTGAAAACTGTCATTCAATAATTCAATTTATAAAGAAGGAAGGAATGTATATTTCTCCCCAGCAGCACATTAAAGAATAACAAATAAGCCAATAATAGCAAAAAGCAATATGTCTTATCCATCACAAGCACCATCTCAGACCTAGTATCGTAAATAGTTTTTTCTCCAAAGAAGACTTATAATGGTTTAGTGCTCGTTTCCCATAAACCTGCAGTTTGTCTGTTTATTACTGAAAGGAAAAATCCTTCTGACTTTCACCACAGAAAAGAATGAAAGGAATTTAATGGGAAACCATTAAGAGATGCACTAGTGCCAGGCAGTGGGGCAGGCTGAACTGCTGAGGACTGGGATCCACGCTGCCACAAAGTCTAGACGCGGGTCGGCGTCCCAAATAAGCTACCTGTGGCATCTTTTTTCCACGTAGTGCATAGTGTTAATAAGAAGGTACTATTAACTATGAAAATAAAGGGAAAACCAACAGCAAGGTGTTTAATGGACTCCCTGTTTCCACAACAGACCCATTTATTGTCACACACATACTTGTCTAGCAGCACAGAACAATGTAAAATATGGCTCATCTGACCATATGTTCTTTTTTTCATTACTTTCCTTCACAAGTTCATTTTATAATTATGCATTCATATACTGCAACCTAACCACAGTATCTCTCTCTGTGAAGCTCTGAATAATAGCTGGTGAAACTGTCTGCGAATACCGTAGATAAACAATATCAGGGACCTGGTTTTTGCTTTGCATCTCAGACCATCACAGATACTATAGTTCTCGGATACAGGGCTAGCAGAATTGCTAGCCTGACATGCCAAGATGATCAAGTTTTCCTGTTGGGCTAACAAATTGCAACATCACCCTGTCCGACAAGCTATCAGAAATTAAATGAGAAAGTAAAATAACATTCCTACCCCTAATTGCCCTTTCTGCAGTTTTGACTTGCTATTTGGAGGAGAAACTTTGACCACCAAACAAATACGTTGTTGATCTTGATGATGGTTTGTCCTCTGGGAAGTGTACTCTTAAAGTCCAATTGATAGTTGAAATTTGTTGCACAATTGCGCCATCTTGGTGCATTGTCAGTGAAAGTAATAGGGTACCCCAAGCATGTTAAAGTAATTTAAGTCAAGCAGGGCTTTAATATCACACCGATCATGAACATTGCTTATAGCTATGTAAAATAACATTATAAGAACATAATACATAAACATTATATATAAAAACAAATTAAAAGCAAAAAATATTAAGAGAATATGGATATTACTGGATGGGACCCATAGACACTTTCATTAATGAGGATATTGTTAATTGCCTGACTTTTCAAATCAGAACATTGTGGGTAACAATGAAGCAAAAGAAAGTGACTGAAAGTCTGGAGGTTCAATTTCTTTATTTCTGGTTGAGCACAAAAACCGTGGAGGAAAAAGTGTGGAAGAAATATTCGTATGTATTCGTTCAAGGACAGGTGTATGTTTCACACTTATTCATCAGTTATTATTATACATTGTTTGTTATATTATTTGCATTGTGTAATGGTAACATTAAGCGATTACAATTCTCTCTTTGCTGTGATGTTCACATTACGGCACTGTGCCTGTTGTGATTGCTATTACACCAGATTTCATTTGATTGCACATAAGTGAATGTGTTTAAAAGGCAAATTGTTGATCGACTTATTTTATTCCTGGATGTGCGGCTGCGGCGTCTCTCTGAGGAGCCGTTTCTTTTTGCTTTCCTCTCTTGACATCTGTGGTTCTGGCTGGCTGCTATGTCCCAAGTTCACTGCTGGTACCTAGTCAATGTTGCCTCTGTGTCACAACGCGCGGGAAGAATGACCCAAAGGTGAAACAAACAGAGGTTTTATTGACCGCGAGGGATCAAAAACGGGAGGACCGGAATAAGGAAGGGCACAAGCAACAGCATGGTTCAATGTCAATGACCAGACTGGGGTTGACAAGACAAACAGGTACTTAAATTCAAAGACTAATGAGGGGCAACAAGCAGCAGGCATGGCTCATCAGGGCCAAATACGGGAGGAGACAGGAGGGTCAGGGGGCCATGGCAGGCAGGACGTGACACTCTGTCACACATAGTGAGTGGTTTGCCGTGAAAGGATAAGAATGGCCCTTAGGATATGTCTCCATGTTGTATTTGAATTTTTTTATTACTTTATTGAATACATCTACATTTTTTTAAATGATCTTTTTAAAAGTCTAGTCAAAGTTTGTTTCGGGCTGTCACGGACTTAGAAAGTCAGTGAGTCCTGGGATATATACTTTCACCCGAAGATAACCCCAGCAGATTATATCTTTAATACCATCATCAGCCCAGGTACAATTCCATGTGAAAAATCAAGCAGGGCTTCAGTAAATCTCTTGTTCCTCATTCCCAGGCTCCTTTCTCAAAGTCAGTGAGACCTGAGATACTCCTAGCTAAAAACAGCTGGACCAGTATGATAATCAATTCTTTATGGAAATGCATGCTTTTGATATGCTTTGCATGGCCCATTTACTTGAAGGTTTCCCTTATTTTGTCAGTTACGGGACATTGTACCACTAACCAATCACAGATGGCATTGTGGGCTCTACTAACTCAGTTCATTAGCATCACAGAGTTCATACTGCTACTCGGTATGATCAGATTATCATTTTAATAGCATTAAAAAAGTTCTTGCACAACTTATGAAAACCAAATGAAACCTAAAATATCCAGAATTATAGACATTTTATAGGAAATTGATGAAAATTTAGGTCAAGAAACACCTGCCTTGTTTCCTATGCAGTAGAAGGAATACAGATAGCTAAAACATGACACATTTATTTATTGACTTCCATCCATGATGTCAAGTTAAGTTTCTCAGCGGACACACTGCAGAAAACAGGAAAACAACAGACCATAAAGCTTGCAACTGGATCGAGGAATCCAGGACAAGGTGTATGAGAATCGAAGGCCAGTGCAGGTCGCTGGTGAAAAAGCAGGAACAAGAGCCAGGAAATGGGGCTGACATATAGAAATGACTGATCACACCACACCTAAAACAAAATGACAGCCGCCCAAAACACACCTGTTGTGAAATTCTGCTTGATCAATATGGAATCAAGACAGGAGCAAACATTGAAACAAAAACGCCAGCACGGAGAACAACAAATCCAATGAGGAGATGTGCGCACCCCTTACAAAAAGCCCAGAAATAAAATCCAACACATTAAGGCCAGCAACTGAATTCCAAACCAAACTGAACACCGAGTATTTCAGTCACAAACGATGATTAAGAGACTGACCCCTGAGCAAGGCCCCCTATTCAGTCTAAAGAAGATTATAATTTACACAACATTAACTTGCCAGACAATTTTTAGAACAAGAATCACCCATTGTTTCCCCACATTCAGACTGCCAGGTCTCCCTTCGACTGGCTTGTTATCCCAAATAGATCCAGGTGCACGTTATTAATTGGGGCATTCCAGCACCGCTAATGAGGGCAAGAACCACCCAGTTCCTGCTGAGATTCAGCTCCACATTGGATCACAGATGTAAAGATTCCTTTCTAAAAAGAATACAGATTCCTTCTGCAACGGATTTTTTTTTGAAGTCTTCTTCAACTGAAGAACTGCCTCTCGCACAGACACTTGTTCATATTCCATTGGTGGTCAACATTTGTTGTGCCAAAGGGTTGACCGCTCGCGAGGCCAACATCAGGCCACCTCAGGAAGCAGATTACTGTTACATGCTCCCATGTACAGCAACACTGACATAGATTTGGTTTATGCATCAGCAACTTGACAAGTCAAAGTCTTTGTGAAGGAACATGCCTGTTAACATAAAGAGGCACGCAAAAACCTTGTATTAACATGCCATTTTACCTCCCCCATTTACAATTGGAATTGTAATTACTATAGAACTAAGTAGGAAACCATAGTTTTTATGGATTTTTAGTGCAAGTCAGCAGAACATAGAACTGGAAGCTTGTAGTAGCAGTTGACAGGTCTGATGTTGATGTGTTGCTTTGTGAGAAGGGGGGAGAAAGTTGATCAATGGCACATTAGCAACCTATGGTCTATGCTGAAATATGCCACGGCGTATGCAATGCTGCAAATCTCAAAGACCCCAGGCTTGTCAACAGCGCATGTAATGGCGCATGTATGATAAAAGCCAGCTGTTCCGTTAGAAGCTCAGCAACAAGATGACAAACTGCCATGTTATCACATGCAAATTCATTCTTTTGCCACAACTGAGTACCTAGATTTTTAAAAAATTCTCTGGACTGTATAACATTAGTCTGAACATTTATAAATGTAACTATTATTTTTAAAGAACAAGCTAATAACTAGAATTAGCTCAGGGTAAATAAGGTACACTTACTCTTAACTGGCTAATTTTACTTGCATATCCTCAGCATCTCGAAGCCATGCTATTCCACCCTCCTGCATTGTATA
This sequence comes from Mormyrus hasselquistii, assembly GCA_026779605.1. Classification (NCBI taxonomy): domain Eukaryota; kingdom Metazoa; phylum Chordata; class Actinopteri; order Osteoglossiformes; family Mormyridae; genus Mormyrus; species Mormyrus hasselquistii. The sequence goes on from JAODKE010000146.1 coordinate 15,563,938, forward strand.
CATAGTGTTCTCTAAAAATAAGTAATTCTGTTCGTCCATCTTCTAATGAGATATCCAGGTCTGTGTCACGGGGAAAATATAAACTGTAGAAAATTATTTTTCACAATCCAAATATTTACACGAGGCAGTAAACTGTTTGGGATACATCAGAAATACAATGGCAAATATAATGCAGCAGAAGTTCTGTTATTAACACTGAATCATTAAGGTCACTATGCATATATCTGGACTGTGCAGCACTGTTGATACTACAGACTTGCGTGATAAATGTTTAAGTATGAGAACTGTAATCATTTTCATTGGTAAAATGGATTTTGCATGAATTTTACATTAAGGACTCTTGTTCAGCTTTTGCATCTTGCACTGATTTTCCACTAGATGCCTCTTCAGATGCTCTTAAGATCATTGTATATTTGGGTGCATATATGACAAAAATTGATACGAGAATCTGTGTCGAATCAAGCCAGTTTCAAAAGCTACTTGGATGCATTTATGCAATTGTTTCCAGAGCACTGAGATGAGAGACATAAAGAAATGTAAAATGTGGGACGCTCCAAAAAGTACTGTGACAGTTTAACTGCACTAATGAAGGAGACAAACGTCTTGTCTTCACATTTACACGATATGCTCAAATTCTCTTCTTGCACTTAGATTTCATGGCTTTGGTAGCTCAATATAGCTACATTCTTGGGGTTTGCTATTCGGGAAGCAGCACACTTTTCTTTTGATTTAAGAATTACCTCGTGATGTTTGACGATTCCCATCTCAGTATTGTGATGTGACTCATTCTCTGGCCACCAGATATGTCTGTCAGGATCTGAATTGAAAAGGGGTGACTTTCAGAGTTTGTCAGAATAAGCAAAAGGGGAATTAGGCTGATAAGAAAGCTTACATAAAGTTTAAGGAAGAATGCTGCTGTTGAGATAATTTTATTCTTATAAAGATTTAGTGTAACACCCTTTGGAAATGCAGAGGACATCTGAATAGTGACATTACATTTGTTGCCCTGGATTCTTCAGTCCTCTTTAAATACCTTTAAGAAGAAGAAGATAAGGATGATGATGATGATGCTGATGATGATTTGGAGTGGCTTGCTGTTGGACTGGCGTGGCCCAGTCAGTGGGCAGCCCTGTTACCTCCCTTTATTGCATTGATTACCTCTCACAATCCTAGGACATGCTTTTATGCAAGTTGGCAGTTCTACATTGCCCATAAGGTGATTTTAAAAGTATGAGAGTCTGCTTATGTATATATTACGAACCTGTTATTTTGGTCTTGTGGGGACACTGTTCCCAGGCTCCACAAATGGAAAACTCAATCTTATAAAAAATATATGTAAATGCAATCAAAAAACTAAAAATGTCAGAAGCTTTGCATTTTGTTTGGTTACTTATGGTTAAGGTTAGGAGTGGGTAGGGGTTAAGGTTGTCATAGTTAGAATTAGGATTATGCCCATAGAAATGAATGGAGTGTCCCAGCAAATATATAGATACCTAATCTGTGTGGGTACATGTGACTGCATGGCATGGCATCCTGTCCCAGGTGTCCAATACTATGCTTTCCATAAGCCATGTGTTTCCTGTTATGTACTTCAGGTTACCCTCAACCATCAACTGGTTACAGAGTTATGGAAAATTGATGAATGATATGCACTATATTGCCAAAAGTATCGGGACACCTGCCTTTTTACACACACACTCTAATAATATCCCATTTTTAATACACAGGCTTCAATATAGAGTCGGCCCACCCTTTGCAGCTATAGCAGCTTCACGTCTTCTGGGAAGGCCGTCCACCAGGTTTAATGTGTTTATGGGAGCTTTTGACCATTATTCCAGGAGAGGATTTGTGAGGTCAGGCACTGATGTTGGACGAGAAGGCCTGACTCGCAGTCTCCGCTCTAATGCATCCCAAAGGTGCTGTAGTGGCACTCCGTTTTGTTTCTTCCATACCACCTTTTGAAGCCAGTTTGACAACCAGTATTTGAAACACGAGTGAGACCAGATAATCTTTTAAAAATCTTTACTCGAAAACACAAAGACTTGAGACTCTGTCAAAAACCCGTGTTGCTTCCTACATGTCTGGCTTCAAACTAAATCACGTCCAATGGGCTAAAAGTGACGTATTATTATTTGCCAGAAGCTCAAATACAAAAATAATTTTAGAATTTATACATCACTAAATTATGCATTTTAACAAAAGCAATATCGATACATTCTGATGAAATTAAATAACTAGTACATTGGTAGCTCAGTACTTGAACTCATTAGAACTCCATCCATCATCTATACCACTTTATCCATTTTGGTCGTGGGGAATCTGGAGCCAATCCCAGCATCTTCGGGCGAGAAGCAGGGTACACTCTGGGCAGATTGCCTGTCCACCACAGACAAACACACTTGCATTCACACCTATGGACAATTTAGAGTAGCCAGTTAGCCTAATCTGCATGTCTTTGGACCGTGGGAGGAAACTGGAGCATCCAGAGGAAACCCACACATGCACAGGGAGAACGTGCAAACTCCACACAGAAAGGCACACTGGTTGACCTCAGGCATCAAACCCAGGACCTTCTTGCTGGGAGGAAACCAGTGGGAGCTAACCACTGCACCACCATGCCACTCATCGGAACTTCAATTTCTTAAAAGGTGAACCAACCAGTTTGAAAAAAAATTACCGGGAACTCAATCTGAATCTCAGAATTCGAGTCGTGAACACTGACCTAACTTGTATCCGCGGGGAAATGAGTCATGCGGCATGTTTCTCAACAGAAACAAAGGATAATGTTTCAGTCTCAGCCTCACATTCGCTGTGATAGAATCGTTTGTTGGTGATAGTGCTATTTTATTGAAAATACTTTATCAGGTAATACACTGTACTTTATATCGTTTTGTTAGTTGTACAAATGTTACAACCTAAAGGTTGGGATTTACGAACAAATTAACGAATACAGAGTAATAATAAAAATAAACAATGGACCACATGGCATAGTCTAGTGTTGGGGCATGGCTTGGGGTTGTCACGATCTGCCGAGCCGGGACCAGGTAAGCAGGGACAGGACTCGATGGGGAAAAATGGGGTTTAATTGAGAACAGGCAGAACAACACAATGACGTTACAATGACTGGACTGGGGAAACAAACTGAAACGCAGATTAAATACAGAGGACTAATGACAACAACCAGAAACAGCTGATCACACGGGGATTCCACATGAGGTTAATGAGGGGGCGTGGCACACGGAAGGAGCGGACGATAGGGGCAGGACAGGGGTAGTGTTGGGGTACGTATCGTTTTGGAAGCCATTAAGAAAAACCCAGAGCTCTGAATGGATTAAGTTTGAGTTCTGAGGTACCACTGTATTTTTAACATTTTTAAATAAAAATTATTACTCAAAAGATTTGCACCCTGCTTGGCTCTTACAGGTGTTCTGTCAGGTTGAGGTCAGGGCTCTGTGCAGGCCAGTCAAGATCCTCCACCCCAGACTCGCTCATCCATGTCCTTATGGACCTTGCTTTGTGTACTGGTGCACAGTCATGTTGGATCAGGAAGGGGTCATACCCAAAATGTTCCCACAAAGCTGGAAGCATAAAATTGTCTAAAACGGTTTTGAATGCTGCAACATTAAGAATTCCTTTACCTATAACTAAGGGGCCAAGCCCAACCCCTGAAAAACAACCCCACACCATAATCCCCCTCCACCAAACTTTATACTTGGCACAAGTTCCGTTCTCCTGGCAACCGCCAAACCCAGGCTCATCCATCAAATTGCCAGACAGAGAAGCATGATTCGTCACACCACACCAGAGAACACATCTCCACTGGTCTGGAGTCCGGTGGTGGTGTGCATTACACCACTGTATATGATGCTTTGCATTGCACTTGGTGATGTAAGGCTTGGATGCTGTTGCTCGGCCGTGGAAACCCATTCCATGAGGTTCTCTATGCACTGTTCTTGACTTAATGTGAAGGCCACACAAAGTTTGGAAGTCTGTAGCTATTGAGCTGTTGTTCCCAATTGCTTCCACTTTGTTAAAATACCACTAACACTTGACCGTGGAATATTTAGTGGCATTTCACGAATGGACTTATTGCACAGGTGGCATCCTATGACAGTACCACGCTTGAATTCACTGAGCTCCTAACAGCGACACACTCTTCACAAATGTTTGTAGAAGCAATCTGCATGCCTAGGTACTTGATTTTATATACCTGTGGCTATGGAAGTGATTGGAACAACTGAATTCAATGATTCAGAGTTGTGTTCCAATACTTTTGCCAATATAGCATATATCTTCAGCCAGCAAGACCACTGGACAAGGTATCATTCAGGATGAAAGCAAACCGGCTTTGACATCAAGTGCCTATAATTAGTAACGGCTAGGCCAGGGCACAGCCTTGCTGGAAGTTCGGTGTGCTCTTGGTAAAAGTCAGAATGGGCACTTAAAGGCTTTGTACACCTTAATATATGTCATTACATAACCATGTTAAAGTGCTGCATTATCCTCATTTTGTAGTAGAACCAACCTCTTATAATGTATTAGCACAACAGGGCAGCAGTTGCAATAACAGGGTTTTGTGCCTCCAGTTCATGGGAGGTCTGCATTCGCCTAAAACACCTGGCTATATAAATAGATCAGCAAAACTAGAGGGAAAACTTGAGCAAAGTGGCATTCATGCCTGCTAACACGACAGCACTGACATGCCTCGGTATATTTTTGAAACGTCTTGAACTGTCTTTTTTCAAACAATGCAGCTGGAAACAACTGAATCGTATCCATCGTCTATTGTGTTAAATTTCGCAATGATCTTAGACTAATCGATTATTGTTTGAGGATTTATTATTAATCAGACTTGCTTTGTGACTGGTTGTGATTAAGTCCTACTCATAATGACTCATGTCATTCTCTATAAATTAGGCTTCAAGTGCTTCTTGGTCCCAGATCACAGAAGTGTGTGAAAGGCATGTTGTGAGGGGTCATCACAGGCTTTTCTGATGCTCCATTTTCTCCTTATCTTTAAGGGTCTTACGAATCTGGCCAGAGGAGTTTCTAGCTACAGAAAAGATCAGGTCCTAAGCCAAGTTTACCTGGGGCTTGACATTTTTCTATTTTGAAGGAAGATTGGCATTGAGGCTAAAATACTCGGGGCTAGGCGAGTGATCGGACCTAATGACGCCCAAGTGTCTGGCTAGGATGTAGACTATAGGGAGTCTGTGAAAGAGATCTAAAAAAACCTTTTTGTTCCAGTTAACAAGGTCACTTGCATCTGTAAACATCTGTCTCATATGTCTAGGCATGGCTGGCATGGATAAAATAATTTCAACAAGATCAATCTTTTCTATCACCCCACGCCCCCCCCCCCGGGGCTTGACTTTAGACAGCTTCCCCAGACGTCCTCCCCCCAGGCGTTGAGCCTACATCTAGGTTCAGGGCCAGGTGGGTATCTAGTATCCAGATTAATTTTCTTTATTCTGTATGGTTACAGCCCTGTGTGCGTTAATGCAACTGACTGAGAGCATAATATCTCTCAATGGACATGAGGTATGAAAGATGTATAAGCCGGGTAGAATACAATGTGGGGGAAAACACTTGAGTTGCCCCCTGGGACTCTGTGCCTCTTCCCTTAGCCTTTTACTTTGATGCTTAGTTTATTGAGAGGATCAAAAACAATCCTTGGATATCAGATACTTGTCTGTGAGTCTCCCATAAGAATTCAGTTAGATTTAGATCTGGTGACAGAAATAGCTGTAGAAAGCGTCTTATGTAGTTTCCTTGCTCATGAAACTACTCAGTAATGAATGAAAGTATTCACATTCTGGGAGATTCAACATCCATTGGAATAAAAATGTTGGTAACACTTTACTTGAGGGGGCACAAATATTGTAATAGTACTGATCCCATGTTTGTTCATCATTAATAAATCATGATTCATGTATTTCATGCAGTTACTATATTTGCTCATGATTTGTACTTGAGTAGTAACTGAGTTACTAAGTTATTTGTGCCCCCAAAGTGTTACCAAAATGTTTGACCAGACAATAATTATTACTGGGAAGACATATTTCTTTGGCACCTGTGTTATTCTAGTGGTCTGAGTAAACCATTATAGAGTCATCAGAGACACAAACTTGTGTAGTGTGAACCTGATGTATTCTTGTTGAGAACAGGATGGAGGGTGAATATTTGAATTCTTCTAATGGTTTGCTAGACAACAGCTTGTGTTTTTTTTTCAGACTTTCCTGCCATTGTCTTCCTGATTCATCTTGTCGAATGACTAACTTTGATAAAACGTCTGGCTCTCACCGTAGTTTATCATTTACGGTCAACTGCCTCAAAGTTGTTTTTCAATGTCATCTCTCATGAAACATCAGGAAGTAAAGCACTCTTTGTCAGTGAAACGCCTGCTCATCATATCCAAAGAAAGACATCAGGGTAAAGGCAGGTACAAAATCCAAAGAAAGACATCGGGGTAAAGGCAGGTACAAAATCCAAACAAAGACATCGGGGTAAAGGCAGGTACAAAATCCAAACAAAGACATTGGGGTAAAGGCAGGTACAAAATCCAAAGAAAGACATCGGGGTAAAGGCAGGTACAAAATCCAAACAAAGACATCGGGG